>PVKZ01001358.1:0-411679 GCA_004027375.1 Macroglossus sobrinus
AAGGAAGGAAGGAAGGAAGGAAGGAAGGAAGGAAGGAAGGAAGGAAGGAAGATGGGAAACTAAATTAATAAGTAAATAGTCATAAGGAGATGTTTAACTAGGCAGAGTAACTCCTAAAGGATATGACTGAAAACTTCTAAGGATTGCTTTATAGAAGAGAATCTAGAAAACAGAATTTGAAGTAAAAAAAATAAAAGTTATGGGGACATAGATTTCTACTACATACAAGAAAGAATGCATTAACAGAGCTTTCCAGGAAAATTCCAGAAGTAGTGTAAGTTTCATATGACCGGTAATATTCAAAAAGAAGTTAGAAGTCACTCCAGGGGGTGATTTGAGAGAGGATATAATCACCAAATTAAGAGTTAAAAAGTTTTACCTGAAGAGTTTGACTTCAGTGGCTGTAATTTGTATTATTCATTAATTATATCTTAATAGTGTCAAAAGAATGAAAACATTACCTCTTGTCCCTTCATTACCAATTTTTTTGAGTGGATTGTTAAAAATTATAAATTCTCCTTATGTTAAACTTATTTTAGTGATTCTCCATTAGTAATACAAAGATCCATTTAATTGGAGGCATTTCTTCTACTTTGGTTACAAATGGATCTCTCTATTTCTCTTTTTCTCTGCTCCAAAGAAAGAAGAAAATAATATACTTTTCAAGAACAGGGGGATTTAATACATTATTTTCCATACCAGGGTACTTTTGAGAGTGAAAGGGATCAATGATCAGATAGGCTAAAGTAATTGACTAAAATTATTACTGTTCAGTTTGCTTAATTATTGAGAATGTTTTTTGGTAAGAAATAATGCTGAGTGAGAGAACTACAGATATGACAAACCTCCCAAAGAACTGGACATAGTCGACGCTGATCTTTAAGGGGGTCATATGTTCATCCCTAAATGCATCAATGTGATTTATTTGGCAATTCTTTTGTTGATGAGTTACTATATCAATGGAACAACAACAGATGATCCTTCCAGTAATTAATAATGTCTCAAAGGAAACAGTAACATGCCAAAGTATTAAAAAAAAGAAAAACTTTGGGGAGGAAGAAAGTTCCTGTCTTTATGCTTCTAATATGCCTTTGTAAATTCTGCACCTTTCTTTAACATGGTTTTGAGATGACTGAAGCTTTGGACAAACTTTATTATCCACACACTTCAGACTGATGGGAGGTTAGAAGTATAACTTGCTGAAATGACAGATGGCCAGTGCTGAAAATCTCATTCCTGTAAATCATACTAAATGTGCAGAACTGGGTACAGAGCTAGGCAGAGACATGAATTAATGAGTTGGTCTGTCACTTTTGAAAACATGAGTTCAAATCTTGACATCCCAGAATGGGGAAAAATGAGCTAACGATTGGCCTTTTAGGTATTGAGGGGTAGATCTCAAAAGAATGTAGAGAAGGCATAAGCTTTAATGAAGAGTGAGTTCTTTGGAAACTTCTTAGGTTTGGGCAGGGAGAGGTGACAAGAAAAAAATAGCAAATTTATGATTTTGCTTTATCTAACCAACATGTAAATCATTAATCTTAGCCCAATTTTTTTAAAAAAAACATAATAATAGAAGAAGCTCTTATATGTTCATGGATTATGAATCATCCTATACTAAGAATGGATTTAGGAAATTAAAAAGCCAATTGGCAATTGCCCTAACCACAGTTTTTATTTTCTCGTATTACTTAAGTCCATAAATAATCTCTATTTAAAATAAAAAAATAGCTGAAGATATATTTTTCTATACAATTTGTAGATTTTTATGATTTAACAGAATAAAATATTTCCCTCCTTATCACTAAAACGTATTAGGTTTAACTATATGAAATTGCCAATACTCGGTCATTTTTAACTTCAAAGATGGCAATTTCATATGGTTCACCTTAATAGATTTATACATACAAGGGTAAGAGGGAATCTATATTGAACATTATGCTATTCACATTAAATACATTCCCTCACATATGTATTCTTCACTGCAATGCTGTATGGAAATTTAAATTTAGAAATTTCAAGTAATTTTTGTTAATCATGTGGCTATAGAGTAGGATAATTGGTATCAATCAAAGGCCTTTTTGATGCCCTAAGCAAGGTATCACCTATGATGGTGGGCTTTTTTACTGCACAATGATTAAGAGCTAAAGAGGAAGGAGAGGGCTTACATTTAGCAAGCTGGGAGCCCTGGGATGACAGACTGCATTTTCCAAAAAAAGGCAGAACCAACATATGACCCATCCCACTTGCATCTCTTACAATGTGGCAGTGAGACTCCTCCTCTGAAAGTTGGAGTCCGTTTTCCTCCTCTCCCCTTCAAGCTGAGCAAAACTTTGTAACTGCCTTCAAGGATAAAATAAAGCAGAAGTGACACTGCATGACTTCTGAGTTAGGTCGTCACAGGAGGCAAGACTTCACCCTGGGGCTTTCTCTCTTGAAGCAAATAAGCTGGAAACCATGAGCTCATGTTGTTTGTCTGTCTGTTTTAATTACTAAATTTGTTTCTGTTTACAAAAGCAGATTGCAATTCATTTGGTATATTGCACCTTTAATTTTTGGGGGGAGAAAAGGAGGTGTTGATGGTGAAAGTCAATCTGGAATATGGCAAAAAGTGATTTTGGGGTGAGAGATATTTATGTGAAAAAAAAATCCAGTTTGGAACTCAAAGGCATGTTAAGCATTCCTCAGATAAATAAAAATGAAGCTCAGGTTCAGTGATTAAAGTTCTTTTTGTCACAAGAAATGATCTATGTTTACATAAAATATCGATATAACAGTTATACCACTTTCTTAAGTGATAACATTGATAAAAGACATGATGCACTTGAAAATGTGTCTTTGGCAAATCCAGTCAATATTCCCCAAAGGGACTGCATAAATTAAACATGTAGGCAAGCACAGCACAAGGTAAAATGTATAGGGATTTTATCAGTCACCGGCATCCATGACTTATTTTAAACTCTAGGTACAGTGACCAATGAATGTTTTTAAGGTTGTTATAGATCCATGAGAGTGTTTAAGATCCAAAGTTATATTCTGTTCCAGAAAAATAGACTGTTAACCCTGTTACTTTATCAAGTTAGGCTATACACTTTCATAATATATCATATCATTGTGTTAGAACAGTAGGTACTTTTTATTTAAAGGAAGATCTATATCATTTCCATTACTTTTATGCTTTTACATTAAAAATTATTTAAACATACTTTCTCCTCTCTTTTATAGGCCAACGTTTAACAATGTTGCTAATCTAATTTTCACTAGAAATGATTCAGAGCTTTCCAAACCCATTCTCTGTTTAGATGACATGCAAATCAGATTAATTTATTTGTGTTATACAGATTTAGAGATAAGATTGTTGCCTCTGGGGCGTTAGCAGTAAAAATGCCTCTAATGTTTACTATTTTTTGTTTCTGACTTGGCAGTATATCTCCACAGGAATGTCTTTTGGCAGATGAATTTTCTAAGGCAAAGCTCTACTCAGGAAGCAGAGAAATTCAACAAAGCCATTTTAAGAACTCAGAGAAAACGTCTGAGGCCAAGGCTTCAATTATAACATAAAGGACTCAGATTAGACATTTAGGCGTACTTGAAAAAAAGCCCTACAAGAAATTTTAAGTCCTGTTTGTTTTTCTTTTTACATTTTCGGAACATAGACCTAATTGAAACATGATTTAAAGCAGGGATATACACAAAACAACCCTTCTGAATTTATGAGTCCAGTTTCATGGTGTTTCCAGTCCTGTGTGTTGCAAACAGCCCAAGCACCAGAAATGGGTATTTTCTCATAATTATATACCAATCTAAATACATATGCTCCAACAAGAAAAGGGAGAGTAACATTTTGTAATGCACATGACATTCACAGGCCAGTCTGCTAAAGGCCTAACTCCAGTGTATGAATAAACTGGGGATATAAATCTCTTTCCTCAGTCTATCTCAATTTTCTAAGTGTAGCTTCCTTGAGTATGAGTCTTTTTAAAAAGCTGGTATGTTTTTATATGTGAGCCAGTTCTGCAGCCAGGATGTTTGGTAGTTGACCAAAGGGCTGGTCACCTATCCCTGAGCTAGAGAGGGAACTGGTTTGGATTTGCTGTGAGGCAATGTGCCTATCCTAATCGAAGAACAATCCCAAAGCATTTTCAAAAGTAGTTTCAGATGGTGTCCCATAGAATTTGCACCCTTAGATTGAGTTGATATTAAAATTTGCATAATAAGTAAATGAAGTAGCAGAAGTGATAATAGGAATCCATGGAAGTTCTTAAGAAGTACTGTGCTACATAATGTGTTTGCCACTTCGCATTCATCTTCTTTAATTATCTTAACAATCCTGAAGGTTATAGATTATTATTTCCATCTCAGATGAGAGGAACCTGAGAATCAGAGGAGTTAAGAAAATTCCCCAGTGGGAAACCAGAATTATATCTATGATCTGATTCCAAGGACCTCACAATTTTAGCCATGCAAAGCTATAACCTCTCATTCTAACTACAATAATCATGACCCTCCAGATAGTGTCTGTTCTGTATATTTTACTTGCTTCTCTGAGCAGATTACACAGTTTAATACAATTGTTATGTAGATTTGTTTTGACTTATCACAATAGTCTGGAAAAAGTGGCATCTGCTTGCTACTGTATTTCACAACTGCTTTTAAAATAGGACTTTGACATTAAAGAAAATGATCATCCAAGCCTCTCAACTCTTTGTAAGGACAGAAAAATGTTTCTAAAGAACAAAAATGAGACTTTATATTCTAGACCACTTTTTGTATTGAAGCCAAAAGCAAAACAGATAATTATTTTTAAAGTCCTTAACGATGTCTATGTTGACATACTCATATGTGATACTTGCTGTACTTAGTTCTTCCCTACTAAAAACCTGAATGAATATAGAATGAATATATTCCCAGCAGCAGGCCATATGACTCCTAATCTGTACTTAATTCCTCTGTTTGTTCCAATGCTTGTTAAACACATTTTAAGGTCCTGTGGCTTCATTCATTGATGCCACAGCTATGTGCAACCTTTAGTCAGGGTAATATAATTCTTTATGGTCCTTTAGCTTTAGATATAGTAGGAAGCTACTCTGTCTAGTAAGAAAATGCCTCTGATCCTGTGGGATATAAATCTGATGGCACACTGCTCTTTAGAATGAGTCTCCCTCAGGTTTTTCTCAAGACTCTCACGGCATTTACCTAAAGCACCCTCAGTCTCACCAAAACATTGTCTCACCCCTGCCAATTAAGTGAATGTGTTCTGCTTTTAAGAATTACCCTTTCCTTAAAAGAGAGAAAAAAAAGTTTTCTCATATTACTATTTTAGCATTTTTCTCCAATAGCTCAAATGAATGAACTTTCTCACTTCTATTGATTTCTGCTTCTATTGATTTCTGTATGGCAAGTATTTATTGCCTATTTACCCTTACCCCACTGCACTTTGCTTTCCTGCCTTTCCAGTTGGCGGAAACTGCCCTTTTGAAAGTCACTTGAGAGTTACTAATGACTGAATCCAACAATTTTTCTCAAGTCCCCGCCCCACTACCACATTTTTTAACTTCTCTAAGCCACCTTAATAGTTATGGCTAACATTTATTGAGCTTTCTCTATGAAGCACTTGTAAGTTCTTCTTACTGAAGTCTCATAGAACACAATGACATAAATACTGTGATTAATATCCATTTCCAGATGAGAAACTAAGACTCCTACAGATAAAATAAGTCATGCTGCATTTTAGACACAAGAAGTCCAACTCTTTTGCCTACACTCTCTACTTAATAGTCCTCTATATGCTCTACATTAATCTCTATTAACTTGGCAATATTCATGACAATCATCCACAGTATTGCAAAACAAATATTTCCTTCAGATACCTTATCTTCCCAACTAGATCATAATCTCCTAAATTACAGTGACTGTATTTTTTAGTTCCCCAAAATATGTGGTTCTGTGGTGTGTCTCAGTACTGTTATATTTGTTATAATCATAAAGTTGAAGATTAAAGTGTTCTTCATTCTTCCTGACATTTAGCAGCTAATGATAATCAAGCCATTGAAAAGCCATACATAGATTTCATTAACCCACTCTTATTGAACAACGGACAATCTATATAATGAGACAAATACAAGGAGACTGCAGGAATGTTTAAGCATTTAGAATTGGGAGGAGTGGTAGGTTTAAAGGTTCATATACAGAAAGAGGTATGAATGTATAACTGGGTATGGATAGGAAATATTACCATCCCAAGAAAGAGATATGCTTATCTTTCCTATTTTGTCTTTAACCTAAAGAGAGATAAGCAGTACTGTTTCTTACCGCCAGTGAACCCAGTTGTGGAGGAGAGGGGAAGAGGCAGCACTGGAGAAACTGATCAACAGATTGATCTATTGATCGAATTCATCAAGACATAAAATTAATCAAGAGGTCAAGTGTCTGGTCACCATTCTAGTGTATCTATAAAATAAAAGTGTTGGATTATAATGATTTAAAGGACCTAATCTACTTTCAAATTCCGTGATCTGTGAAGGGGAGAGAACAATTAAGTGGAGGAAAAAGGAACAGAGATTGGGTAATTTCATGTAGGAGAGCTTATTCTTTAAGCATGGCACTCTTCTTCTGTTGCCTGGTTACACAGAGACCACCTCGAGATGAAAATGTCTACTTCACCTTCTCTCCAACTTAAATGGCAGGGAGAGGGATGTTTGTTGAAAGTTTGAAGGTATCATACTCTCAAGCTTAACTCTTCTTCTCCTCTATTAAACTTCTTTTCCCCAAAACTTATAAACATGAAGTTTTCACAAAAATATGCAAATCACCCTTATGTTAAAAATATGCTCAAGATCATTCAAAATGAAACAATGTCAATGAAAACTTCACTGAGCTACCATTTATCACCCATCAGACCAGCAAATTTCTATTCAGTTTTCAACGTATTCTCCTTCTGAGATTTTTGAGGAAAAGGCTTGCTTATACTTTGATTTTAGAAATGCAAAATGGCCCAATCCATGAGGCTTCTCCAAAGGGAATTTGAAATAGTGAAACTGTGTATGCAGATGCCATTTGGCTCAATAATTCTCCTTCTTGGAACCCAACTCAAAGATATACTGGGGAAAAAAAGCAAAATGATTTATATACAGAATTATCCACAATGGCATTATTATAGCAAAAGACAGAAATAATACCACATATCCATCTAGAGAAGACTGACCAAATAAATGAGCCACAAAACAGAGTCTAGAAAACTGCAAAAGGCAATAAGAAAGTGATCCGTGTGTTGATATGGAATCATCTCAGATTTATGTTTTAAGTGAAGAAAACAAAACACAACAAAAGGGAAAATATTGAACATAACATGCTACCTTTGCGTTAGAAAGATAGAAAATACAAATGTATACACATATTTTCTTATTTTTGCCAAAAAAAAAAAAGAAAAAGAAACAACTAAAAGTCAATAATAAAAATTTTAAAAGGTTGTTTATGGGCAGCATGGGAAACTTATAAGGGTTCTCGTGTGTCTAGAAAGATGTCTCTAAATAAAAGAAAAAAAGACTTCTTAGAAAAATTGAGTAATTTGAGTCAAGGGCAGGGGATTTATGACATGGGCCTGGGAAACCTTTATGTTATTGATTTTATTATAGAAAATCAAACCTTTTATAATAGAAGAAAAGAGAAAAATCACCACTTTCAATCATTAATGAAACATTAGTGCTATAACTAAATTAAACAGCAATACAAAACATGTAGGGGCACTTGTCAATAGAACGATCGGGCAACAGCCACCTGAACCAACGGTCAATCTTTGCATCATCAGAAGCGAAACCACCAGACATTTAAGCTTCCTGAGGAGCAAACTATATTATATGTTTTAAAGCATATAACAGTAGAAAGTCAGGGAGGGAATAAGTGAAAAAAGAGCAGCAAAATGCTGACAGTTACTAAATCTGGAGATGGGAATACAGAGATTCATTATATTAATTCCTTTCTCTTTGAGTTTGCATAAAAACATTAAAAATGACAAGTTTAAAACACAAAAGTTTTCCCTTTCAGAATCTGAATTCTACAAAGTTAAAAATTCTAGATAAAATACTTGGGTTTCTAAGGAAGAGTCCTGGAGAAAATGACTTTCAATGTGTTTTGTTCTCAGAAAATTAATGTTTCTAATTCTATTTCATAGTAAATGTCTCCATTTGGAGTACTTCCATGTACATCAGCATAATAAAGGTTCTGGGAATTTCGATAGTAAAGATACTGGTATAACCTTGTTTCAGACACAGTTACCCAGAGATAATCAGTGATAGCAACTTAGTGACACCTAGTTGTTCCACAAAAAGAACTACCTCTTTTCACAAGCAAAGGGTTGAGATTATATGGATTTCAGACAGAAGAACTAGTGGAAAGCAAATCAAAAGTGTTCTTCAATCATTCCCCGGCTCTAAATCCCTCAGTAGAACCCCAACACCTTCAAAACAGTCGTAAAATTTCAAGAAGGTACAAGCAACCTTTCCTGATGCAGTCCACATCTATGGATTCCTCTGATTTGCCTTTCTTTCTCATTAAATGATGATCTCCTTGAAGACCGTGGTTTGTTTTTTACTTTCTCTGGAATCTCAGAGTGTGACATATTTGGTCAAAACAATTTGTGTAACACCAACAAGAAAATGAAAAGAGTTAAAATTTTATCTTTCACAGTTGCGGTAACTAGAGGTACTTCTGAGAGAAATACTATAGTTGAATATTCACAATAAGGTACAAAGAAGTGGTATTTGATTATTTCCAGAAAAGAGAATATTTTATGAGAGATGAAGGCCAGGGCTTATGGAGATAAATTTAGCACAGTTGGCAGTTTTATCAAATTCTCAAGCTTTTTGCTATAACTCTGCATTGCTCAGCAGGAATATGGGAGACACTACTCTTCCTTAGTTAGGCCATGTCAGATTCTTACAAGTGGAGTTTTTGTTGTATTATGAATTTGCATTCGGTGTATCCACAAACACATCACTTTATTTCCCTTTTTAAACAAAGGACTTAAATGCTAACTAATTTTTTAAAGGGAGATACTTTGTATTTCACACGGAATAATAAAATAGCATTTATAATGCAGATTACCTTTTCCTTCCTTCCCAGGGGCTGTTTCTTAATGGGTCCTTATTATCTTTCAAGGAAATTACAAATGGAGCACCATCAGGGAGTGACCACTCAATCCATTTTCCTAATCCCACTAGTATGGCATTTGTCATTTTTTTCCCTTCGTGGCTGCCAACAAGCTTTCAGTTTTACTGAGTTCTCTCAAAACACTCCAGGTGCTTTGGGCTTTTGCTTTCTTTTTTACAGATTGGGTTTATTTGCATTGGTTCCAAATGTGACAAAAAGCAAACAAATAATTATCCACATGGTCCAGATGCGGCTCCTGTTGTAACTCAAATGAAAGAGACCTGACAATGTAGCCCATCCCCTGCTCTCTCCACAGGCTCCACGGACCCCAGTAGCATTGTCCTGGGAAGCTGCTAGCCTGGCTGATGAGCCCTAATTGCAGGAATGCAGCTCATTGCCAGCAATTATGCAAGCAGAGCTAGGTCAGAAGCATTCGCTCTGTCTAGCTCATGCTACTACTTTTTTCTATTGCTGTATAAAGTTCTAGCCATAATCTCAGAAACAGTATTTCTTAATGGAGGACATTATTTTAGTGGTTTAAACAATAACTATTCTTTCTGGGGTTAGCCTTAAACGAAATTGTGAGGAAACACATTCTTAGTCCTTTGTTTATTTTTAGCACCCCCAATTTATCTGTGCCATATTCTCATTCCCTCTGGCTTGTCTTTCTATATTCCATACTCCTGGTCAGAAATAGCAAATAGATTCTTATCTAAGGTGTCAACTTTGGAAGCAATTTTTTGTTTTGTTTTTGAAAATTGCTTGGAAAGTATTTGGAGGTTGCTGAATGAAGCTTAGTGGGAAAAGAGCAAGGTTCAGTTAGTACTGTCTGCTATGACATGTGACATGTATTTTACAGATGCCTCCTCCAACCCACCGTCTAGAAGAGACTCTTCCAAAGTAGCCCCTTTTCAGCTATTTTAAGATATTATGCTGACATGATGACTTCTTAGACAATGATGATGTGGCAAACAAATTTGGAAGCAGGTCCCTGATTCCCCGATTACAGCCAAGGTGGAGCCAGTAAGTTTTACATCCCTCATTTCTTTTTCAAAGCAGCAGGAACAGTTCGCTAGCAGGCCAGCTCCTTGGAGGTGGTGGACCATCAGTCTTGGAAGCCCACTCTGGAGTTTGCTTTTGAAGCCTTTAAACCTTTCCCATAAGCACTTATTTCACTCCTAAATAGCTAACATGGTTTCTGTTATCTGCAAAGGTTCCCTAATGGAAAAAGACTGAAGCATCTTACATCATTATGAAAACAAGAACACAAGACACTCAGAGAAGCAATGAAACGATGAAGTTGTACCAGCCTTACCTTCAGCCTAATGTTCCTAGAATTTATGACCCCTCATAATATATCCTCATACATGACAAAACTATCTCTCAGGGCTCAATTCCAATTTCACTTTATGAAGCTTCCCGCTGACCTCAGCCCCACGAATTATCATCTCCTAAGTAAAATGAGATGTTCTCTAACCACGTGACACAATGTGTCGCCTATACTTTGAGTACTTTTTCTCAGTTTTAACCTGGATCCTTGGAAGGCTGTGGAGTCCTCAGAAGCTTGGGTTGTAAAGATACAGTTTCATCTTTGGGTGAGTTTTCTGCGGTTGTATTCAAGCTCTTCTATTCACACACTGATCTTAGCATAGATGCTATAATCTGGTATATTTTCAATAATGCTGCATTAATTGGATCAAAATAATTCAAAATCATCTTATCCTAAATTAAAATGTATAACTTATTGCTCTTACCTATAACTTACTATACTTTAATATACAGGAATTAGTCTCTAATGATGGAAGTCCGCTTTTAGTTAAATGGAGAAGATATTTTTTAATGTGGATCTGTGCAGGCTGATGTAGAAGGAATGGTCAGAGGAGAAAGAGAGTAGTCAAGACAGGCTCTGCCATATTTTTGCTAGCCTCTCAGATTCACGTAACTCTTCAGCTACCACCTTTATTGATCAAAATCCTCATTCTTTTGGTGCTGTTTCAGCGAGGTTGCTCTCTTTTTATTAAGTCATATTCCCAGAGCCAATAAAGAGGTTGTGAATCCAGGCTAGGTAGCTAATCTGTCTGGTTTCAGATTCCATCACTACCATTTGCTACCATTGTGTGACTTTGCATGAGTTTTTTAACCATTCTTCGTTTGGGATTGTCTATAAAATGGCACTAACGATAAGACATAACTCAATTACATACATGTCAAGAAGGATACTAGAAAGCATGACATACATGTTAATAATTTTTATCTAATGTGTTTTTCCTGCTGTGAAAATGAATGCATCAAATTCATAGTTTTAAGATATTAAAGGTATGTATTTGTTATCTGAAAAACTAAAGATAATAATGAGCTAGAACACCGACTACCCTAATGTTTGCTTGTCCTTTCTGACCTTGAATCTATAAATACAACTTCATTAGCTCCAGTTTGTAACACATAGAAGAATTATGTGAACAAGTTTACCTAGCCAGGTTATTCAGAAAGTCTCCTTTTCACTTTCTGTACCAAATGTCTTTGGGGAAGGTGACCTTAAAGAAAATATGATTAGCCTACTACCACAGTGGCTGGCACAATCAACCATCTTGTTTAAACTTATACAGTGACGTAGGTCAATTATTTTTCAATAAAGCTGGGGGGAGATATTTTTTTGATTGAACAAATGAACAAACATACTGACAAATAAGTGAATGAGTGAATTAATTTAAAAAATGTAATGGTTTTGAAATTATGTTCCCCAAGAACCTGTGCCTCAACAGGTTACTCCAGAGAACTGAAGGATGGGGCTGGTGAAGAGAAACATGAATGCCTGGGTGTTTTTAAAGTTTATACATTGAGCATCCATGAAAGAAGAGAGGATTATAAATCTAAAAGTTTGCCAAGCACTTCTATAGACTCCCAAGGATTTCCCTTCCCTACTCATACTCTTTAGTGCAGTCAAGGGACACCTTCTCTTGATGTCTTAGTATAAATTTGACGCAGTTGTAATGGAGGTGAAAAGCCAACCTTGTTTACATTAATGAAACAGATTGATAAGTTCAGGCTACTGGCTTCTTGCAGTAGCAAATTTATCAGCCTGGGAGCAGAAACAGAATATTCTATTGCACCCAAAAGGCAGGTCAATAACGGAGTCTGGTTTAGACGTGATGGTCGGATGGGACACACTTCCAGACCAGGCCACTGAGTAGAAAGTTGCCCCTGCTGAGAGGCAAAACACACATCTTGTTTCCTTTCAAACTCCTTGCTTGAGGGGATGACCACAGGTTGTCTAGAATTCTCACTGAGATGCTTCTCAGCTGAGGACAATTTGTGTGTGTTTTTCCAATTGGCAATGCAAAAGGTCAGAAAAGGATTGGATCAACTTAAACTTTACAGCAACAAGGTTGCAAGGGGCCCTTTGTGTCTGCCTTTATTATTATCTCAGTGGTTGAAAATGCCCCTCTGTGCTCACTTGCCTTTGGAAGGATAGCAGGAATAATGCAGTCTTTAATTTTAGATTTTACTTTAAATCTTGCTGTGATTCTTTTTCCCGTGGGGGAAAAAGAAAAGGCAATTTGTTGGTTTTTGGCACTGCCTAACCGGTATGGCAATGCTGTTTTTGATGTTAAAAGAGGCCACATCCGTGCGACTCCGGCTTCAGGTTTGTACAACTGGTGTCTATCATCATCTTGCTTTTTATAGTTTACATCATCCATAAAACAGAGAGGTTACTGATTTGCGAATCACTTAAAAAATAAGTAGACTTGGCAAAATTTAACTAAATAGTTGTTAAAATGCTTTTTTGGTGACATTTTTAATGTATTTTTTTCCCCACATTTGGACCAGAAATTTCTAAAGGCTGGTTTTATGCAAAATGTCTTGAAATGTCCTGTTGTAGTTTGGTTAGAACTATAAGGTGGAGGAGGAACATGTCTGAACACTGAAAGCCTTGGATTGTCTTCAGTGTTTGGAAAGGGACAGCATGAGTTCACAGCCTGTGATCAGGTTCAAGGTTACTGCTGCCATCACCAGTAGAACTTCACTAGAACGTATGCGTGAGCCACATCTTACTTCGATTTACCCCTGGAGCTTGCTTGTCATTCTCCTTGCTCAAGTTTGTTTTTACAAAAATCAGGGAAAGAACATCCTGTTTCATCTGTGGTATAAAGTTATGAAAAAAGTTTATTTTTCCATTTAATTACTTCTTTGCATGTATTTATAGTAATTAGACATCAGATGCAGTAGCTAAAGTAATTTCTATATGTCATCTCAGAGAATTACAGTATAAACATACAGTAAATACTCAATAATCCATGACAAGCTACTTAAAAAGTAATAAGGAAATTTAATTTAAAATGTGGGAGCCCAGATTCATGATGTACTTCAGAATGAAATGCCCAAAATTACAAAAGAGAGATGCCAGCTTTGAAAATCTGCCACCATTAATTTACTGCCTTTCAGTGTGGGTCACTGGCCACCTCCCTGCAAATATAACTGATAAACAGTCTCATAAAATGGAAACCTCTTGACTCCTTTGCCTTCTTCCTTTCCCCCCTTCCACTCCTCCTCTCTTTTACCCTTTCTCACACACACCCACTGAAAACCCAGGTGACACCTAAAGCCCACTACTCTGAGAACACAAACATTCAGTTTGTAATAACACCACAGTGGTTAACATCCAGGGACACGCCTTGTCTTCCACTTTTAAAGGTCTTTTTGTCCCCAAACAGGGACACGCCTTGTCTTCCACTTTTAAAGGTCTTTTTCTCACTGGAGCTGAGTTCAAATCTCAGTTTATTACTGAGAAACCCTGAATTTTCTGCATCCCAGTTAGCTTATCCCTAAAGCAGAAGCATAACTATTTATCGGCGAGTTGTCTGATATAACATGAGCAAATAATCTACCTGGGGTAGATTCAATATTGACAAAGCTGACTCAGAGGAGTTAAGTTATTTGCTGGGTGTCGCACGGCAACAAGTGGTGTTCTTACCTCCTGGTGCCTTCTCTACCTTGGTCTGCCTGAATCTAATGAGACATTTTTTGGTGCACACTCTATTGAACCCTGCAGCTATAGTAGGTGAAAGCAGCATGGGGCTTCAGGTTACATTCATTAATATAAATATTCAGTTATACTATAATGTATCAAATCATTCAAGAGCAACATTAGCCCTATTAGTCTATGGGAAAAAGAAATAATGAGAAAATTGATTCTTGTCTTTATTTCCTATTATTTATGATAAGATCTCCAGTCTATCAGGAAACTTCAGCCCATTGAAAAAAAAAAAAAGCCATTATCTGTTTTAGAGATGACTCCCTTCCGGCTGAAGGGTCAGCCTTGTCAGAGTCACACAGATGAAATCCTTGAGTGCCAGAGCACTGAGCATTTCCCTGGGACATAGGTCATGACTGTGTCCCATTCCTCATCTTCCTGTTAACTGTCTCTGGCCTCCTCAATCACGGTATATGCACTGCATATTATACTCCCAGTCCCTACCTCTTTCTTTTATCAAAAGTTCACTGCATTTTACTCTTTCCAGGTACATCAGTTCAAAAATAGTCAAGTTATTTGGAATTGGTCAAAAGTAGTGACAGAAATAGCTCCAAAAGTTTCTCCATTCCTTCTCCAGGGAGCTGAGACAGAATCACTGCCTACGACAGTTTCTAGGGCTGGGTCCTGTCCTATTACATGTGTACTGAGAAATGGCTTTTCCACATTTCCTTCTGAATCCAATTCTGTGAGAATATTTTTTTACCCACATTCTGTCAGGATCCTCCCTCCCTCCCTCTCCTCTCTTCCAACTCTCCCTTCTCTCTCTCATCCTCTCTCTCCCTCCCTCCTCTCTCTCTGTTCAGCATTCCAGCCCCTTATTTTTAGTCATGGTTCTACTCTCTCTGCCAGGGTAAATAATCACAATCTCCTTGTCTTCTCGTCTTCTCTCCTTGTCACCCTGCCATTGCCACAGCTTCCCTTTGTTATTCATTTTATCTTGGGCTTCCATGGCAGGTGACTTTATTTCACTTTTGTAGTAATCCTTTTATTTGCATATTACCCAAATATACAAAAGATGTTTAAATTCTAGAATCTTCTGATTTAGATTTGTTTAAAGAGCAGCTTTAGAAATAAGGCAATCTCATTCCTTAAATTATGGGGGGAAAGGTGAGCATTATGAATTTTTTCTAAAGAGGAAAAAGAAGGAAAAAAAGGCCTGTCTTTACTACTTTTAAGTGCAAAACCATCTACAAGTGCAGGTACAGTATCCCCCAGAATGAGTACAAAGAAAACCCTATTCCTCCAGGAAAGATTTTGAAATATTTTTTTAAGCTTCCTGAGTTCTTCTGGAGAATTATGATTACAATAAACCTGGGAAATGACTGTTGTTCCAGAATGCCTGCAAAAAGGTTTATTTCATGCCAAAGAGCTTAGCTGATTTGGAATTAAATCAAAAGAGCCTGTGATTCTCTGAGGTTGAGTTCATTGTTATCTGTCGTAAAGTATGACGGGTCCAGCCAATGTGGTTTCCAGCACGTCCCAGTGGAAACCATGTCAGGTTATATTGTGTAAGCTGACATGTTGGCAATTTGACTATATTTGAGGATTGAAACTATTTTGTGACGACCAGGGACACCCAGTGCAATGTTTTGGTAGTCCTTTTGAAGTTGTAGGTAAATCTGCTGCTTCTTTAAAAATGTATTACTATTACTGCTGTTATTGTCAACATTTACTGAAGTGTACAGAGAGAACTAACTTGCATTCTTTCTCCCTCTTTACATTTTCTAATAAACACTGACATTTCATATTGCAGAAAAGTTAAAGTTTCTCAGAATAACAGTATTATCTCATTACATTTTGGTGAGTAGTCATTTAAAGACTTTAGAAGTTCTAATTTTCAAGGTTCAATTTTAGGAGAGCTGTAATCTAATGCAGCATGATAGCAAAATCCTAGTAAGGTTTTATTACTACTCGAGTTACCTCACATGAATCAAATGAGGTATGTAGAATATTTAAGAATCATTCTGTAGCCAGTGTTATAATTCTTTCATGTTTTTCCTCCCTCTCCTCTTACTCCTCCTCCTCAGCCTCCTTCACCTCCTTACCTCTTTCTCTTTGCCAGATCAGACAATTTGATTCAAAACTATAGTATTAAAAATTATAAGCAACTCCTCAGATACATTACTGTTTTCTCCACTCAAAGTCAACATTATGACTAAAGACACATATTACAGCCAGGAACATCTAACCTTCAAAAGTAGAATTAAATATCTATCTGATCAAACGAAATCCATCGGCCCTGTCTTAAAGACTTAAAAAAAAAAAAAAACACCAAATTTATGACTGAACAGTCCTCGGTCATATTCTACCTCACCTTATCATCTACAAATTAGTGGCAAATTTACTTTAATAACTACTCAGTAAAGCAACAAAAAGGATCAATGCAATGATAAATGGAATACAAATTATTGAGTGCCAGGTGGTAAAAATTGGAGTAATTTATATTTATATATATTATATAGTACTATCAAAATTCTCCTAATTTGATGTTGGAGGAAAAAAAAAGTCACATACTGTAAATTGTAAAGTGCTATGCAACCACATTATTCACTAGAATAGAGGTGGAAGTTCTTAGAAGTAATTAAAAGAATAAGGATATAATATTATATAATGGTAATATTATAAATATGGAGAATAATGTTACAATGTAAAGTAAAAGAAATAACATAAAGAAATACTCAAGAATTTCTCAGTTCTTGAAATGAGTAGTTTTACTCCAAAATTAACTTATTCTCATATCAGAAAGATGGGTTTCCAAGTAAGAAAACCACAGTAACCTTCACATTTCATTAGTTATGGCATTGTAAAATATATCTGTTTTGTAGTTTGTGGTTCCCTTCCTTATGGAAATTAGGAGATTAAAACAAATAAACAATCAACCGACAACCAAACAGAAAACGAGCATGGCTCAAGGGCAGAAAGCATTTTAGTAGCACATCTTAGTTTCCTCAAAACAGTCCAGGGGTTTAGCCACTGAATCATTAACATCCACTTACTCAGAAGAAAATTACAATTCGTCTAATTAGAGACTTCACCTTGGATTTGCTCAGTCTCTGCCCCAAGAGAAAAACTATGTAAAATACATGCAGGCAAGAAAACCTAAAAGCTTGTCCAAATATTCCACTAGAAAAAACTTACTGCCTGCAGGGCTCACAAATGTATTCAAATATTAGCACAAGGCCCAACACTCTTGTGTAAAGCGGAGAGCACTGACCCAACTACTCCTTCCTGATTTAGATTATAATAACAAATACTCAGATAATAATAACAAATACTTCCAGGAATTTTACATATAATAATTTGGTTTCAGATAGTTTATCTGTCCTAAAGTTACATTTAGGTGTACAGACATGAGATTTAAATACCTTTCACAAATTCACGTTTAATTAAAATGAAGCTATAAAAGTCACATGCTTGTAGCTAATATTTTACCTAAAAATATTTTGTGCTTCCTTTCAAGCACGGATGTGAGTGGGGAGAGAGAGAGTAAGAGACAGAGAGGGGAAGAAGGAACATGAGTATTACTTTTTTTTTTTTTTTAAGTCAAGAGACTAGATACATATTCTGGCAATTTTGAGGAATGCATTCTAATTATAATCTCAAATTTATTTTTTCTTTGAGTAAATCAGAGCTCTAATTATAGGTAGAGAAAAATATATTCAGTATTGTGTAATATTTATGCAAAATACTACTCTTAGCACTTATCTGCTAAACTATAATGTCTTGCTGAGTTTATACAGCAATTTCCAAGAGGATATTATCCACTTTGCCCTTTCATTTCTTGTCCAGTATGTCTAATGCCTGATGAGAGTACAATTTCATTTTCAAAAACTGTATATCTGTGTTGGTAATTAGCACAATTCTACCATCTGCCTTCTTTATATATATATATATATATATATAAATATATATAACAAGTAATATATATATATATATATATATATATATATATATATATATATATATATATATATATATATATATATATATAACAAGTAAAAGTCTTATTCCATGAGCAATAATTTTTTCTCAGGAAAAAACTCTGGCTTTTCTAGACAAGATGTTCACAGATCTGATCACAAACTTTATGGTGTTCTTGAGAGTTACGGACATTTAATGTTTTCTCCCAAGACAAGATTCATAAAGTTAATTTCTCTGACATGTTTCTAAAACAACGAAGCCAAGAGATGATACTAGTTTCTGAATTATTTCACTGGAACTTTTCCCATTTCCCCTCCTACAAAATGAAAAAATAATGTATAACTATGCACATAATCTCTATTATCATAAGAAGAAATGATTTCTTAATTGTGTAAAGACTCTAGGAGTACCTAACATTCTTTATTACTGGACAGATGCTACATGTCAACAAAGAAAATTTAGATATATAATTTATGATTTGTAGAATATTCTTAGCAATGAAGTAGCTACTCTCTCATTCTCTCTCTCTCTACATGTTATGCCTATTTATTTAAACATAGCTTTTATAAACATAAATTTTAGGTTATGATTACATATAGTAAGTATAAATGTTGGCAACAGGAATAATGAGAGTGTTACTTAGCCCACCTATATCAGAATCATTGAAATGCTTGCAAAAAATGCAAATTATTAAATGAATCTGAATCTCTCAGAGCACAATCAGACATTCCTCATTTCTTACAAGGTTTTTGCCTTTCAATCTTACGTCAATTTGAAAAACAGTAGTAAGTGGATTTGCTGTTGGAGCAAGACCCAAGAAAAACATGGTCTTTATTTTCTGCAGTAGTTTAAGTATTTGGTCCCACTTTTTTCTTCACCTTCATTCTTCATTGCCAGAGACTGCATTTGTAACTTTAAAATCTTCTTACACCTTCCACAAATACATGACTTTAAAAAAATTGCTGGCCAACTAAGTTTTAGCATGTACTTATAAAAAAAAATTTAAATGAGCTACACTTTTCTATATGAAAACATTTACTTCATGTAAATATTGAGAATAAAAACAGCCCAGACTATATCTAATCAAATAAAAAGCTACTTAAGTGCAAAGCGCTACGTTATAATTGTTCTGGGAGCAGTGATGCTAAGTTTTCTGGCTTTTGTAGATTTATGTTCTAAGCCATAATGCTGAGTTAACGATTTTGTTTTGGGATATATATATAAACACCTGTAAGATGAGGATTTCAACCTTCCTGGGGATCATGCTAGAAACGAATTGAGGCTTAGAGTGCAATTACAGCATTAAGTCCCAAACCACTATGTAGTTAGAAACTGTTAGAAAAGATTGTCAATTTGCGCTGTGGGCTCCAGGCCTATTTCTATAGGAGACTCAAAAAGTCTGTAGCATCCATCCTGTTTGAAGGTAACACTGCTGACAAGGGTGTTTTTTTGCCAGAGCCAGCTTGTCAACCTCAGAGAAGCTGGATTGCTTGCATTGATTAGCATGATGTAGGGTGTGGGGTGTTTTGGCTCTATGCTTCTATAAATATTTTGGAGGCACAGAGGATGCATATAACAATTATTGTGTGTGTGTGTGTGTGTGTGTGTGTGTGTGTGTGCGCGCGCGCACGCGCACATGATAGAGATACAGAGACACAGAGAGACAGAGAGATACCTTAATACGCAGATGCACCAAAATTTTTAATGTCAGCAGCCAAGTGTATAACATCTTCCAAGAGATTCTCAGAATTTATCTGTCAAGCACTTGGGTACCTTTTCACCTAAACAGGTTACCTTGTATTTATGAACAAGTATGAGAGAGAGCTTGCAAAAGGAACTCTGACTTGAGAGTTTATCCAGTGCTAGAAACTTGTTATCCCCAACACTAGTTATTGATCCTTAAGTGTCCTTCAGTCTCCATATTTCTTAATCAAATATAACTCAATTATTACATATTAGCAAATTAAAATCATAATTATACTAAAAACAACCAAAAAAGCAATGAAATAATTAAATTCTAAACACTTGCTGAATACCTTCTACTTATACAGCACAATATGGAATGAAAAAATACATATGACCAAGTTGCTGTCTTCAAGTAGCATTAAATTAAATTTGGAGAAGAAGCCTGAAAAGATATGCCTCTTAGAGTGTGTAGAATTATGCGACCTGGTGCAAAGTCAGGTACTAATCCTCCAAAAACAATTTAACTACAAAAGTTAATCCTTTTGTACGTACCATTTGTTCCATACAAATGGTATAGGCAAGATAGAGAGGTTAAAAAAAAAAAGAACTTGAGAACCAGACTGATTGGATTAAAATCACTTCCTATCCATGACCTTGATATTTTACTTAAGTTACTTAATTTTTCTGTGCCTTGTTTTTACTTTCTGCTTTCATAATATGGGCCTAATAATAGGACCTAATTTTTAAGGTTGTTATAGAATTAAATGAGATGTACCTATAGGCGCAAAGATATATAGATATACAAAGAGAACTAAGAAAAGTTAGAAGAGCACTGAAAACATATACATATATATATATATATATATATATGTGTGTGTGTGTGTGTGTGTATATATATATATATATATATATATATATATATATATATAGAGAGAGAGAGAGAGAGAGAGAGAGAGACATTTACATTTTTAAAAATATAAATAAGCATAGAAAGAGCTATGAGCTAGAATGAAATCAGGTTCAATAAATATGCATTTGTGATCATTTTGATAAGAATTCTTGGCTTTCTCAAAGCTCCTTCTAAGGAATTATCAATCCAAATTAACTAAAAGAACTTGTCATTAATTTAACCCATTAATCTGAGTTTTTAAGATCAATAGTAGACTCTGATCCTATTAGGTCAGAAAGTGGATAATATTAATCATAGTTTTAAACATATATGTAGCTGGATTAGAAGAGGCAAAAGATGTACTTAAGATAGTGTACCATTTTTCTAAGGTATTTTTGGGAATTCTTTAGTTCTAGTCCTATTAAACTATCCTAAATAGATTATTATACATTAATCATGATTTTGTTTTAGAAAAAAACTTTATATCTAAGTTTTCTTTTTGAGATGTTCCACTTTCTCATATTCAACAACTCAACAATATAAAAAGGATTGAAGTTCTAGGTTTCTTACCTCAATTTTACTCTAGTAGAAGTTATTTATTAAGAACTGCTAGGTGGATGTGATATTCAACTATGTATATATCAGGGCTTTTTCTCTTAAAAGCATTACAATTCACAATAGAATCTGGCTAAAGAGAATAAACAAAGAGGATTTATTGCCTCATGTATTAAGAAAGGACAGCAGCTGGGACAGCTCAGGTGAAGCTATTCAGGGGCTGCAGACAATGTTGTCAAAATTCAGTTTCTCTCCTGACTAAACCTTGATCACCTCCCATGTTCAGTCCCTAAAGTTTCTTTCTTCATTGTCATAAGAACATCAGCATATCTTGGGGCTATATCCTTTGGGATTCAACAAATTCAATAGAAAATATCCCCCCTCCCCAACACACATATAGAAGATTCTTAGCCTAAACAATTCAACAGAAGCTCTAACTTGCAGGCTTCATTCACAGGCTTAGAGCTGAACCAATAACTGCAAAAAAGGAATTCTAATATGCTGATGACTATAGCTCTATGCTGTAAACTATAACACCCAACCTAAACCACGTGAATCAAACAGTGGAGTTGTGGGGTCCCCAGCAAACTCTGAGGCTATTTTAAGAAGGAACAAATCTCTAAGAGAGCACTGGAGGCAAAGAACATTTTGTTTCGGGAAGCAAGAATCCATTTCTAACATATTATCAAATAAAGTAGCCCACATAGGCACAATCCCTTCCCTCTTGTTTGCAATTGCTTTGTAATTTTATTCAATTTAGTAAATAAGAAAAGAGCGCCTATTAAGTTTGACATTTAAATAGATGTTGAAAAAATACAGATAAATGAAATATAATTCTGTCCTTAATAAATTCAGTACCTAAGAAAGGAAAATATATATTTATTCCAGGATAACTAGGTATTCATGCATTTAACGCAGCGATTCTCATACTGTGTTGAAGAACTAGTTACTGTCCTGCATTTCCTGCAGAATACTTTTGTAATGTGCAATAAAATTAATAGGAAAAAATTATCACAATTGGAGACAAATAAATACCAAATTGCTATTAAACTTCCTAAACACTTTCTCTTAATTCTATACTTATTCTATACTCACAAAACATTCACAGACTGTGTCCTGTATGCAGATCACACTTTGAAAAGCACATGCTTATAAATATATACTGAATTCTCAAATTTATTAACCATGCTAATCATTATGATTATGGTGGCAAGGGGATAAAAACTGTGAGGGGATACTCAAATAATAGAGATTTAGATCTCTGTCTTAGAGGACTTTTTAATAAATGTCTTTAAAATGATCTCTTAAAGTCTATTTGGGGAAAGAAAACAAAATAATTATTTATAAAGCAATCATCAGGAATCAGTAACTTTTTTAAAAAATAAAATAAAATAAAGGACCAGACAAAAAACAGTTTAGGTTTTAAAAGTCATGCAGTCATGTGGTCCCTGTCACAATTATTCAACCAGATAGCCCTTGGTCTAGGTCTTCAATTGCAGGAGACAGAAAACCCAACACCAAATGGTCTAAACAAAACAAGAAATAGACTGGCTTTGGTAGCTAAAAATCCAGATGCTAGCTTCAAGTGATGTTCAATCCAGAGGCTCAACATCCGTTATCAGAATGAGCTTTCTTTTGTATCTCAGTTCTATCTTTCACTACATTATTCCAATCTCAGGCATGGGGGACAAGTAGGTTCTAGGCTCATATCATTCCTACTGTCACTGTCCCGTTAGGGATAAGAGAACGTCTCCCTACAGGCAGAAGTCTCGTGGCATTTCGTTAGCTGTATCTATGCCACATGCATATCCCTGAACCAATCAATCATTGTGTCCAGGGAAGATTTATGTGCTCATTGAACAGACCTGTTTCCTCTTTACACCTGGACCACAGGATGAAGTCAACTGCATCTGAACACAGAGAATTAAGAGTCATACAGGGCTTAGGCAGAAAATATTAGGGTATTTCTGTCATAACTAGGGTGAAGGGATAGTGGACGATCAAAAGCGAGTAATAACCATAAAAAGAAACAAGATTGGGTTAGGTTCCCTACATCAGTATTGCCAGTAAATGCTTTAAAGTAAAGGAAAGTGATCACCAAGGACTAATGAAATGCCCAGCTTTGGTTATCTGTAGAAGGTTGTAACAGGCACCAAAAGGAAGGGCAGGATTAGGATGAGCAGTGGAGATGAAGAAAAACATGTGTCGTGCACAAAGCATGGACAGGAAGACACATGGCATTCTGTCGACTGTACTTAGCCTGGTAGAAGGAAACACACATTTTGGTGTCATATTTGAATTTAATTCTTAGTTCTATAAATTATAAGTTATATAAACTTGGACAAGTTTTTTTCTTTTTTTTTTTCTGAGCTTCAGTTTCTTTACCTTAAAATGGAGATACTTAATTGATGAAGTTCTATAAAGAATAAATACATTAAGTACTCCAAAAACAGTGGTTACTCTTTTTCTGATCACACGAGTCTGGTTGAAACCATGTTTTCATTTCACAGGAGTCCATGGAAATGTCCTTGGGAAGGAAGTTTGAGTTGAGCAGGGCCTTAAAAAAGGAAATAAATGATGACTCTATTCTATATAGATATGAATAGCAAGGAATAATTTTTGAGCTGGAAAGTGGCATAATGCAATTGATATTTTCAGGAGGCTTTCTGGCAGTGAGAAATCCATAAAGAATTGAGCAAGAGAGAAGATGACCAGAGACAGGATGGGTAACTCCATGATCAATGTTTTCAAATGTCTATCATGAAAACAGATGTTTTAACTGTACCATATATTTTATTTGACATTGTTCAATATTCTATGAAAAATAAAGATATTAATACTGGATTCTTGCATAGTGAAAGTAGCAGATAAAGATCTTTCCTGACAAATGCGTGAGGAAGTGAATCTTTCCAGAAACTCTAAAGTATCACTGCTGAGAAAAAAAAAAAAAACCATGAGAATGAGAAATTATCACAAAAAGGAAAGTATATTAGGGATTTCCTATTCATGACATATTGTTTGCTGTCTTTCAAATGTGGGCATAATTATAAAGTTTCAGGTTTGATGTCAGAAAATGTATGGAAATTTTAAAATAAAAGAAGCAAACATAATATAAGAAATTATTTCCTACTATAACAGCAATGCTCCTTAATTCTGCATTAGTGGGAGTCTGAACCAACAATACATTTTCACTTTTCTAAGCTGGTATATACTCAGTGCTCATTGTATTCCGAGTATTTGTTCACATATGCTTCAGTACCAGAGGGAGGCATTTATCTGCTCAATAAGTTCTCATCCATTTACTTGGTCATTTCTCTTTCTTTATTTCTTCCTCTGTTTCTGTCCACAGAATGTTATTTGAAACATGACAGATTACAGGCCATCGCAGTACCATTATTGTGTAAAACACAGTTACATAGACAAATATACAACCTATCTATTTTCTCTATGATTTGCTTTTAACCAAATCTTAATTCCTATGTGCAAATATGTATGAAAATTATGTTCTGGCCAACAAAAATAAATGCATCGTGTCCTCATAACCACAGGTGCTGGCAGAAATCATAAATCTTATTTTACAGATTTGGTGTCTAAGAGAGGGAGAGAGGGAAAGAGATTAAGTGGATTGCCCAAGGTCACAAACTAAAGCTGTCTCCTAGTAAGGTTTCTTAATTCTGTCTTTTGTGCCTGCGATCATTCAATCCATTTTGATGTTGGAAACTGTAGACTCAGATTTTTTATCTCCTACACTGCATCTTCAGGCAGTATGAGATTCTGACAGGTGACAAGACTATATTTAAGTGATAGCTCCCTTTTCTTGGATAGTGCAGGAAACTGAAATAAAAAAGGAATTTCCGTTAGATTCCATGATTGATACCCAGGAAGGACTATGTAGCCAAAGAGAATGAGACAGAGACAGAAACAGACAGAAGTTTAATGTTGAGAACCTTTTAAAAATTTAATAAAATTGGGTCTAATCAAAATGTTCAAATGACCAAACATGTTCAGACTTGCTGTGCTCTATTATCAGTGGATTATATTTAAGAGCAAACATTAAAATCTCAATAGGCATCTTTATATTTGGATAAAGCCCTGTGTGTTAACTTGCTTTGTGCTTATATTCTGTTGTTCTTTATATGATGAGTTGTTGCTGATAGTTGCTTTAATGTAATTCCAGAATAATCAATCCAGGTCTCCTTGTTTGAATACATTATGCCCTCTAGCCAAAGATCAAGTGCTCTCTAGTCAAAGACTAATAATGATGATAATTATATCTCTCCGTGTTTGTAACCCTTTACATTTCACAAAGTACTTTTACATAATGTATCTTATTTGACCTCCATAACTCAATTAGTTGCTTTTATAATATTCCCACTATAGACACCGTGAATCTCAGGCTCCCGAAGGTTAAGTATCTTGCCCAAAGCTTCCCAACTAGTTATTCTTCTTAACCATCAAGGGAGAAATTATTTAATTGAATCTTAAAAGACCATCAACATGAGACCAACTGTCATGTTATATTTTGCTAAGAAAAAAAAATAATCTATTATAAGACATTATCAATTTTATGGTATATCCCAATTTCAGTGATGTTAAAAATGTTGAAAAGTATTTGTCTAAAACAAATGCAACATGGTGAATTATTATGACATTCTGGCACTGGATTCCTGGTCTTTCCCATAAGGCTCTTTAAAAAGTGATTTCCATGGATCATTTCTTTCTTCTTATACTTTATTCATCACTAATTTCCCCCAAATTTGGCACCTGCCACTCTCAGATCTCTCTTTTAAATAGCTACCCATGCCCACACAAAGCTTTTTTTCACATACATATACATACACACACACACACACACACACACACACACACACACACACACACACACACACACACACACCCTTCAAAAATTAAACCTCCAACTTCAGCACCCTTTTCTGGTTTTGTTTGCCTTATACTGTCCCACATCTTCAGCTTTCTTGAATGCTCTCTTTTCATTCCCAACTCAATACTTCTCTTAAAAACAACAAAAAATAAACACAAACAGACAACAAAGCTCATTTCGACTTGTAATGTTTCTATAAAAGATATAACATTTCCTCCCTAGGTCTATTTAGAATATAGTGGATAATGCTTTTATTATAAATAATACGACTGCTTCAAAGTGGGTGCCTAAAGGAAGTGCCCGTAGAGTTATTCTGGAAAACAAAATGTGAACACTGACTTTTACAAAGACATTCATTGTGGGTCTCAATTTTTTTTTTCTTTTCCCAGAATTGGACTTCTGGTATTACATTAATATCACATTTAGGTGTACCAATCCTGTTTTTGGAGAAACATGGAAATTTCTCCCAAATTGGTTCTATTACCATCTCTACAATAACCAAAAGTTTTGATTTGCTCCTCCTATGCATATACAGCCTTATAGGAAAGTGACTTGATATAGGCCCTTCTCCATTATGATATCCTATCTTTATCTCACAATTTTTATTATTTTATCACTTATCACCATACATATTTGATCTTTATCTGTCTCCCTAGAATACATGTTCCATGATAGCTGAATACGTGGATGCCTCAGTCACTTCTGTATCTCTAGCACCTAAAACAATGTCTGACACTTAAAAGGTATTCAGTGTTTATTGCATTTTATTAAAACTTCTAGTTTAAAAAAGAATTATTTTGCTGACTGAAAAAACACGTATCACTCTTTTGTGTTTGATATACTACAAAACTGTTCATTTCATTGTTGGTAGTCGATATCATTACATAGCTTGTCTCTAGACACCTTTGAAATGCAGTATCTAAAATCTCAAAGTTCTGAGAGATAAATGAGGTATTTTTCTTTCTGAGGGTTCATTATTACTGAGTATAACCTGCAAAGCATAAATGACAATCTAAAGTCAGTAACATGTTTTCCTATAGCTCATATTGCAATAATACCATGATGCCTATTTAAAATTATCAATTTCCTTTTCCTTCCAACTTTTAATATTGTACTGTCTTTATTAAATTTTAAAGTTTAATATTTTATACATTTGGATTTTCCTAGATACACTTTTTCTACTTATTAATTTTACCAGTAAGTAGTATCAGTGTTTGGCAAATTAGGGTTTGCTAAATAGAGTTACACCATATTAATGAGCTTAAATCTCTTGGTCCTGATGTTTAATTCATTGCTTTTATTAGTATATTTCCAAGTAGAAGATTTAATTTATACATATTAAACTGTACCACATGGTGTCTTGTTCACAAAATCTTTCATTAACTCTATTCCCCAGTAATGAATATTTTACCAATTTATCACATGAAACATCCCTGGCCATTATTACTTAGATAATCATTTGAGAAATTTTGTCAAATACACCAAGCAGAATGAAAATCCTAAAACAAACAAACAAAAACCCCCAATAAACCAAACTTAAAAAAAAAAAAACCTTACTCTTCTGTTCTCAGAGAATACACTTAATTCACTTAAATCTTCAGTTTTCTAATAAGTATTTTGGAATTTAGGGGGTTATAACACAGCTTTCCCACTAAACATGATTATTTGCTAGAAGGAGCTCTTTTTGTGAATAAAAAAATACGTGTTTTTGCATGGAATGGATGCCCTCATTTCGGCCTAGGATAGATGAGACGCCGACTTCTCATAAAACACTTCCATGGAGGTAAGCTGCTCTGACAATCTACTTATGTACTCTTGTTCCATCAGTTTTACTATCTTCCTAGTAATGAGCTATAGAGAGAAAAGGAAGAGACTCTCAGTTATTATACCATTTATTTCAAATATCTGATGCTTCCCAAAACCTTGGGACACTTATTCCAAAAGTAGAGTCTGAGGAGAAGGAAACAGTTTGCCTCAGGGGTGGGTTATGTAAACGCATGAAAGCCAAGCATAGGAGCCTTGAGTATCAAGTCTGCAAGGCCAGGCAGACTGATATTGCTAACTCCTACTGTGACATTTTATTAATGAATTGCCCATTGATTAAAACCCTACATTAGAAGTCTCCTTGATTCATTTCCCAAAGTTATGTTTAGCACATGCACTGGTAGTGGGGAATATTTAATAAGAACAAAATCACATTCTCAGCAGAGAAAAGCTTAGACCCAAGTTTGACAGGGAATACCAGTGCAGCTCTGTGGAGACTTTGAAGGAGATAATACAAGCCTCCATTCTTTAGTTATTCTGCAAATTCATAACCATAAAATGTAACCTTATAATAAAGACAATCCAAAGTCAACTGATGGAATACAGTTATTTTGTGTGTTTTATATTTCTCATGTAATCCTCTAACTTACTACTCTTTTGCTCTTTTGCACTCGTTTCTCCCTCTTTCTCTGTTTATATTCACACTCTATATTGAAGACTCCTATAGGAAATTAAAGCCAAAATCAGGAATCATAAAACTTTGATCAATGTAGTTGGAGCAGTCATAAAATAATATGATGACAATGAGACTATGTCCTAAAATACTATTAGACAGTAGAGGAGTCTGTAACGCCTATTGACTGGCAGACCCAGAAAATAAGTAGGTTCAGTGGTGACAAGGACTTTAATAATCTTATTCAGTGCCTATCACTCTACTTGGCTTACAGTAAATAGTAAGTATTAGTTGATTAAATGAATGAAAAGATGGTAAAACATAAGATGAAAGATGGTATGTTTGGATACGTTCAAAGCAAGACTGATTATTATTTCAGTTCAGGAAAGCATTCTTTGAGCACATACAATATGCCAAGCATCATACCATACCCTGTATTTATAAATATGAATAAGTGTGACTTCTCTGTGGAACTTACTCTCTGCTGGAAAAGCAAATGTCAACATTTATCTTCAATTTATTCTTGTCAGAGCTATGTTTCAGGTATATAGTTCCTATGAATGTAAATAATACTTTAAGTCCAAACCAACTCAGTTGTGACATGGTTGCACATAGAAATGGGGACAAAGAAAAGGGGGACTGGTAATCAGGAAAAAGTGACCTAAAGGAAATTTTACAAGTGAGAAATTAAGGATGTCATTGAAATTTTAAGCTAAAGCTGAAGAGTGAAGAAATATCACTTATTATTTCCTGCCCTAATATCTTCTTTATACAAATGTATAAATTGCCCCTGTTGTTTTCGGTGCTGAGTTTGTTTTCATCCCTACTCTTATAATGACTCATTTTCAAAAATGTTTATCTCCTTCACTGGATCAAATGCTCTAAGAAGGCCTAGGCCATATTAGTATTATTTTAGGCCTCGTGCCTAACAAGAAATAGGTGTTCTACCAATAGCTATAGGAAGGCTGCAAGAAAGCAGGAAGAGAGGAAGGAAGAAAATAAAGGAATACAAATTAAGCAAGAGCCCGATAGAAACTGTTCAGAGGAACTTGGCCAAGGTGATAAGGAAACAAAAACCATGCCATAAAACCCATTTAACTCTAAATATAGAACCTCACTGGGGGATTGTTGGCTCTATTAAATAAAAAAAGAAAAATATAAGTGTTTTGAAAAGGAGACTGGATTGAAAGTCAACTGACTGGAGTGTAATTCCGGCTGTGTGGCTTAATCAAGGAGCCTGCCATTCTGCTTCTCCATAGCCTCAGCCAGGGAAAGGTGACACTCACCCTTCCCTCCCAAAGTGGCAGGGAGGGTGAATGAGAGAGGTGGCATTCAGAAAATCCTACTGTGTGAATGATTCCTCAGTAGTCTGCAGGGAGAGACAACAAAAAGGCTACTGTGTAGAAGTTACAAGAAGGAAGATTTTTGCCTGCTCTAAGGAAGAAACTTCTAGGAACCTGAGCAGTAACAGCAGAGCATTTCAGGAGATAGAGACCTGGCATCATGGGTGTTGGGCTACAGCTGGCAGACTACTGGACCACATTAACAGAGTAATAACTGCATTACATGATCCATAAGGTCTCTACCACTTCCTAAGACTGTATCATTGTGTCAACCTGGGATATTCATAGTAATGACACATGAAATAATTATTCACAAGAGCAACATCCTATTTTCCTAGAATACCAACAACTAGAAAGCTAAGCAGCAATTTTAGATTAAGAATGCTCAGAAAGATAAACTTTATACGTGTACAAAATATACATTAATATATTTATAAGCCTTCTGTTTTGAATCACAAAAGAAAAATGAAACTATATGTGGCACACTTTGTATTTGGCAATATTTTAGTAATTAGAAGGGTGATTCCGTTTTAATAGGAACACTAGAATGAACAAAGAAGCCCCTTCTCCTACCATTTTACGTTAGCAGGAATTTGACGACTAGAAAGAGATTTTCAATATTCATATTTTGGAACTTAAAACAAAAGTCAACTGACTAGAGTATGATTTAGAGATGATTATATGATGATCTAAATCTGAGTTTAGATAATTGATTTTCATACATGTTACTTCACATTATTCATTCGTCGTGATTTCTTTAATAATAATATTTAAACTTTTAACTTAGACAAAAATATACTTTTATTGTAAAAATACTTTAAACTTTCCTTAATAATTACCTCACTTAAGGAATAACATTTTTCTTGTATAATAAAATCACCTTTTTTTTGTAATGCTAATCTTTAACCTCCGTGACCATAAAATTAAAGGGAAATGGAGTGAAAGAGCCAAATCTTGAAAAAACTTATAGTGCAGTAATAATCATTTAAAAACCAACTATAACAGTACAAAGCTAGAATAACTAGTATTTCATGAATTGTTACCTACCCAGGTGTGATAGAGAGTATAACTATTGGTAATTGATGTATGTTTATGTTCCAAACAATTATGTAGGCATTTTTCTACAAAGGACATGTTCCATGTCGTTATTTTTCTGCTTATTAAAATTAAAAGTTAAGTGTCTTAATTTTCAATGACAGCTGTAAAATGACTAACTGCTATAAAAGTAAGTGATACATTAATCTAAAGATACAATTTAAAATATACTCTCTTAGATAAACATCTTACGGAAAAATGGTTTAAAATACTAATAACTGTTTGCAATATTTTACTTTTATAAAGTGATAAGTAAATAAGACAAAAGGTAGGATATTTTGATGTTAATTGAAGAGGAATCAGAATAGGAGGGACAATATAGTTCTGCAAAAATAATACTCTTTTTAGTTTTTGTTCATAGGAATATTAATTTCCTGAAGAGTTTTGGTTTGCTCTACTAATTCTGAGTTTAAAAAGAAGATTTTTTTTTCAGAATCACAAATGATGAAATAAAAGTGATACTTAGAACTTGTAAATGAAATTATAGCTATGTTGTTTCCTATGAAACTAAGGCTTTAGTAAGAATATTAATGATTATTACTAATGAGAGGAATGAGTCAGGCATGTTAAAGGACAAACAATAGCTGATTCTAACACTGATAAAACTGAATTCCAGAAAGCCTTTCTTCATCCTGTGACTAGTGAAAGATGGCCCATCAAATCTACAACAGTCGAAAAGCTCACAGTATGGTGATTTAGATTTTTTTTAAATCAAAACCTTTATTTGACTTATTTGTTCACATCTGCGAACACAAATTTAGCTAACGTTCTTATTACTTTATACATGAAGCACTTCATTTAAAGTGGCATGTGTCCGTAATAAAATAAAGCACATACCGTGCCACTACTCCCTGACCTACTATTAGAGACAAACTGCATTCTTTTAAAATCAGATACCCCCATGAAAAATATTTCCTCTCCTGACAAAGACAAAAGGTTAGATTAGATATACAACATCAGAGGAGCATTATCTTGTCAAGTGGCTAGAATACATTCATACCGAGAGGAACCTTTCAGTTAAAATTTTAAGAACGGATGAAGGGAACTCTTTATACTTGCTATTTATATTTCTTTCACTATGTGGGGAAAAAAAATAAATCTTGGTGACTATTCTGAGGCACACTGGAAGAAATCCAATTTAATTAGGAAAAAACACTGCCAACTTGGGGGCTGAAAAAAATGGGACTCTGAAACGAGTGTAAACCATTATAAAACTCAGTTTGTGATTAATAAGCAATGAATGCTTTCTTGACAGATATGCACTGTCGGTTATTTATTGAAGTTTCTTAGTTTACGTTCTACATGGCATGCTCTTTGTTTTTAAAGATAAGTGTAAAACTCTTTTCCTTGTTTACATCCATGTTCATTTTACTCTTAACAAGATAAATAAAAATGAGGCTAGAGATGCTTATGCATGAAGCATCTGAGACTGCAAGTATTGGTTAATTGCCTCCATCTTTCCCTTTTGTCAGTGTTTAACCAGAAATAGCCAGAATGATTAATATGGCAGGACCCAGAGTTGTTCTCTGGAAAACATGGAAGTTCAACGTGAAGGAAATACATGCTGGGGACCAAGAAGTATCACTGAGTGTAACTGAAAGTCATCTAGAAAATTATATGGAAACTCAGGTCTGGGCACAAAAGTTAAATACTAGTTTCTAAACCATAGCATAACTCTGTTATGAAGTGGGTGCTTCTTGGATTAGCTCAGGCTTTAGATGAGTGCACTGATGCTTTAGAAGTCAAGATTTGATCTATAATACTTTTTTAAATGATAAATACTTGGAAGCACTGAGTGCTGAAATATACAAACAGAACTTTGATCCTTGGGTTTCCTAGATTTTAGAAGTAGTTCTTCCTCTCTCTGTTAGTTCACTTATTCACTCAACAAATATTTGTTGAGCACACCTCTGTGCTGGCAATGGAGTAAGAAATAATCATGAAATAAGTGCTGTATAAGAAAAATATATGAAACAAGTTTTTACTCTGAGGGTAGGAAGAATAGTTAGGGAGACCTTGAAATAGGACATTTCATTAATCTGATGAGAGGCAGCCAAAGGAGAGTGTTCTAGCACACAGTACAAAGGCAAAGAAAAGGTCTTCCTTTTTTTCTTTTTTTCCAAAAACACTGAAATAAGTTCAATAGGCTAGAACTTGACTTCTGTTTTCTTTGACCATTTTATTTTAACATATAGTAAAAAAAAAATGTATACTCTTATGTTCTGTAAATCCAAGCTTTTCCTTTCAGTGGATTCTGATCACTGGAGCTCTGAGGATGGCTTTCATAAATAAATTACACCCTTAAAACACTGGGTAAAAGTTCAAGGTTGAGTTTTTTGAAGGTCGTGTGAGTTTGACACATGTGAAATAATCTGAAAACAGAATTTTTCTAGATTCAAAAAAAATGCCATATGAAAAAAATCTGAGTATCCTAAAAATTGCAAAATATACTGTATGGATTCAACAAGAATTTACCACACTTTTTTTTTTTTGAGGGTGAGTTGATATACTACAAGTAAATCATAGCCACTGTCCCTTCTTGATAAAACTTTGGTAGTCCTTCCAATATTTATGAATATTTTCTCAGATATTCACACTGACATTAATGAAATTAACATTAATTCCTTGATGTCATTTAATCTTCAATCCATGTTCAGGTTGTGAGTGGAGTAAAGTACTTCTATTTTTTAAAACAGACAAACAATAACAACAAAAAAACCTTTCCAGACTAATTAAACAAGATTCTTAAAGAACAAGCTTTAAAATGAAAAGCTGATAAGTATAAAAACTTGTATAAAAAATGAAGGGCTTCTCTTGAGTGAAGGATGCCATACCCCTATCTAAAACTTGCAACATCTGAGACCACTGAGATGCAAAAAGAAACAAAAAAGCTCAAATTCCCTCTACTAGAACACTTAATATCAATCACCCCAGTGATTTTGCTACAAAATTTCTCAAATTCATTTGTTTCATGCTGCTAACATAAGGAAATAGTACCTGAGAATTCTGGCATGATATAAAAGAATATGGTTACCGTACACATATGCCATATTTTAATTGTTGTTTTTGACCTTTCAATTATATTAAGATGGAAAGAAATCAGAAAGAAAAAAAGAGTTACATTCCAAGTAAGGCATTAAAGAGAGTAAAGATAGAACAATCCAGACAAATAATTTCAGCGGAAATCCAAGTGGACTTGTACCTTAGCTACTTTACAGTTATTTTTTTCTTATGATTAAATAATTAAATAAATAAAAGTAGCAGCAAGAATATTGGACTCATGAAGCAGCTACTATATGTCAAACACAAGACGTGCATTACACGGAGTCTCCCATTAAACTGCACAGCAGTTATGTGGGGGAGGTATTGTTATCCCTTACTTTTAAAGGGGAAAACCTTAGTCTCTAGAAGTTATATAAATCAACTGAGTTCTCACCAGTAAGAATTAGGTCAGGATTAGAATACAGAGATCTGGCATCAATCTGTGCTCTTTTGTTTTCCATTTTTGTAACTGTTATTTTAGTAATTCATTTACTTATTTATCAACTAAACACTATGTGGTTTCAATTTCAAAAAGCATGTAAAGTTATTCTCAGACTACCTTTGACTCCCTATTTCTGCCAACTTATTCCCATAGTACTATTTTCTTTTGTTTATACTTCTATAGACTTATGAACACCCAAGAAGCCTCTGTGCAAATATATGTATGCACATATGTATAGTCTTTTCCTGTCCTTTCTTATGCCAGGGCTAATACAGTCTTCATCTTTTCATACATTTTCCTAAATATATGTGTGTGTATACACACATATACCATATACTTGCATATTAGCACATTTTTTTATTTTCATAGCTACATTATTTTTAATGAAATAGATAAACCATAATTCAGTTAACTAGTCCATCATGACGAGAATTTAGATCGTTTCCAATCATTTTCTTTAAAAACTGCTGCATATCATCTCAAACTGAGATGGAGCCCCCAGCAGGATGTACTCGAGAAAGCAGAAAGATAAATCTGTCATATGTGTCGATTCTCTGAAATTTGGAGTTACCTGTTACAACGGGGCAACTTGAGTTGTAGTAGTTAATCACAATGATGGCTCCAACCAATGTCCTCTCTGCCCCCAGTCCTCAGAACCATGCAGAATCCAGATTGACCATGTTCATTGTTCTGGTCAAGTGGGTAACAAAAAAAAAAAAAATTGATACAAGCAGAATCTTTTCTTTCTTTCTTTTTCTCTTTCTCTCTCTCTCCTCTCCCACCCCCCCCGCTCTCTCTCACATACATACATACACACACACACACACACACACACACACACACACACACACACACACACGAACATTTATACTTATTTTGGATACCTGATATTGCCAAGAGGTCATGTCTGGACCAGACTGCCGCAGGATGGGGAACTAAGTGGAGAAGAGCTACGTCATCCCAGCCAGCACCGTCCTAGACTGGTCAATGCCTGGCTGCCCGACCAGGTTACCACGAGTTTCCCAGCCATGACTGCAGCAGATTAGCAGAGACAACCAACCCCTTTATAGACTTGGGTAGCAGGAAAAACCTACTCAGTTTTATGTGCTTTGTTATGCAGCAAGAGGTAACTGATACAGCATATCCAGACTAGGATATTAACTAATCTGTATTTCATTTAAATAAGCCATTTGTTTTTGCTCCTCACTCATTCCAGTGTTGCTCAAATTCTTTACGAAAATGTGTAGCAAATGTATATTTCTTTTGCTTTTTTTTTTTTAAAGTACCAAGACACAAAATTTGTCTCTATTAGCCCTGATCATAATTAATCTAGTTCAAGCAATTTTAGTATTGCCAACAAAAACTTCACCTTTATGCCATCATCCCATTTTATTATGGGACAATTGTGCAATCAATACAAATGGAGAAAGAACAGTTATTTCCGTAAGTGTGTAAAAAAACACCATAATAAATTATGAGATTTTTTTTCCATTAACAAGAATGAGGGATGCAAGTCTAAATAATAAGATGAGCTGTTCAGTGTGCAAACAATTGAGTCTAATCCAGTTGGTGACGTTTATCCACTAGATGATGCTGGAGAGAAAATTTGAGGCTCAAGAGAGATATCTGTGACTTCTTTACAGTGAAATTTTCCTAAAACTCTGATATGAAAGGGATTGATGAACCTTATAATAGATCTTAAGAAATGAAGGCAAAAAAAGCGCATCATGATAAACAATCTCATTTACTTGGAAGCAATTGTGAAGAGGTCTTTTTTTTTTTTTTAGGCGAGGCAACCCTTGGTTGACTTCACAGATTGCAAAAATCTTGTCAGTTTACAATCTTTTTTTTAATTTATTTTTCACACCTACAGCACGTGGTCTTTCTAGGTAGTCTCCCATCCAAGTACTAACGAGGCCCAACCCTGCTTAGCTTCCAAGATCAGACAGAATCGGGCTTGTTGAGGGTGGCATGGCCATACACTGAAGATATCTTTTATGACAGTTGTTCTTAACCACTTAGAGTCATGCTGTCTTGGAATCTAAAGAAAGTTAAAAACTCCAAAATGTAAATATACATATCCATCAAGTTTTAATATATTTCAGAATAGTTCAGAAAATTTTACCCATCCACTGACAGAATCTATATCAATAATCTGCCTCAGGTTAAGATGCTTTGTTAGAGAGGAATATTTCTAACTTACATTCTTTTGTGAAATTAATTTTTAATAACATATTAGTATGGAAATATATACATTTTTCCAGAGCTATAAAAATTCATAATGTGTGCAGAGGCTTTAAATAAAAGGAAAATTTATAGACTTTTCAGATTTTTCTCTAACTTTTTTTAGAGCCTGTTTTAGGCTCTAATACCTGAGATAAACATGTTATATTCAGGTATCGGCACATTCACTCAATGTCTTAAATATAGTCAAAAGGAAATGATAGATGTTGTTTTGTTTTCTAAAAACCATATTAAATAACAATGACAAAATGGCCTCTATCATGCTCTTTGAGAAAGAAATAAGAAAAATTTGCTTTTACTAATGAAAAATAAGGTGATCTTAGTTTCTCTAAGGATTGTCAAAGATTGAGGCCTCATATAAATTTTAGTTCATTTAATATTTTTAAGATTCACATCCAAAATAAGATTATCTATGCATATGTGTATGTGTGTGTATGATTCTGTTTGAGGTCACTGACCATTTCTTCATGAATCACTGATCTAATTAGCTAATCAGTCTATTCTGCTAAATGTTGAAAATGAGTCACAATGTAAATATAGCCTAATAATAATTCTTCATGACATTTATGTGCTGCAAAAATTTCACATATAGCCATTCGATTCTCATATCAAATTATAAGTAGACACAATTATTACCTCCTCTTTTAAAAAAGAGGAAAAGCCAGTTCAATATAACACACAGCTGGAAAAAAAAAATGTATTAAACTTAGAAGTCCAAGTCTATTCTTTAAAGGGATTTTGAGAGATGGCTTTCTTTAAAAACAGCTATTAGCTCTGAAATAATTTCTGTATAAGGACCAGCCATGAGTTAGAGGTGAAAGGGTAGTTTAATCTCTATCATATTTTTTTTTTTTAGGCAAGGCAATCCTTGGTTGACCTCACAGATTGCAATAACCTTGTTGCTTACAATCCACCCCCACTTTTTTTTTTTTACACCTATAGCACCTGGTCTTCCTAGGTGGTCTCTCATCCAAGTACTAACCAGACCCAACCCTGCTTAGCTTGACATCAGATAGGATCGGGCTTGTTCTGGGTGACATGGCTATTAACTCTATCACATTTTAAAGTTATAGCTAAGATATAACTTAAAGTTATACATCATCTAAGACTACGTAAGGCAGGACCTCTGTAGCATCTAGTACTGGGGCTATTGTAGAACTAATCAATATGATGACATGATCTGTTTGGGGTTTCTAACCATTCACTCAACACTGAGTTATGCATGACTATGGACTGACTATGTGATAATAGTCATCAAGCTAAATGATTGCCCATTGTAGCATCCGTACCTAGCATTTTACTTTGCCTATAGTAGGTGCTCAAATGTTTGCTGAAATCTAGAACTTGGAATGAAAGTTTATACAACATGATGTTTGGGACATGTGCAATTGGAATTGGTAAAACAATAAGGGGAACTCTAGAATATGCCACCTGCAAACTTCATAGAAATAAATTCAGGGATATTAATTAACACAGTAGATAGTTTCCTAAAAAGCAACTTGAAAAATCACTCCCTTTGCAGCCCAACCATATTTTCTATTGATTTACATTATCTACTTAGAGCTCTTAGCCTTTATTTTGGATTGATCTTCGGTTGACTCAATCTTCCGTTAACTGAACTCTGCTACTTCCCCATCTAATCTGCCTCCCCCAGCTCAAGTGGTTAGTGATCTAAGCAACCACTACACAAAAAGAATTCCACAAAAAAAAAGAATTTTACTGCTAAAAAAAAAAATATATATATATATGCATACCATCTGTAATATATGTAATGTATTATATATGATATACAGCAAATAACAGAATAACTTTTTCTAATAATAATTCAATTTTACATATCAACTTTTTAAAGAAGGGATGTACTAGTTATTTTTTATAGAAGTTGTCATTTTTGGAAAAGTTTATTACGGAATAATCACAGTAGTGGATTTCTTTCCAGTGTAGAAATTGTGATTCAACATTGACCTTACTGATGAATTTCATTTCACTTCACATTGTCATGCCCTTTTCATCAGTTTTCCTTGTTTTCCATGGAAAGCATTAGTTATGTCTAGGTAATTAAATTATAGTCCAGCAAAATAATAAAAGCACGGCTTTGGAGTTAGGTTGATCTAGGTTCAAATTTCACTTGAGAACTCATTGTATTTGTATCTTTGGGCAAATTATTAAACTTGGTCACTAATCTTTGAAAATTGTGGCAATAACAACACAGAATTTTTAAGAGATAAATTACAATAAAATGGCAAATCATTTAATACAATGTCTGGTACACGGAAGTTATGTTTACTAATATTATTTTTGTCATTACTAGTTTCATTAGTAAATAAATACTGGTGCATTTACTGGTACTTCTGATTCAGGTTTCACTGTCTAAAGTTTTCTGGCTTTTAGCAAGAAAATTCTGCCTAAGTCTTTTATTGACTATATTTAAAATCCAACATTTTATAAATAATGGAACTTAATAATAGCAAAATGAAATCTAACAATGGGATGTTGGTTTTATTCACAACCAATGAGACTGTTGATTCATTCTGTCAATTCAAGCTCTGCATTTGATAGGATTATTATTAGAATGTATAATGCTTATAAGTATGAGACTCAGACAGACAGTTGGAAATTAAGTGTGGAAAATGCTTTAAAATACGAATTTGCTATAAATCATGAGAGATGCAATGGTGTTAAAAAAAAACAACATAGGTCAGAGTATAATTACATCAAGTTTGTGAATTGCCTAGAAAGGTAACAAATATATCTGATTTCCAAACCAAAGTTAATAGCACTGAAAATGTGTCTCTCTTATATTCATCAGCTATACTGTATAACATATTACAAATACTAAGGGCATATATACATAAATTCTAGCTAATATTACCCTATACATCAGTCAAAAATTATTTTTGTAATTAGTTTACTTAAATCTAATTAACAGGAATGTTAAATTTGTTCCAAAGTTTGCTCTTCTAAAGTAAATTCACAAGTAGTGGATTCTTCCAGTATTCTCTTACTCTGAGATACAATTAATTTGGTAGTTTACAGGAGGATGGTTTCCAAAAGTCCAGGATGGCAGGGGTCCAATACAATAATCCCTATATTCTGAGGCTGGGCAAATGTAGAGCTGGAAGAGAAATACTCAAATCTGCTAATAGAAATTTACCGTCCCAGTTCCTCACCAATCAGATTGCCAATCGCACCTCATTAGTTTTCTAATTAAACTGTAAGTGTAATATATACACACAGATCATGTTTTTGAGCTACTGAAATACATTCATTTTCCAAAGGGCTAATCACATTAAATTGCTGAACCTAGAAAAAATTAAATCCTATAGCTATAGTAATTCAAACTTGCCAGCATAAACCCATTTTTCAAAGAATAAAAATATCTATGAAATAACAACATTATTATTCTTGGGAGATTATTTTTTTTTTTACTGTAGCAATCAGGTTTTAATTATGAAGTGAGCATCAAATATGACAAATAGCCAGTAAAACCAAATGACTATCTTCTACCCAGTCAGCTTTCTTCTTATTTCTCTCTTTGATTATTCTTAAGAAAGCAGAAATGATTTTTTAAAAATTCAAAGCAAGACAGAATTAAATACAAATGCCAAGTGAAGAGTGTGATAAGATTTTTCAAGTCTATGGGCACAAAAGCGATTTCTGCAGTATCCTTGCAGGGTGATTTCTTAAGTGGGAGATAGCTCTGATTTGACAATGGTTCATAAAAGTATTTTCATCAATGGAAATACTGCAATGAGACAATGCTTCCTGTCACTTCAGAAATAAAGTCGGCATTCATCTCTTTTGCACATGTAATATACCAGAGGCAGAAAGAAAGAAAGATAACTTTTTTGTTTGATTAAAGTACATTAAAAGTAGTTACCTGGAACAGACTTCTTGCTGCTACTAGAATTTTGTATAGGGAAAAGGCAGGACACTTATCAGATGGATTGCATGTAGTGTTATATATACGGTAAAAATGCAAAAGTACCTTTCTGCAGATGAGTCAATTAATAAGGCAGACATGGCGGGAGGCTTAGCATTGAGGATAATAAGGGACCCTGCCCAAAAAGGCCCTGACAACTGTGGTTGTTGAGGATAAACTGTGAAGGCCAGGTTGTTGGAAGAATTTTCTCAGGCCAAAGGAAGTAGTGTTTGGAGACTTGGAGGGAAATGACATTCTAGAAGTAAATGTGCATGAACTAGTACTCTAATCTCCTCAACGACTGACACTGTATAAAGCAAATAAATATTACTTTCACAGAATCTGATTAATGCAGAAATATTTTACTTTCTACCAAAGTTACAATCCTCTCGAGTGGTAGTCAAATCATGTTTTAGAATAGATTTGGCAATATTTCAAGGTGAATTTGACCTTTTTAATGATGGATTCGTGCTACCATGTTGTCTGAAATAGACGATTGGTGAGATTTTTGTTTTTATGTGTTTTCATTAGTTTCAGGAAACTTTTTGTTGTACACTTCAGATTTCCAGAAACAAGAAAATGGTACATAAAATCCCCATATACCCCACAGCTAGTTTAACCTATTACTAATGTCCTACATTACTGTGGTTCATTTGTCACAATTAATGAACCAATATGAATATATTACTACTAACTAAAGTCCATACTTTATTCAATGTTTTTTAGTTTTTACCTACTGTCTCTTTTTTTCCTGTTCTAGGATCCCATCTCGGATACCACTTATCATTTAACAGTTATTTCTTGTTAGGCTCTTGTTGACTATGAGCTTCTGAAACTTTTCTTCAGGACCATTATAGTTTTGAAGAATACTGGTCAGGTATTTTGTAGAATATCCCTTAATTAGGATTTTTTTTTCTTTCATAAATATACTGAGGTTTTGGGGTTTTTTGTTTTTTTTGGGGGAGGAAGACAACAAAGGTGAAATGCCATTCTCATTACATCATATGAATGGTACATACTGTCAACACGACCTATCACTTGACCAAGTGTTCACAATTGCTCATTTTTTACCCTCTGCTTTATCATGACTAGATTTTGGGCAAGCTTTTCTCCTCACATAGACCCCTGAACTTTGCATTCCTTCAAGCCTAAGCGAACACTAAAATGCAGAACATGCCCCCCTCCATGAACCTCTCCCGAGAATCAGCTGGCCCCAGTGACACATCTCCTTGCAAACCACATCCATCATTAATCTTACCCTTGGTTTACCCAGGATATTAGTTGCTAAGCTGCCATAACAGAACACTACTGGGAATTATTTCTTTCATAGTTCTGGAAGCTACAAGTCCATGATCAAGGTATTGGCAGGTTTGGTTTCTTATAAGGCCTTTCTCCTTGACCTACAGTCACCCTCTTGCTGTGTCCTCACATGACATGCATCCCTGGTGTTTCTAAATTCTCTCTTCTTATAAAGAGAGTAGTGAGATTGAATTAATTTTAATCACTTCTTTAAGGGTCTTATCTCTGAATAGAGTCATATTTTGCGGTTTTGAGAGTTAGGGCTTCATTACATGAGTGTGATGATACAATTCAGACCATAACACCAACTGCACCTAATTTCTGCTTACCCCTCCTTACTCTATAAAGAAAAGCCAATTTCTGTTTTATTTTGAGGCATTTGCAGGTTTCTAAGATCTGAGTGCCCTTCCTATTACCATACAGTCATGTGCCACTTAACGATGGGGATACATTCTGATAAATGTGTCAGCACTCAATTTCATCATTGTGCATATTTACACAAACCTAGATGGTATAGACTACTACACATCTCGGCTATATGGTGTAGACTATTGCTCTTAGGTTACAAGTCTGTAAAGAATGTTACTGTACAAAACACCACAAAATTTAATCAAGCACAAGACAAAATTATGCAATCAAGAAATGCAGTAAATACACAATACATGAGGCTGTTGTCTGCATAACATGGCATATTGTTTCACAGCAAACTTTTTTTTATGATGACATCGGTTAATGAAATCCAGTAAGTTTCAAGTATACAATTCAACAGTAAGTCATATATATACTGCATTGTGTGTTCACTGTCCACAGTTAGATCTCTTTCTGTCACCAAATATTTGATCCCTTTTACCCCATCAACCTCCCCTGTCCTCTGCACCCTCTAGTCTATTGCAAATACTTTTTTTATAAGTAAAAAGCATACACTCTAAAATAACAATAAAAAGTATAGGATAGTAACTACATAAACCAGTTACAGTCCTTAATTATCATTTCAAGTATTATGGACTGCACATAATTGAATGTGCTGTACTTTTCTATGACTGGCAGCACAGGTTTGTTAACACCGGCATCACCAAAAGCTCATGAGAAATTCATTGTACTATGTCATTAGATGGCTACATCACAAGGCAATAGAAAAATTTCAGCTTTATTATAATCTTATGGGACCACAATTGTATGTGTGGACCGTGGTTGACCAGAATGTCATTATAGGGCACATGACTTTTTTTTTTTTTTTGAATAAAGTTTCTCCTTATCTAAGTATTTGACACTGCTGATGTTGACTTTTATCACCTGGTTGAGATGATGTGTGTCAGGTTTCTCCACTATAAAATCCCTCTTCCCTTGACTCTTTTCCATACATACACTATGGAAGGAAGTCACTCTGAGCTACAAGCATCCAACACTTAAGGAGTGAGGAGTTATGCTCTCCCTCCTTGAGGACTGAGTATTTACATTAAACATTTGTAATTCTTCTATGTGAAAGATTTGTCTATTTTCCCATTTATTTTTTTAAAACTTTTTTTATATCAGAATGGAATCATGAATATTTATTTATACTTTGGATTATAATCCAAAATGCCTTCATTTTATTGTTTTACCATTGATTTTTAACCAACATTTTAGGCAGCATTCAGCTGATTAATGTATACCTACATGAATCTTAGCCAAATGCTTTTATTATATCCTTAATCTTCACAGTTGAATCCAGGTAGAACCTGCAGCTTCAGCTGCTTGCCCTCATGCTTACCTTGAAACCAAAGTCATGATGTGAAAAATCTATAGGTAATCAACTGGTTCCTGTTTCTTAACATGATGACAACTGAGAATTATAGCTACTGTCACTAATGTTTCATCTAGTTTTGTTGGGGAAAATATAGGTGCTAAGTAGTCTTTTGCTCAAGAAGCCTGCATACCCTGCAGATATTCTTACAAATAATTCTGATAATGATTATCAAGAAGGATAAAACTATAAGAGCCTTTCTCATCAAAACAAAAAAGAAAACCAAAGAAAAAAGAAGAGCTAAATATGCACAATTGAAGAGGAACTAAATCTTGACAATCCTGAAGCATGCAACTTACACGATAGAATTAAAAACAATTTAGTGCCAGTGTCTTACACTGTTCTACAGTACTGATTCACTCTAAATGTAATTTCAGAAAATATTAAAAAGTTAGAAATTACTTTCAAATCATAACTCTTCTTTGCGACTTTTTATAATTCTTTCTCTTAATAGTTTGTATTTTGCTAGATGCAGACAAATTTGAATTTTGCCAAATGTAGATATTGACAATAACCTTTGAACTTCATTCTGACCAAGAAAATCAGTAAATCTTAGAGTTTCTAAGTGGAGACTTTTCTCTGTTGACCTACATATTGGTTTTCAAATTAAAAATACCTTCAAAAGTGCATACATAAATATACAAAACAAGCATTTCCAGACTAAGAACTGGGAAAAGGTTATGTGGAATGGAAGTCTTGACTTCTGTTATTTTAAGTAGAGTAGGCTATAGATGGTCTGATTTAAATTAAGTGACTAATTACACAAGTGTTTGGAGATTTTCCCAGAAAAAAACACCATGAAGTGTGCTGTAGATATAATTTCAATACAGATGCACATGGTATTTTGTTTGAAGCAACTGTGAATTCTATATCATCTATAATTTTTAATGTTTATAAAATAAATTGGGAGGATTCAGTTAATAATCTGTAATGATTAACATAATTTCCAAATGGATTGATTCAAGTGGGAATACCTCAAGAATGGCATTGACTAGGTGACTTTGACTGTGATTGAAGAAATGTAACCAAAAAAATGTCACAACTCACACTGCATAGATGGTACCAGGTTTCAACATTTTTAAGAATGTTTGAGGGAGGAGTAACTCTTTGGCCTGTAAACGAGCCTGACTTAAATGCAGCAAGCAGATTCCTTGTTTTCGGTAGAAGCTCTAAGCCACAGTAAGAACCTATTCATTTTTATGACAGGACATAAGGCTGATATTTTGACATGTTCATGATTTAGGCAATTTGCTTGAAAATAACTACTTTGTAAATTCTGGGAATAAAAAAAAATTAAACTCAGTTCAGTTTCAGCACATTAGAAAGTCTATTTTGCAGATTTGCAAAAGAAAGAGACCAAAAAGAGAGAGAGAGAAAAAAAGAGTATAGCTGCTAACAAGAATTGATTACTGAAGTTGATTAATAAGTTGTACTTCTTTAAAATCACCTTAAGCTTTTTAAATAATTGATTTTTTTCTTTTTTTCTACTATTATGTATCTTGTAAACTCTCACTAAATAGTATGCTGATTCATATAATAAAATAGTAAATATAGAACTCTGGTCATTATATATTTTGAAAGACATAACTGTCCATTTCTAAGTCGTCGAGCAAGACATTTACCTAAACAGGACCTTGTCATTTTTGCACAGGGATACTAATTTTGACTTTGTTTTTATAATTATATAATACGCAGTGTCTAGAATAACATATGGCAAAACATTTAATCAAAACTAATAGCAGCAACATCAGGAGAAGCAATAGTAATTATTAATTATAAAAGTTCCCTTTGATTAGGCAATGTTTGTCTAATCACAATTTGACCAAGGACCTATTTACTCTGATGTCTAGAAGGCAGGAACAATTAATTAAATCTATTTGGCTTTTTCTTTCCCCCTCAGTCTGTTCCATTAGACATAAGAAAGAGTACTTTGAGTCTATTAGCCACATGTTTCTAACCCTTGGATGTAATTTTGCAGGAGACTTGATTACTTTTCCCCATCTTTGTAAAGTTTGTCCTCTACAGATTTAAGTAAAGTGGGCCAAAGATTGACCTAAGAAGGATTTAAATCAGGAGATTTATGAGATTGTAATACTTTGCCTCAGAACTGACCTCTCATCCATTAAAAGTCTCTTGCCCTTCCCACACAGGTGGAAACGAACATCATTCACCAATCACTGAGAGTAGAGTTTCTCTTGGTCATTTCAACCTTACAAATCCTGGCTTGGTGGCAGTGCTTTGACTAGAGGAAAAGTTACTGAGTGGTTTGAGATCTGATTACAACATGCATAATAAATTTTGAACTAAGAAAATGCCAAAGATGGGTTTTCTTAATCTTGTTCTGACTCCCGGAAATGTGACTATAAAAAGTGGATAGAAAGGAAAAGGAAAAAATAAAGCAATGAAATACCTAATTTTAAAGAACTCAGTTATGGGGAGTCCCAGGAGTATCACTTTGTGGTTCATAAATCTGTCTGCTGTTTTCACTATTGTTCTAGCATGTACCTCTTGCTTTTGTTTTGTTTTATCTGTCTGGATGAATTAGCCAGCAAAACATCATAAATATCCTTCGTTAGCAAGTGTTAGCTTCTTTAGGAAAAGGAATTATTTTTCTAATTTTCTTCTCAATAGTTTGAGTTTTGGATAAACTGTTAAGAAATCACAACAATTACATTATTATTCCTATAACCAACTTTTCTTGATGCCTTAATCACTGAAATTACTTTAAAAGTTAAGGATTTTAAACCCTGGTTCCAATGGGACCAATGATGCCAATCAAAATGTATTTAAAACAGGATTATCAAATAAATCGTATTTCTCACTCAAACAATACTGTCATATTTATCATCTATCCTTTTACGCACATATTAACATTTTCGAAGAATGTATTGACTATCAGATGTGCTGTGATGATGGGACAGAAAACACATTTTCATTTGAACAAGAAATTTACACAGCCAAGTATGGTCTCTTACCATTTTTATGCACTTCACAGCCTGTGTTCTAATTTTAAATTAGGGATCCGATGTGTATATTTATACATAGCCATAGTTGAGTCAACCTGTAAGCCTTTGGGGAGTGATTGTGTTTGAACATCTGGACTTACCACATGTATTCAGTGGGAAATGAAACATCATTTAGAAGACGTAGGTTTTAAAAAAAGAAGAGACAGCAATGACATTCTATAGGTGTTCCAGATGTTGAGAAATGTATTCTGCAAATCAGATTTAGAATTTATTGTAGGAAGTAGGAGTGTAAATGATATTTTAAACTGAAATGGTTTTACTAAAATGCCTGTCATATGTCTCTCCCTGATTTCACACAAATGTTTTGATTACTCTTTCAACAAAAATAACAAATTGAATGGCATGATAATTTATTTATATAATGTTTTCTGTGAAAAATCAATGATTACTTGCATTCTGAAAAAATAAAAGTATCTTTGGAATAATATCAATTTTCAAGAATCCCTGTCATATTTTGTTTATTAAACATAGAGCATTACATATTCTCTTTTGAAGTGTTAATATCTCTTTTAATCACAACTGGAAGTTTGTCTTCATTAAATTATTGCCTAATGGTTGGTATATTTTTTTATAATACCTAAAAGAGAATATTGATCCCAGTCTTTTCTTGTAAAAACTGAATTCATCTACCTATTGGAACTCTATGCTTTATATTTATAATGTATGTATCTATCACTGAAAACTAATTGGACTTTGCAAATGTCTAAGAATACCTTTACTAATTTTATTTATTTTTATTATGGTGACATTTGTTAATGAAATCTAGTAAGTTTCAAGTGTACTCTCTCTATATATATACACATTTATGTAAAATTTTATATAGCATTGTATATTTATCGCCCACAGAAAGAGTACCTTTAAATCATATATTTTCCTATGCAGAGTAAAGAAAACACTAGGAACTAATTTGATCAGAACTTCCCTGAAATGTCAGAAACCCTTTAATCTGATAAAGTTCATGTGAGAAAAAAGTCTTTAATCTCTGACTTTCATATACTACAAAACTAATAATGTAACCTTTCTACATATGTCAAGCTACTTTACATTGTTATGTAAACTGTTATTATGTAACATACAAAGAACTATATACACTAAGATGGTCTTGCTTTTCCATGTGTACACAGTTTTAGGAAGGTAAATGAATGTGCACTTTGTTTTAAAATAAGTATTATTTCTGTTGTTATGTTCACGTATGTAACTTCGGTTGCAAATCTTTCCTAGTGTGCCTGGTGCTTAGGTTTTTAAAGTGTGTGTATAACAACTTTTTAAAATAAAATCAATGGCCTTGAATGTATTTGAATAAGCATGTTCTTTAAACTGTTTTAACTAACTTTTTGGAAAAAAATACTTGTAAGAGTAATAGTAAACTTTGTAATTTAACATTTTATTGAATGAACAGGTTTTTCTGTTTATTCTTTATTTGAAGCAGAGCACACCTGTCACTATATTCTTAAAGATGGTATGTAATAATATATAAAAATATTATTTGGTTAAAAGAATACTAGTATCATATTTTTTGACATTGGACGTTTATTACTATTTCAGGTTTCTCTAATTACCTTTCAAATATCAACTGCAATTGATTTTAAAACAGCCAATCAGCATTTTGGAATTAGTATTATTAACTTTTTTGGACTAATCCATTTTACATTTAGATAACTTAAAACATAATTATTTTAGTCCAAAAAAAATTCTTCCTAAGGGTCAGTATTAACTTGTACCTGTGAGTAGCATAAGGAAGATGCTACTTGCCAATTCTACTATGTCACTGAGATCAGCAAGGAGCTTGGATTTCTAGGATTCACATCAGAGTCTAAGTGAAGTGACTGAACCAAGAAAAAAAAAAACTAGCTAGAGGTCTCTTATTGCTTATTCTAGTTTATTACCTCAGAATTTTTAGTTGTAGTTATTTCTATCCATGCTTCAGTTTTAAAATTCTCATAAAGAGAGCTAGGAATTACATTCCTTTGTATGTTTTGTTTTGTTTTTGGAGGAATTGCTTTTTTTTTGTAATTTCAGAGCATCTTTCCATAATTCCAAGTGAAAGACTCATGTGATACCCCCAGAACTAAAAAAAAAAAAAAAAAAAAAAAAAAAAAAAAAAAAAAAAAAAAAAAAAAAAAAAAAAAAAAAAAAAAAAAAAAAAAAAAAAAGCCTCCTGTAGAAAATCAGGGAGGAACATTTCAGGAGACCAATGCCACATCAATGAAAACAGAATCTATTTCAACAAGTTACATATATAGTTACTATTATATATAAACAGATAACAAAGTTAAACTCCTCTTAAATGACAAGCACATAAACTTGTTTTTTCACTAAAACAAGTTTTTCATTGTTCTATCAGCCAAGTATCAAAACTAACTTCACCAAGTTCCATCTTAGCTAATTATCTGTGTAGCACATTAAAACTAAAAAAAAAAAAAAAAAAAGTTACAGGTAGTGTAACAATGACCATATTCTCTAATATTATTAAAAGGTCCAGATAAGTCTCCAATTTGTGATCTAGCTCTACATACAATGATATTAAAAGAAAACTTTCCAAACTTTCTCAATTACTAAGAAATTGAGAGTAAGTACATATTCCTGCCAATATGTTTTGGGCAACTTTGGGATAATTATTTAAAAGTATTATTAATATGATGAATATTCCCTATAATTAAAATTTTTTTCTCACTAAAATAGGGATATAAACCTAAAAGCATCAAATGAACAGGACAAACAGAGACTCAGGGAAATGGACAGTGGACAGTAGTTACCAGAGGGTAGGGAGTAAGGGAGGAGGAAAGAGGTAGACAGGGTAAAAGGGTCAAATACAGGGGTTTTGGGGGAGGGTAAAGTGGGTAAAGGGGATCAAATATACGGCAGCTGAAGAAAACTGAACTCTGGGTGGTAATCACAGAATGGAGTATATAGATGTCACATTATAATGTACACTTGAAAATTATATAATTGTATTAATCAATGTTATGCTAATAAACTTAAATAAATAATAAACAAATAAATAAATGTTTATAAATCATGTAATTACTCAAATTGTTCTAATGTATATAAACATAAAGATGGTGCTTCGTAGTATATTAAAGAAGAAAATCTAGAACATGTATCTTTTGGATAAAAGACAACTGTACTCAACAGTTTAGGGTAAGTGACTATAAAACTAATATTGAAAGTTTCAAAATAAAAGGACATATACATTTAGGACATATACATTTTGTTGAGCATACACACTCCTTAGGAAGAAAAAAGCATTTAAAATAAAGAACATTAAGTTGTGGTAAAAATGACTAAGTAGAATATTGTATGTCAACTGCAATTTTAAAAAAAATTATTTAAAAAACTATCATAACAAATTAATAAACTTAAAAACATAAAAAGTTTGGAAGTAACTTTTCTAACTTTGTAATTTCAAGAAATCTTTCAGGCGAATTACAAATCTGATAATTGAATATTCAAAAATGGAAATTAACTGAAAAAAAAACAGTAATTTTTCAATCAGATATGTGGCCATTGGGATTTCATTCACGTCTGAGAAATGGTCTTCCTGATACCTCTTTTGATCCTGCCAGTCATGAAAGAAAAAATATAGAGTTTACCCTATGTTTACTGAAAATAGTCTGCCCTTTACATACTGTAAACCTCCCCTCTCCTCTTTCGTCGTTCACTTTTTTCTTCCAAATATATCACATATCTACATTTATGACACATATACTTTTCTTGACTTCTTAGGAGAAGTCAAGAAAAGCACCCTAGGAGAAACTCTAAAATGAATTCTTTACATTCACGCCAGTTACCAACTTCCCAACAGTCCTAAAAGAGTCATTGCAGTAATTCCTTCCTCCTCTAATTTTCACATCTTCAGTCAATTGAATATTTTACATACACTCCCCATGGATTTAAACCTTTTGTAAGTGAAATTGGAAAATGAAATAAGTCATGCATAGGAACAAGAATCACAAGTCTTCCGATGAATTATGTATTTCTGCATGCAAATGCTTCTATTTTCACAATACTTTACTGTTAAACATGTGCTCCTCTAGGATATGCTTTAATCCTATGCTACATATTTTATTGTATGTAACAGCGAAAGCCATTAACTGCCAACTGTCACTCTAATGATTCCATATGACCAGCATGTAAATACTTTATGTGAGGGAATTCGATTAGGAGCAACTCTTATATAAAATATGGTTAATAGAAAAGACATTACAACACACAAGAATATAAAACATTAATTAGGGTTAATTTAAGTTAAAGTGTCAAGTAAAAATGGCTTTATAATTAAAACTTTCTAGTGCTTTTAGGTCTGATCATACACAGTACTATACTTAAACTACTGAGTTACTGAGATCCTGAATGGGACAGCAGAATATAATCCAAGTTACAAGTGACTAACACTACAAGATGCTCTTGTCAAAACTACGCAGAGCAAAATTTTACAAACCTGTTGACAATATACTCCCATATTCCCTACAAACTCATAACACGTTCTTACTGTCTGTGATTACAGATTTCTAAGCAGTTTCAGCAACATTGAGTGACCGACCTCACCTAGGAGCTAATTATACATGTATAATGACAAGTAAAAATGGAGCAGGGTTATAAAAACAAAGGCAAATTTTAATTAGAAAAGGAAACTTGAGACTCAGTGATATTGTACAGTGCATAAATTATCAATTTCTTTGCCTTGTCTCTTAATATTATAAACATTTCACATGTTTGTGATACCTGTTAATTATATACACATAGGTTCATGATAACACCTTTTAGGTAAGACTATCATTGCATATGTTTGTGAAAGAGCATATTACCTCACATTGTAATGATCTGATTAAAATGTATAACTTATATGCCTCATCACTGGTCTCCACTCCCAAGCTATAAAAGTTTTAAAAAATACTACAAAGCATATATACATCACAATACTGTAGCCAAGGAAAGATTATGGCTTATACAAATGATAGTGAATAATTTGGCACATTTAGAAATAATGCATATTATGAACTACATCTCAGATGACAATTTGAGATCAAGTTCCTAACTATGAACTCAGTGCTCATGGAAATGCAAACCATCATGTATGTTCCCTCTTAGGAAAGATTTGATAGTTCCATCATTTAATTGCAGTTTTTCTTATAAAATTATTTACTTGAAGGGAGACGAATAATTAAGGGAAAAACATAGCAGTTCAACAGAAAGCAGGCATTATATTAAAAAGTAGTCATGATTAAAGTGTGTAAAAGTACCATAATGTAACAAATAGATCCATCTTAACTGCGTCTTACCTGTAGAAGCAGTGTCTTGATAGAGTGGAGTGTTGAAAAGACGCAAGTCTCTAAATTAGAAAACAAGGGGGTGTTTACACTCCCAGTTTTAGCAGAGCTAGAGTGTTCTATGCATAAGTATTAAATTGCCTCTTCAAAGTCGTCCTGACCATGGTGCTCATGGGCAATAGTTGGAATCACTGCCCGAAAGCCTGCTGATGCTGCTCCTGCAGCCTTCTGCCTTTGCAGGCACCTAACATGTGAGTGTGCCGGAGAGCATCCTGTCCCCCCACCTCCCCCTTCTTTTTGCGTGGTTTTCCTTCCTCGGTATCTCAGTGTTCCTCTCCCTCTCTCCTCTCTCTCCCCTCCCTCTCCCCTCTCCCCCCACCCACCCTTTCACTAATGGAGAGTTACCATTTGGCTTATTCGGCAGACAGTCAGAGGACAGGCTGGCAGGCAACTGTGCAGTCCCCCTCCCCTGCTGAGACACATGAATGTGTTGTGAATAAAGACAAAGCCCCGGACCAGAGCAGCGCATTACCACCTGAAACAGCACTGCAATGATGATACTCTGCACTGAGACTCTGCACTGAGTCTCCGCTGACAGCCCGGCAGCCAGGCTGAGGGGTGGACCGCATTCCCTTTGCCCTCCCTCCTAGGGATGTGCATCGTAAACTTTGGCTCAGGACTCTGCTTTTCCTCCAGAGGATTCTGTTTTCTGTTCTGTGATGGACTGTCTGAACATCTTGACCAGAAGTGTTTTAGTTAGTTTTCTATTATGTTAAACCCCGGAGAACCTAACTAGCTAATCCTCCAGTTGTTGCCAAAGTAACTGAATTTTCTAACTTTTAAAGATAAAGATCAGCTCTGTTAGGCCCCAAATAAATGTTTTCATGATAGTGGCAGACAGATTTCTCTCATCTGAGTATCCCCAGAAGGACTGAGTGGGAAGTGTTGGGGGCTGAGGTGAGCAGAAAAAAGAAAAGCATCAGCATTTCACAGGTGCCTAAAATAGAAACTGAGATAAACTAAAGTGAAATTGATGAACGAGTCTGGAAGAACATAAGTGCGAAGGAATGAACAGAGTAAATAAATGTGACTCACCAATTTCCTATAGCCATCATTTAGGTTTGATAACTGAAAGATCTTACCTGAATAGTTCAGATTTGTGGGATTTGCAAGTATTAATATTTTGCAAGTATTAGTATGTAAATAAACATAGGCTAACCTATAACCTTATTCAGGAAAGATTTAATAGATAACAGCCTGCAGGTATATGCCTAAGAAAGTTGGAGGGTTTTTTTTTTTTTTTTCATATTAAAGAAGCTACAGGAAGTGACTCAAGGATAGATATAGAACTTTGGGTCACACCCCCTCCAAAATGTTAGTCCAATTTATATTATTTATACTATTAGGATGAGTCTTTTAAAATGTTTAGAAATATAATGCAGATATTAGTTTTTAAAAATTAACCATAGAATTGGATTTATCTACAGATGCCAAAACACTTGAAATAAATAATGGTTGAAATATCAATTTATTTCTATCCCTCACAAAGATGAAGTGTGACGAGATGTGTGCTCCATGATCATCGGGGATCTGGCTCCTCTTAGCATCCTCAGCATGAGCCAGATGGTTATTCAAGGTATGGTCATCAAATCGATACCCCCATTTCAGGAAGAGAGAAGGATGAGGAGAATGTGCTCCCTATTTAAGGACATATTCTGGAAGTTGCACATGACATTTCTTTGACCAGAAATTAACTATATGGACAGAGTTAGCTTCATGTTCGCCTGGAAAACAGAGTATCTATGGGAAACAACCATGTGCATGGCTAAAAGTCTGAGTATTCTCTTACTAAGGAAAAAGGAAACAGGAGTGTGGGGCGGGAGTGAATCAACAGCATTGCTATAGTAGGATAAAGGATAATGGGCATTGTAAATAATACCACAATGTGTATTCCACCTCTATCCTATTGCATGACTGCAACATAACTTAGGGAGTTGATTCCATCTGCAGCAGCGGACTCTGTTTTGTCTAAGATAATCATGGTAACAGCATCACGCTTGCAAGGGATTGTTAGAGAACCAAGGCCAGAGCCATTCAAGGCATGATATTCACTGGTGCAGTGACTGGCTGAAGGATGGCAGGATGTCACACATACATATTTCACACTGACCCACTCTCCACTCCTTCAAGCAGAAGGGAAGAAATGTTCAACATGGAAACAAAAAAGAGTCAGGGTCCAGTTTTAAGATGGATATGACAATTTGGAGAAAGAAAAAATGGATACCTAAAATTCATGAACTTTGGATTAACCAACTCTGAAGCCAACACTAACTCTTCTCCAGTTATATGCACCAATATGTTGCATTTTTTAAAAAGCCACTTTGATATGGCTTTCTGTTAGTAACCAAAAGCATTCTCAATTATACATGAAATCCAGCACTGTTATTAAGCATCGGGTATATAATTCCTTTTTCCTGAGTCTTAACATGTGTAAAATTCCATGGCTCAAGCAATATCTATATTTTTAATTACAGCAGGAAGTATAAAGGACATATTAAATCTCTACTTACACCAGACCTTCAAACTTTCAATTTATTTATTTGAAATGGTTTCTGACAATTTAATTTAATTTTTCTAAAAATTTAATTTGACATTCCATTAAGATTATTAGAAATCAAATTTCTTTATGAGTTGGGGATAAATCGCAAGCTCAACAGATTTAAATAACTTAGTTTTTGTTAGAATTATTACTTCTCAGGATTTAACTAGAAAAATAGACTTTTGTGTGCTTTCACTCATACATCAGTACATAATAATAATTACTACATTTTAATGCCTAACAGTTGCTCTTGGGTATGTTTACTCTATGTCAAATCCTGCTTTAAGTATTTATAATATATGAACTTACATAATCATCACAACAGCTTTATGAAAGTATATTACTAATACCCTTGCTTTGTGAATTAAGAAATGGAGTCACACACATAGCCAAAATATATAAGAAAAAAAATCTGAATAGTCACATAGAAATTAATAAAATTGATTTTATGATAAAGAAAACTTCCCACAAACAAAACATTCCAGGCCTAAATGACTGTACTTGTCAATTCATTCAAAGAAGAAATGACACCGATTGACACCAAAACTTCAGAAGTGCTTTCAGCATTTAGAGTAAGAGGAAACACTGACCAACTAATTTTATGAAGCCAGAATTAGCTTTTACACCAAAGTCAGAAAAAGAAAGACATCACAAAATATCTCTCTTTTATAACTTATCTGAACTAAGTTATAAAAGTCCTTAACAAAACATTTCAAAAAAATCCAGGGATATATTAAAAGGATAATACATTATGACCATGAAAGTTTTATCCCAGGAATTCAAGTCTGAAAGTCTGAATTACACACACACACACACACACACACACACACACACACACACACACACACAGAATTTGCAGATTAACATAAGAAAAGTTACATTATCACCTTAATAAATGTAAATACTTTTTGAGAAATTCAATCTCCATTTGTAAAAATTAACATGTCTTTCCCCTTTTATTCAACTTTGTATTGTAGCCACTGCAACAAAAAAAATAAATAAATAAAAGGCAATCAAACTTGAAAGAAAGAAGTAAAACTACTTACTATCAGTCAGTATGGTTATATATGTAGAATACCCTAAGGAATTCCAAAAATAAAAAGGTATCAAAATAAGTGAATTTAGTAATATCAAAGAATATGAGTAATTATACCAATTATATTTCTAAATAGTACCGATGAAAAATTGTAAAAAATGCATATGTACATATATATATATGTATATGTACACACACTTTTATATACACTAATATGTATAATTTAATGTAGCATCAAAGCTTGGAATATTTAAGAACAAATTTAACAAATACATAAATTGTACAACTCCGCAACTGTAAGAAAAATAATTTGATTTAAAAATGGGCAAAGAGTTAAATAGATACTTCACAAAGATAAACAAATGGCTAAAAGCATATGAAAAATTCACAAAGTCATTAGTTGCCAAGGAAATGAAAAATAAATGTATAATGAGGTGAACACACCCCCTCTAGAATGGTTAAAATTAAAAGGACTAATGCTACTAAATACTGATAAGAATGTAGACAAACTAGAAATCTCATACAGTGCCATTTAAGAGATTTGGCAGCTTCTTATAAAGATAAACATGCATGATTCAGAAATTCCATTTCCCAGTATAAAACCTAAGAGAAATGGAAAAAGGGCCTCAAAAATTTGTATGCAAATGTCCATAAGTTTTTCTTATTAATAACCAAAAAAATACAGAAAAATAATTTTCATCGACACCTGACTAAAACTGTGTTATATCTATACAGCAGAAAAAATTATTTTTCTCTTATATCTCTTAGCAACAAAAAGCAACATACAACTGATACACCCAACATGCATGGATTCCTAAGTTTCTTTAAGATTACACTAGTGTATAATACTGAAAAAACAAAAATTAATGTAAATGACAGAAAAAGGTTGACGTTTGCATTAGACCAGGGAGACAGGGACATATTAGCTACAAAATGGCTTGCGGGTATTTTTTTTTGGAGGAAGGAACTGTTCTACGTGTTGACAGTGGTGGTTAAATAGACGTGCATTTCTTCAGACTCTTCCAACTTTACACTTAAATGGACATATCTTATGTAAATTATAGTTTAATGAAGTTAACTGAAAAACAAATGAGAGACACTCAGCCACAGACCATTAGGTAACTTTCTTGAGATCACACTGATCGTAAGTAGCAGAGCTACAAATTTGAACCATAATTTGCTTTGTTTTCCCTTTTAACCACTAATTTATGCTGACTCTTGATAAGCTTGGAAATACTGTTGAGTTGTTAGAATGATAAATTTAAGGTAAATGACAGGACAAGGAAAGAATCAAGGAGAGATGGCCAACATTCGCCCGAACTAAAACTGGGATGTCATTAGAATATGAGACAATTCTATGTGCTCCCCAATCTATTCTTTTTGCTGTCTTCTCAAATATCTCAACTCTCACTACAGATGACTGATTCTTTACATTCTTATCTATAAACTTACATTGAATTTCTGCTGACTTGTCCCAGTCATTGTCTTAGTCACCTGAAGCTGCTATAAGAGAACGCATTAGACAGGGTGGCTTGGTGACATGTATTTCTAATGACACGTCTGATGTCATCTATTTCTCACAGTTCTGGAGGCTGGGAAGCCCAAGATCAAGGTTCTGGCAGATCCAGTGTCTGACAGGGAGCCTGAATCCTGGCCTCCTACATCCCCACACAGTAGAGAATAGAGGGATATGATTCTTATCTTCTCCTTTTATTTTATAAAGGCATTAATCCCATACCAATCCATTGGGGGGTAGATTTCAACATATGAATTTTGAAGAACATAAACATTTGTACCATAATAGTTCATCCTTTCTGCTTTATAATAACTTCATTTTACCATAATCCTCATGAAATATTCCTTTACAGATCTCTCTCTGCCTGACATTTTCTACACTGTCTAATTCAAATTCCCAAGAAAGAAAACTGGTTGGCCCAGTACATTTGTACTAATCCACAAGAGCCCTATCATAGGTCACAGGCTAGCTATCCATGGCTTTCCTTGGGCATGGTGCCCAATTTTGGATCCTTTAAGTGTGGCACATGAGATGAGGTTTATGTGATAAAAACATGCCTGCCTAGATAGGATTATAAGTGTGGCAAATTCCATTTTTAGCATATCCAGTAAGGTATATCAGTTTCAGTTTCCTCTGCAAGTATTGCCTATATTCTTGAAATAAATATGTATATGAATATATTTATAAATTTATTTATGAAACTATATAGACACACATACCTAAATATACACACATAAAGAAATATGTTCCTCTTGGACAGCACAGATTCTAATGACTTTATATTTCTAGTCCAGATGAAGACCTCACATTCTTTTCTTTATCCTTAACCTATTGATTTTTTATTAAATTACTCCATTTTGCAACTTCCAAGAGTTTGTGTTTTATGTATGTGTGTACTCAGACATAAAGATAAATAATTTATTCCTCTTAGATGTCATAAAAAATAATGTAAAATATTCTACCTATATTTTTTATATTGAAGTAGTGTTCTTGGCATGCAAATAAACAAGGTTGCTTTTAATTTTTAAGACTTTTAAAGAATAATGAATTTGAATTTGCAGAACCATCCCAAGCCTCCTACACTCAAAACTCTTCCACATATCAAATTAGTGAATGATGACCCATAAATAGGTAATTAGAACAACAGGAGAGGCTAATAAGTAAACATCAGTCATGCTTACTGATTGGGGTGAACATAGTTCAAACCACTCAAAATTCTGGTAGCAAATTAGTTTCTGATATCATAAGAAAAACATCATTTCATTTGTCTTCATGACTTTTGTTTGTTTTTTGAATGAAGAGAAAAATACCATTATAAAATTATGAAATAAAATTTAGCCTTAGTAAAGCTCAGTCTGAATTACCAATTTTTTTGTTACAGGGCAGAAAATGTTCAGTTAGAACGATGCATAAAATATGAGTACAAAAATAACACGAGAAAACACGCATTTAAAAGCAGTATTATTTACTGCTGTACTTACATGTAGCTAGGAAGGCCTTGTACTTTGTGAACTAAAGACATGAAGCTTTACATTAAAAACTACTAATGACAAGAAATAAATTTGTCTATGAGAGATTTTATTTTCAACTGGTTTTCAGTGCCATATATTTTTATAAAATGGGTTAATATAAAAATAAATTTTTCTGTAAGTTCCAAGCCTTAGTCTAAGGTTTGCCTTCTACAGACAGATTTATCTCCTTCACATACTCGTTTATATAATGTTTGATAAACATATCTCAATTACTGCCCCAACTCTTTCCCCACCCTTCTCTTGTTCAAACAAAATATGACTCATTTTCACTACTTATAGAACATGATTTAAAAAATGTTTTATTATTCTATCTATACTTCACTGAACCCACTACAGTTTGCAAAAAGTCTTTAGACAATGTGTCTGGATGTAGTGAATAGCTTCATTTCTATTTAACATTCATTCTCCCTTTTCTGGTAACAACATCTAACGTTCCTTCTAGATGCTATTGATCTTTGCTCTACTTTAAGTCATCTTATGGTCAAATGAAAAAGATGCAGTTGAACTTAGCCACCAACCACAGCAATTGGTTCAGAGACAGATACATGGGCTTAAGATTGATCTTTCCAAGCTAACTTGGCAGTGAAATTGGAATTATTGCCGAAAGAAATTTATTCATATTGCTTAACCAAAGATACAATGTTGGAGTAACAGTCGGCCATCTTGCTATTGTATGTATCTCATCTGAGAAATCACCTACTACAGAGGAAGGAATAAGTGAGCAATAAGGAGAAACAGATCCCTTAAACCACCTAGACTCAGATGAAAATGAAGCCTGTCTTTGGATGTTTCAGATATTACAGATATAAGCATCCTTTCTTAAGCCATTTGAGTAAGATTTCTTTGAATTGCAACTTGAGTCTAACACAAGAGATTATTCTAAAATATTCTGTCTCATGTAGACATTATGTTTTGATGGAGTGGACTGGGATCCTGCCATCTTGACTCAGTGCCACCAGTGTCCCCTCTTCTATCATTCCTGAGAAGGTGGCTGATTGTACGTAAATGTGTGACGATGCACATACTTCTATTAAATTTTATCTCATTCCTTTCAGATCAGCTACCATATGAAACTCTGACATTTAAAACTTTGATAAACAAGCTTTTATTATCTTCACCCACAGTATTTATTTCAAATGTTGAACAGAATAGCTACACATGGCGTACCATCAGAGACGACCTCCAGATAGAAAAGGGCCCATTAGTTATTGCTCTGTGTGTGGTAGTATAGTTACAGAACTATGCACTGTATCAGGATATTAAAGTGGAATTTCAACTGGGTCACAAAGACAGAGCAGATATAAAATTAATACAGTCTGGCATTTTCATAAGATTTAACTCTTCAAATTTTTTCAACCATACCGAGATTATAAAAAGGGGCAAAGATGAAAATAGAAGATTTCTGTGAGGATTTCTTTAGAAAAATGGTATTGTATATTATACCCCTACCTACAGGGATTATATAATGAGTATATAATAAGAAAAACATCAAGAGAGGTTATTGTGATATTATGATTTATAGTAAGAAATATATTCTTGGCCTCATCCCTGTTTCTGGCACAGACTTCCCAAACCCCTTGAAATTTCCTAAGTGATGGAGCAATACGGTGCTTTTTGTTATGTAAATGACACCTGGGGATGAGGGATGGGGGATGGCTACCAGGTGAATGATGTAATAGGATAGTTGGAACTTTCAGTCCCACTCTAAAAGTTCCTCCAGGAGAGGGGCTCTGAGGTTGAAATCAACTGCCAATGGCCACGATTTAGTCAGTCATGCCTTTGTAATGACGCCTGCGTAAAAACCCAAAAGGACTAGGCTCAGAGAGCTTCTGGGTTGGCAAAAGCATGTAGGTGTCAGGAGAGTGGTGAGCTTGGAGCGGGCACGGAAGCTCTGAGCCTTTTCCCAAGCCTTGCTCTATGAACCTCTTCCATCTGGCTGTTTCTGAATTATATAGCCTTTTAAATAGACCAGTAATCTAGTAAGTAAAATGTTTCTCTGCATTCTGTGTGCCACTCTAGCAAATTAATCTGACCTAATGAGGGAGTCCTGGGAACCTCTGATTTATAGCTAGCTGATCATTAGTACAGAGGGTTTGTGACTGGTGTATGAAGTTGAAGGGGAGGCTCATGCCCCTTTCTTCAACTTCCCACCTAGAATGTCCTGGTTTGGGTGAGAGAAGATTATTTTAACAATTTCAAGTCAAATATAGAAGTTTTATAGTTATGAGAACTTATATTCAACTTCTGAATCAAGTCTGTATTTTCAGCTTAACATGGCTTCAAAATATTTGGCAAAGAAGGATCAGAAAACTCAAGGAGAAACTGCAATTTTTATCTAAAAAAGTGGAAGTACATTTCTCTCAGAGTAAATTTAAAGAGAGAGAAAAATAAAGATGCTTTCTGATTACGTGACATACTGTGTAGTGTAAAGTGCCTTCTTTCACTGAAACTTCCTTCCTCATCTTACATACATGTATAGAGTGGAAAGCACTGACAACAACCTTACTAAAATCAGATGTTCTCTAGGCTTTCTCTTAGTAACTCCTAGCAGACAATTTACGAATGGAAATACAGTTAGTCTGTATTGACTAGTTTTAGCAGAATCATGTTACTATCAAATAACCAAATAACCATCACTTTCTTTTCTGAATATTTACAAATTTTCTTATTAATATTTCATTTTAAAGTTATTAACGTGATGTCATGTTTATCGACTATAATGCTTCTCATCACCTTACTTTCAATTTTAGGACAACTTGAGTATGTTTCTTAAGTGATATTATGGCATATAAAGGTTTCTGAAATAAGTCAAAGAAAGACAAATACAATATAATTTCACTAACATATGGAATCTAACTAACAAGATAAACAAACAAAACAAAACAAAAGTAGACGTATAGATTCAGAGAACAAACTGATGATTGTCAGATGGGATGGGGGTTATGGTGCTGGGTGAAAAAGGTGAAGATTTCACAGGAATGTAAACTACAGCAAAGGGAATATAGTCAATAATACTGTGATAACTATGTATAGTGCCAGGTGGTTACTAATTGGGGCGATTGCTTCCTAAGTTTTATACAACCACTATGCTGTTCAACTGAAAGTAACATAAAATAATATTGAATGTCAACTCTAAAAAAAAGGCTTCTGAATGGCTTTCTCAATAACCCATGAAGATAAAGATCAATGATTAAGGTGATAAAATTTTCTGAGACCATGGAGATCAATTTGGACAACTTCCTGCTTATTTTGTTGTATCATCTCATTGTTGATAGTGACTAGGCTGGACAGTGAGCTTTCAATTGTGATATGTTCTTTTGATAATATTTTAAAATAGAAATTTTTTTTAATGATGCTAATCCTCAAGTTACCTGTGGTTAATTTATTGTTAAGCCAGAGAACAAAATGATTTGGTGTACTTTTCTCTTTAGTTTCCTATGAAATTTTACAAATATTATCTCAAGTGTCTGCACTGTCATAGAACCACACCTTTTCAAAATTCTTATAGTAGTTTGTCAAATAGGGCAGCAGCACTGAAGATACTGACAGAGTACAAGATAAAAACTGATATTTACGAGACCACTAGTTTAATGATTTTTTTTACTCTAAATGTTAGATTGGCCATTTTACAATTAACAAGAATGCTAAATTAATTGGAATAATTTTTCTGTAATAATTTTTAAAAAGAAATCCTACATGATGAAACAAATTAAACAGTGTAAAAAACTTTCATGGCAGAATTAATGACACATAATATATGTGAAATAATTAAATGAAAAAGAATGGCAATATGATTTCAAAGTAATACAGGTCCTGTCCTACTCCTTCAAAACATATCTCTTAATAAACAGAATGAAGTGTAAAATTTTCAAAATTCTAACTTTTTAAAACAGCTTTATTGAGGTATAATTGACATACAACATCATTAGTTTCAGATGTACATCATAATGATTCAATATTTGTATATTTTGTGAAATGATCATAATTAAGTCTAGTTAACATTTCACTATATATGCATAACTTTTTTTCTTGGGATGAGAACTTTTAAGATTTACTGTAGTAAAACTTATTAATTGTAGCTGCCACGTGTATTGCACTGTGTCCCAAGACATTTATTTTCAACAGTTTTTGTAGGTTATATCTTTCAAGAAATGTCTATTTCACTTAAGTTGTTCATTTATAGGCATAAAATTATTAACATTTGTTTATTATCAACTTAATATCTGTAGAATCTGTCATGATATCACCTATCTCATTCCTGAAACTGGTAATCTGTATCTTTTCTCCTTTATCTTGGTCACTCTGGCTAGAATCCTTTCATTTTAAGAAACCTCTTTTTTTTTTTTAATCCCAAATAAATAACTTTTGTTTTCATTGATTTTTCTATATTGTTTTCTATTTCCATCTTATTATTCTGCTCTGATTTTTGTGATTTGATTTTGAGTTTTGTTGTTGTTCTTTTCTTAGTTCATTAATATAGAAAGCAAGAACATTTATTTGAGACTTTTCTTCATTTCTAACATAGGCAGTTAGTCCTATAAATTGCTTCTAAGAACTGTTTTAATGATATTCCACACATTTTAATGAGTTATGCTTTTATTTTCATTCAAATATTCTAATTTTCCTTTTTTTTCTTTGATTCATGTTTATTCCATTTCCAAATGTTTAGAAATTTTTTACACAGATCTTTTGAAAAAAATAATTTCTAATTTATTCCATTATCGTCAGAGAACACATGTTGTATGACTTGAATCCTTTTAAATTTATTGAGGTTTGCCTTATGACTGGTAATCTTTGCTTACAAAGAATATAACATAAAATGGTGAATTTTACTTTATTGGGATATGGATATTTTTATAATTACATATATATAAATAACACACACATGCACACACACACATATATATATATATTGAGCTTGTTCTCAAATGCAATGAAATTACTTAGAAACAGTTTGATCCTTTTCACTCTTGCTTGTAAGATATGTTAGGCCATGCTAGAGCAATGTTTTATCTAATTGTTCCCTACTAATGAGTTCTAGATACTCTGTGTACTCTACCTACTGCCCCCTGAATTATGCTGTTCTCCAATATGGCTGGTAGGAAAAGCCACTGGAGGAGCATAAGGCTCTGTTCTCACTAATCCTTTTGTGGTTTCTCCCACAGTGCTCAGCTGAGCAACCGGAAGAAATCCTTCACAGATCTCCAGGGTTCTCTCTTGCTGCAACTCTTCATGTTGGTCCTCCAGCCTCTGAACTTTAGTTATCTTGGACTCTCTGGATTCTCATCTCCATCTTTCAACTCAGTAAGTCCATGAGGCTTCACCTGTGTTCGTCTTCTCCTTACCATGGCCTGGAAATTCTCTCAAGGCTAGTAAGCGGGAGTAACACAGGGCTAATCGTTTACCAGCTCTCATGGATCACAGTCTTGGATGTCTGATGACCAGTGCTGAAAACTATTTTAATATTTTTCCCTTTAATTGAACTAGGCAGGAGAGTAAAATTTGGTTACTGTTATTCATCTTGACCAAACATGAAACTACCTTGTTTCATTTTAAACCCACAAAATTTGTAGTTTAATAATTTTCAACCTAATACATGTCATATTTTAAATTAGATTTGCTCGATTAATCCCAAATTACTAATATGATTCTGGAGATATTTGATAAATAAAAGATTTGTAATCTATATTCTAAGTATTTATTCCTTTCCCCTATATTCCTTGTAATTGGAGACTTTTTGAACAGTTAACATATATGTTTATGTTAAAATTTAGGAGTTATAAAGTATATCACCTAGAAAGAAAACCTTTTACTTTTAGATTAAAACTATTTTAATAGTTACCAAAAGATGCTGCTGACAACTGTCAAATGACAGAACTTGTGTGAAATACTTGATGATCCAAATGAAATATTTTTATTTGAGATTAACATTATTACTACTTTTCCTAATATCCATGTACTGAGTTAAGAATGCTAACTTCTTCCATTTTATGTATTATCAAAAGTCCCTTCAGCATATCTGTAACTGTTGGTGAAACTTGTCAAATTTCAAAAACAGTGCCCTAAAACCACAGATGCTATAACAATTATTCCAATTTTAGAAAGTCTTTTCTGTTTTGTTTGCCAGTTACCAAATAAAACAAACTTAGTTCCTAATGTTTGCATCTGTTCACTACTATATTTTAAAAATTAAAAACTGTATATATTAATTGCATGTCCTTCATATGAAATTTCACTTTCATCTACCTCAGATCTTTATCATGTTTTACAATTTATTTTCATAATTCTTTTTCTGTTCTTTTCACTTCTTAGAGTATCATTTGCCAGCCTCCAAGTCATAAAAAAAAAAATAGTAAAGGTAAGAAAACAAGAGAAAGGAACAAAGAGATAGTGAGTGAAAGAAAAAGAATTGAGACATGCAAGAGCTCTATAAGAAAAGAGGAATCAAATCTATTATCTTCTGTAAGGTGTGTCCAGCTGTCCTTCTGTCCTCTGTACTTCTCCCATTTTATTTTGGAGAAGAATTTAGTGACTCTTTTATGAGTAAAATACTTACTGATATATGGTAGAATCTGTATGTCAGATTTATGCATCTTCATGGTGAATAAAATTTTTAAAAATTATATCTAATGAGATCTGCCATTACCTCAAAGAGAAGCTATTTTGCTTTCTCACCGTTCGGGGCTAATATTGTGAATTTATTCACTGAAGCTAAGAATTTTCCTAGACTGGCATTCTTTAATTCGCTTTACAGATTAGTTTTTAAAATGTCAGTGGTCTATGAAAAAAGAAATTTAATTCACAAAATGTGCACTGTCCCTACTTCCTAATTTATATTCTCTTCTTTCTTACCTACCTGCATTTCTTTCTATAGAATGCCTTTTTCACTCAGCACACAGAGTGTAGTATTTCCTTTTACAAAAATCTCTTAATATATTCCAAGTTCATTTCTTTTTTGTTTCTTTCTATAAAATGAATATAATAGTACTTACCACATGATTTTATTGTTAGAATTTGTAAAATATCTTGTGTATAGTAATGCTCAATAAATGCTAGGTACCTCTTTTTCTCTAATTATTTTTTTTTCACATTCCCAAATATAACAAGTCCTTTAAGATTTGCCAGATATATAACATTCCCTCCACACTTTCTACCTCCATGCCTTTGCTTATACTGGACTTTCTATCCAGAAAAACCTCCTTGAATCATAAAGTTTAACCAATCAAGTCTTCTTTTCTAATCTGCATCTATTGCTTTATCCTCTAATCTCCTTTAGTGCTCACTTTCTAATATTTGTTTAGACACCTATCAATCTACCATCTCCTATATGGTTTCAATCTATAATGAGTTATGTGTGCTTAGTGTTGTATCTTTTCAACAGACCTGTCTACTTTTTAAAGGTACTGATTTTATTTCCTATCCCTATGACTCTCATGCTTCAAACTTTTTAGATACTTAATAGATATTAAATGAACATTTCAATGAAAATGCATTTAGCCTCTATATAACATTTTTTAAAGAATAAGGTAATGAATGAGAAAAGAGGACTGATTTTACATATGGTTAAATGTCACTTCTAGTGGAAGAAACACAAACACTAGAAGAGATATTGTTTTTTTCCCAATGTTGGGCATTTTCATTTGTATTTATTTTCAAGTTTTCTTTCTAATGACAGAGCCTTCTAATCTAATGTTTCTGCCCTAGTTAAGGCTCTTTATGTCATACTATAAATTCTCTTTTTAAAAAATATGATTGTTTTTCTTCCTCAGATTTATTTCCCTCCCCTGAACAAAATCCATAATCTGGGTCATTTCAAAACAGATGACAGTTTGCAGCTAACTTTTAAAAATATTTTTAAAAAATATTGCTTAGTTACAACTTGCTTTTGTGACACTAACACAGCAACTGCCACAAAAGAAGCATACTGATAAATGGTGGCAAAATTAAATAAAGAATAAAGTTTTGTTTAAAATACAAACAAGTAATGAGAACATATTACAGGCATACCTTAGAAATATTGCATTCATTTCCAGATCATTGCAATAAAGTGCATATTGCAATAAGCAGGTCACACAATTTTTTACTTTTCCAGTGCATATAAGTTATGTTTTCATGATACTGAAGTCTATTAAGTGTGCAATAGCATTGTCGTACAATGCACATACCTTAATTAAAAATACTTTATTGCAAAAAATACTAACCATCAACTAATCCTTCAGTGAGTTATCATCTTTTTGCTGGTGGAGTGTCTTGCCTCAGTGTAAGACACTCCAGTGTAAAATAAGACAACAGCATAGTTTGTTACGTGGATTGACTTTTCCTTCTGTAAGTGGTTTCTCCATGCCATGCAACATTGCTAGCATTTACCCACAGGAAAAATTCTTTCAAAATTAGAGTCAGTCAAATCTTGCTACTTTACAACCATGTTAATAATCAAACTCCTTTGTTGACACTGCAACAATCTTCACCAGGTTCTCACCAGGAATAGATTCTATCTCAAGAAACCATTCTTTGTTCATCCATTAGAAGCAACACCTCACATGTTACATTTTTATCATGAGATTGAAGCAATTTAGTCACATATTCAGGTACTAATTCTAATTCTCTTGCTACTTCCAGTTACTTTCTCCACTGAAGTCTCGAACCCCTAAAAGTCATCCACGAGGGTGACTTCTTCCAATGAATCATGATTTTATTTCAACTTCACAAAGTTTTGCTTTGGCCATGATCATCATGTTGATGAGAGGAATACACTTCTGTGTTTGGTCTCCAATCCACATTGTTAGAAGTTTCTTTATGTCTGATATAGGCCTTTCTTCAGTTTCTGTTAGTCCCACTGCTTTCAGTGAAGCAGATCTTCTAACAGCTTCGTTACTTTGTTCTTGTGCTTCAAGATCATGGAAGGGGATATGCCTGAGTGGTGAGCAATAACCATCACTGACTGTCCACCTTTGTCATCAGTCCATAATCACTTTTAATTTTGTTTCCAGGCCAATAGCTTTATGTGGCCTATTACTGACAACATTAGTAGTGGGTTTTGTACTCATAGTGGCCATGATGAATAAAAGAATATGAGATTAAATCAAGCACAAAAGGAAATGATGCAATCAAGAGACACAGTAAACATGAGACATGAGGCTACTGAGGATGTAACAGCATAGTGCTTCAAAGCAAACTTTTTTTAAAACATAGGAAGAGTACACTCCAAAGTAATGAAAAATGTAGTGTAGTAAATACACAAACCAATCATATAGTTGTTTATAATCACTATCAGGTATTATGCAGTTTACATAATTGTATGGGCTATATACTTTAATACAACTAGCAAAGCAGTAGGTTTGTTTACACCAGCACCACCACACACACCTACGATATGCATCACACTATTATCTTACATCGACTACCAGGTCACTAGGCAACAGAAATGTTCAGCTTCATTATAATCTTATGGGACCCCAGTCAAATAGGTGTTTCAGTGTTGACAGAAATATCATTATGAGGCACACGGCTGTAATGTTAAAAACATAACATCTATTCTTGCTTTATATTCTTTGTGGATTTTGTGTGTGTGTTTAAAGAGGGACAGACATTTATAATATCAGAGTTTTGTCTTTTTTATAATCACCAACTCAATCAAGAAAAGACACAGATGTTCAATTTAGCTTTTATATTCTATTGCCTATGATTTGAGTATTTACATTTGTGTAGGTGTTGAACCCATAACCCTAACAATGACATGGAAATTTCAAGATTTGTATTGCATGATAACATTTATCATGAACCATGTGATGCTAAACTTTTTTCTAGCATGATTTTCAAATAATCCTAATAGTAGCATTACTTAAATTTCATTATGTGCCAACTTTTTCCTTTTAAGTTAAATAAAAAGCAGTATTAAGCAATTTTTAAAATGGCTTATTGAAGAGGAAAAACAATATAACAAACTAAAATACCTCTAAGTATCTTTATAAAATAGATAAAATATATTATAAATGAATATAGACATATTTTTTCCACTAGGGATGTGTGGGTTTTCTATTTCAAGTGAGTACAAATATATTTATTAAGTTTAAATTTGTAACATGAAAGGCATGTTTTTGTTTCATTTTTTATGTGAAAGCAACTGGTTCTTGGGACGTAGTTCTAATTTTCAGATTTATTCAAGATTGTCTATAACATGTATCAACAAATACTTCCTCCAAACTATACTTAGTAATTGTCAAAATGCCCAAACCATGTGGTTTTCAATACTGACAAAACATAATATTTCTGTTTCCCTTTCCATTATCCACTAAACATTTTACCTTTTTTCAATCCTTAATTTCCTTGTGTTTATTATTTTATGATATAGTCCCAGATTCATCTGTCTTGCTACCACTTTGATTCAATACAGTAGCTCTCCAGTACTTTCAAAAGCTAATATGGACCCCATATTGTACAAACAACTGTAGTGTCTTATACACTTTACCTTTACTGAATTAGGTTGTTTCAGTAATTCCCCTATGCAAACTGAAAATTTCCAGTATTTTTTTTTAATTATACTGTTAATTGCCTTGTCAATCCCTGCTGGTTAGTCCTTTTACTTGGATTTTCTATACATTTAAAATATAGTGTTAACTTAAAAATAAGACAATTATGGCTTGTTCAACCCAAGACGTTCTTTTTCTATTATTTATATTAATTTCTAAGCATTATCACTATATTTTTGTGCAATTTTAATGTCATATGAAGTTTTAAAGGATGGTAAAGTTATGTATATGTGTGTCTAATATAAGGTAGGTATTTTAATCTCCTTTATTATACAGAATTTAATTTTAAAACAAACTAAATTTTTAAATCATTATGCTTTCAAAATCTTGTGAAGAGTTATTAATATATCCCTCTTAAATACATAAATGCAGAGAAATAGGTCTTTATTTGCCTTTGTGGATTACAAAATGTTGCCCCATGCCCTTAGTATACAGAACTGGTTTCTTGAGAGAAGACAGATTTTTTTTTTTAATATAATAGAGAATACTCCAAAAAAAGACGTTTCACAAAGGTGGGGAGTTAATGCTGAAAACCTTGGCTGAGACAAGTGATAGTATTCATAGTCATGGTCAGGTCCTAGAAACTCAACACCCAGAAACTATATAAAGTATCAGTGTTTTGAGAGACAATAGCTGAGTTTGTGACAATGAAAGAAGAGACCTATAATTGTGTTTCTCAAGAATGGGACCAGAGAAGACATCTGAAAAGCGTGTATTAGACTGTAATGGGCCAGTCTTTATTGATAACATGAAGCATCTAGAAGATAAAGGCAATACTGGGCAAATAATTCTGTAGTTTCTCTTTCCTTCTCTTTTGTATGTGTAATAAAAATGACAGCCTTTATAATAAATATTGTGTAAAGTTTTCAGACAATTTGGTAATAGAATACAGGAACTAGGAGCCTATAAATAGGTTAAATAAAATTTGAATTGTTGTTATTAAATATACTAGAAGTAGGCTGTTTGTGTCTTGACATGGCAAAATATACTACATTGGATATCTCTGTGGGTCCATGTATACAACTGTGTATATGCAGACATATAATTATAACAATTAAATCTCTTCTTAAAACCATAGCAAAGATGAGTTTTTATTGATTCAGATTGTCCTTTACCCTCTATGAAGATATCTTTGAACTGGACCTTATCACTCTAGTGACTACCTTGCTGGATAATACCACGCATCACTTTAGATATACAATCTGTCCCCAAATTAGATTAGAAACTCAAAGGCTATTTCGAGATTCATATATATTCTTCCAGTCCATAGCACCAAACATCGTAGTCCCCTTGTGAAAGAACAACAGCTTGGTAGAGTAGTAAGGCAAGATAATATGTGTCATGTAGTAAAAAGATCTGAGTTTAAACAGTGGTCCCTGCTCTGGCTTGAACAAATTATCTAATATACCTTGCTCTACCTCAAATAAACCCCATTACATGATTTTATCGCATTACATCATTTTAAAGGTGAATTACGTCCTATGACTGTTTTCTGCTGAACATGGTTTGCAGGATCTTACCTCACTAAACTTTCTGCTTTCATCCATGCTGTTCTCTGTTATAGTGGCTTTCTTTCAGCTCATCATATGCGTGAATATTTTTGCTTTAGGGTATTCACAGATACTTTTTCCTCTGCTAGGATCATGGACCTTCCTTAACTATGCTAGGGACTCAGTAAATATTTGTAAAATTACTTAATGAACATTTTATAATTGGTATATTCATTTTATTTTTTATTTCTAGAGTACAGAAAATTATTGATGGTCTTTAAAATCTCTTTTCAGCATTTCTATCCTATTCTAATTCTTTATAATAATGAAACTAGATCATTATTTCTATAAAAATGCTTAAACTTATTAGTAAACAGTACAGATGTTTAGGTGACATACATCAAAATAGTTTTTATGATTTAAATATTCCTCCTCTGGCACACACCAAATATTTAGTGACATTTTCCAGTGTTTTTTTCCAGTGTTGCAGTACCTTCTTCATATATGTGTATGTGTGTGTTAGCCAGTTGTTATCTTTAAGAAATTAAATCATAAGTTATTTTGATTTTTCTAAGATATTTACATTTTATAAATTTTATTGAAAAATCTGTCACTATTTTTAATGGGATCTTTTAAAATTAATTTTCTTTTTTCTATGTAAGTATTGTGTGTGTGTGTGTGTGTGTGTGTGTGTGTGTGTGTGTATAATCATTAAAATAATTTAAAAACACAGAAAGGCAGAAGATAGAAAAAACTGCCCGTCATCCTACAAATACTTAACACTTCAGTGCCACATCTTACCAGTCCTTTTGTTATGAATATTTTATATATAATTAGGATAATATAGTAGATGCAAAACTGTATTTCCAATTCTTAATTTTTTATGCTTGTAAAAACAAAAATACCATTGGTTTTATCAATGGCATCTAATTTCTACATAAAGTAATTTTAATTTTGAAGGGTCAACTTTGGCATTTAAATAATGTCATTCATTATGTTTTTTTTCACTAATTTGGAATCATGGAGATTTTATTATGGAGTTAACACTTGTGTTTATACCATATTTAGATAATGGGTATTCTAAACAAATTAATAATATGAAGATGGACAACCAAAGATAACTTACTGAATGGGAGAAGATATTTACTAATAATACATCTGATAAGGGATTAATATTCAAAATATGTAAGGAATTCATACAACTTAACACCAAAAGAACAAATAATTCAATTTAAAAATGGGCGGAGAACCTGAATAGACATTTCTCCAGAGGAAAGACATATGGCTAACAGACATATGAAAAGATGCTCAATATCGCTAATCATCAGGGAAATTAAAACTACAATGAGATATCACCTAATGCCTGTCAGAATGGCTATCATCAATAAATTAACACATAACAAGTGTTGTGTAGGATGTGGAAAAAAGGGAACCCTCTTGCACTGCTGGGATTGCAAATTGGTTTAGCCCCTATGGAAAACAGTATGTGGGTTCCTCAAAAAATTAAAAATAGAACTACCATATGACCCAGCAATCCTACTTTTGAGTATTTATGCAAAGAAATACAAAAATGTAGTTTGAAAAGACATATTCACCCCTATCTTCATTTCGGCATTGTTCACAATAGCCAAGATATGGAATCAACCTAAGTGTTCATTGATAGACAAATGGATAAAGAAGATGTGGAACATAGATACAATGGAAGATCACGCAGCTGTAAAAAAAAATGAAATTTTGCCATTCACAACAACTTGTATGAACTGAGCATTCTGCTAAGTGAAAATGTCAGAGAAAGGCAAATATCACATGATTTCATTTACATGTGAAATCTAAAAAAAAAACAAATAACACACAAACAAAACAGAAACAAACTTATACATAGGACATTTTCAGTTGCTACATGGAATGGAGGCTGGTGCAATGGCTAAAAAAGGAGAAAGGATTAAGATATACAAATAGCCAGTTATAAAACCAATCACTGGGATGGACAGCATAGGGTATAGAGTTAACAATATTGTAATAACTATGTATGTTGACAGGTGGGTACTAGATTTAGCAAGGGAATCACTTTGAAATTATATGTTTAATCACTATGTTGTACACTTGAAACTAATAATATCGTATGTCAACTTCAATTTAAAAATGTAAAAATACTGTGAAGATGGAAGATCATGTTTGACTTAAAGATACAACCTCAGAGAAGAAAGAAAATTAATGCTACAAATTTTAAATAAACAATCTTTCATTCTATTATTTAAATTTTACTAAATAATTTAAAGACAATAAAATTTACAGGACAATTTTTGTTGAAAACATTTAAAATCCCTGCCATCAGGGAGCTTGCAGTTGACTAGAGAAGCCTAAGGATGCATCTAATTTTAACACAAGGGAGCGTCTCATGCAGAATGAGAATGAGTATGAGAATGAGAAATTAGGAAATGTTTTAATGAAAGATACTTGAAAACCAAATATATTTAGGTTTTACTCACAGTTCTGACACTTCTAGACATGGTACTTAATCTCTCAGAGCTTCAGTTTCCATCCCTGTAATATGAGAAAACATATGTATCTCAAGGTCATTGTTGATTTAAATAACATATCTAGTGTTATAGAAATCTTTAGTGAGTAGTAACTATTACTCATTTCAGTTGTAGATCTAATGCCATGAGAAAAATCAGAATATTTAGGAGGCTGTTATAATATTTCTAATATATATTAATAAAAGTCTGAGTTAGCATAGTGATAGGCAATACAGAGTGGAAAAGTAGATATTAAAAAGAATACAACGAAACATATGCAGGAATTCATTCTATAGAAAATGAACATGCAAGAGGAACCCAAGATGACTTTTTTTTTTTAATTGTAACATACAAAGTTTAACAAAAGTAACAGGTAAAGTAAAATAGGCACTTAAGAGAAAAACAGACTAGAAGAAACTTTATCTTAAACACCTTACAGTAACCTTTGTGAATAGGAGAATACATACTTTGGGACCTGCTCATGCAAAGTAAATCAGAATCTATGGGTTCAAGGCCCTGGCTCTAGCATTTTTAAAAAGCACTCTAGTTACCATTAAAAAAATAAACAAACAACAAAAAAAAACCCCACTCCAGATTATTCTAATAATACATCACAAGAACTGAGAACCATGTTTGAGATTTTTTTTATATGCATGTAGTGGTATATACATAAAGGCTTTAAATTAATTTAATTCAATTTTATGGTAACAGTTTTAACTTTTAAAAATTCATTACATATAAAACAGAAGAATAGATGCTATTAAGTTCGCTGCCAGGCTTCCACTTTTTTAAAAGCCTATGTACTTGTGTGGATATCTTGTTTAGGAAAGAGTCCCATTGAACTTTTTTGTTGACAAAGTCAAGGCTCCCTGGACATGGCACCAAAGGGACAGCTTTAAGCATAAGACACAGAAGTTTGCATAAAGCGCTGATAATTTGGAATCATTGAGCAACAACTCTTGTGAATAGAAATGGAGCTTGAAGACAAGAAGAGGTGGAGGGATGTCCATTAAGAAACATAACATTTTTAAATCCTAAAAAAAAAAAAAAAAAAAAAAAACTACCAACAGCAAATTATATATCATGTGAAAAATATCCTTCAAGAAGAAAGGGGAGAATACATTCTCAGATAGAGGAAAACAAAGTTAATTTGTCGCTACCCTTATAATAGCTAAAGGAAGTTTTCTACACGGGAGGAAATGGCAAGTTTTGTAAGGTCTAAAAGGAAAGAAAAATATTGGCTTGAGAACAAAAGGCATACATATAAAAAATTAACTCACTTTTTGTGAGTTTATTAAGTCAAATTTGATGGTTGAAGAAAAAATTGTAATATCTGATGTGGTCTTTAATGTATGTAGAGAAAATGCTTAAGACAATTATAATTTAAAAGTTGGGCAAATAAAAAAAGCTAAATGATATAAAGTTTCTATACTTCAAAGTTATAAAATATTAATACAAATAGATTATGATAAATTATGTAAATGTATACTGTAATTCCTAAGGTATCCTCTAAGTAAATTATATAAAATGGTATATTCAAAATAACATAGATAAAAAGAATCCTGAATAAACAATCTACAGTACAGTAGCATGAGAGGACACAAACAGAAAACAAATAAAAAAAAACAAAAAAAAATTATAGTGAAAGGAACATCTTTGTTCAGCTTTCTTATTCTTTAGGGTGAATTCCAGGAATGGTCATCCAGATCAGAGATCACACAGATGTTTGCCTTTTGATACATATTGCTAAACGCTGCTCTGAAAAGTTTGGAATATATGTAACATTGTTTAGAGGAGTTTCTTTTGTCTTATACCTCAGATAAATATCACAGCAGGGGGCCTATTTTTCCAGAACACTGCAATATGCTCCCATCATTGATATCAATGTCAAATGAGAAAAGTCATATTGTAGTTGACCCTAAAATCTATATACTACAGTTTCTTTTCTGTTCTACATTCGAGGCATTCGTCATTCACAGGATACTAAATAGCTGATACATTCTAAATTCTCTTTGCAACCAAAGCACTGGTGTATTTTTATAGATATTTGTGCCCCAGGGAATGATGTAGTTTCTTGGGTGAGCCTTTGATTTTTAAATAGGAGATGTGTCAGACAACATCCAGTAAGAAAAAAAAATAATGTGATATTTGGTAGTTCCTGAAAAATACATACATAGACTATAGAATCAGGTAAATAATTATCTCATGGACACTATGTATTGACAGCTTAAAAATAATGTAAGGAGATAATGAGAGGAAATAATTCAGATATATATGCTATACAATTATATATCTTTTCTTCATCAAGATCTGAGTGGTTTCCCATACAATATTGCTTTAAATTTGCTATTCCTGCACTTTAGTTTTTAGAAGCTAAAAAGAACCCAGAGCACACAATCTTTGTTTATGGAAGATGATATAAGTGACACAAGTACTGTAAGGTTAGTCATGCCTTTGGAACAGCTGTCACCAACCGACCTTTAAAGGTGGTCTGTCCTCATTTTATTCTGTTTTAAAGAATAGAAGACTGACAACTATAAACACATAGTTCTTATATAGCTTCTGTAAAAGGCAAGTTCCACTATATTATACTACTTAAAAATCAGAATAAAAACAAAACAAATGTCAAAATATATTAGCAGATACCTATACAATATTTGTGGTGTGTTAATATTAATTGTTTAAAGACAGTTAAGATATTGCAATAATCACAATGAAGATGATAAAACACATTAATTGAAAATGTCATTATTATTTCTAGTTTGCAGATGACACTTAAAATGTTGCCCAAGAAAACAAGGACAGTAAGAGGTGGAGCTATAATTGTAACCCTATCAGTGATTTCAGATCTCAACCTCTTAACTGTTGTGCAGGTATGAAGTCTCTCAAGCTGCCATTGTAGCTAGGTAAATGCAATTACCTTTTTCTCGTTTCTGAGCCTGCTTCAGATCCATGTCATAGGTTCTCAAGGCCATCTATTACCTATTGTCTGAAATGTTCATGCACCCTACCTCTATTCTATTCTTAGGATTCATCCTTTCAAAAGAAACTATGTGATACCCATGTTTGGAGCTCTTTCGTGGAGCTGCCTTTCTATTGCATAGATCTCTTTCAAAATATGCCTTCTGCCCAGCAGAAGGTAGGTGTATCACACAGAATTTGAGTATATATTTACTTTAGTATCATTAAAAATGATTCCAAATTAAAACCCATAAATCCTAACTCTAATTCATTACACTTTTAATACCAGAAATACATATTATTTTAATATTCATTAAGCATCCATTCTATACCAAGCAGTATTATAAGCAGTGAAGATTCAGAAGTGAATGAGTGTGAAATTTCTGTTTATATCATATATATCATATTATCATCATTGAAAAAAGAATGATGAAATATTGATATTCAAAGGTAGTAACTTTTATGGTCAATAATAAATACTACTCCTTTAATAATTGAGCATATAAGTGCATTAATGATTAAATAATTGGATATATTTACCTATAAATTATATTGATCATTTTGAACTATATACCAATTAAATGTTGGAGGAAGAAATTATGGGGGGGGAAAGCCAGATTCCTGGTTTAGCAGCACTACTGTTATTTTTCAAAAAGATATTTTTCAGAACTGCCATTAATGGATAATTTTGAGTGAATTTAAAAGGTAAGACCCTTCAAATTTATGGATATATGGTTGCCCTCTTTCAACAGTTAATGTACATTTTAAATTAATAGAATTTATGGATAATTCTCATAAATTCTAAACCAAGCCAAATTGTCTGTTCTATTTTATATAAATCTGTTAGTGGGTTCCTTCTTTTACAAATTGTTCTCTTTTATTACATTTTAAGCACTGTGATCTAATTCTCTGTAATCAGAAGGAGCACCCTGAATATTTTGTTCTTTCAAAGGTAGCAGTACAGGGAACAAATTGTTGATATAGTTATATATTCATATTTGCTCATTAGCTATGCAATAGCCTATTTCTGATAAAATGATCAGGGCCAACAAAATGCTTTTTCCTCAGGATTTCTAAAATTATGTAAAGTCTGCCTTGTGTTTCCTGTAAAAAATGATGTTAAAGATCTTTTTCTACTTAAAGAGAATAATTTTCAGAGGGAGAAAAAGAATAACACAATGTCACTATTCTTTTTGTTATAAAAAAACTGGAAATTTGGATATGGGGTAAAAATAACCATCCCGTTCTCATGGGAGAGTGGTGTTGTGAAGGCATTCTGGAGAGCAAAATAGCACTGATTTTGTTAAATTAAGTATTCTTATACATGTTATGACCCACAAATCCTCCTCCAATGTCTCAAAGGTTCTCCCATGGGTCTGTAAGGGGACATGAATGATGTTATGTTTGTGGTCATAAGGAGATGAAGAAAAGTTGGGGGTCTTTTAGAAGAGTTGGATAAGAAAATATGAGACTGTATAGAAAAAAAAACATAAAAAGACATCTATATAGCCACATAGATATATTTCAGAAAGACAGTGCTAAATAGATAAGAAGCAGAAGATGTATAGCCCCTTATGCAAAATAAAACAAAAGAATAATCTCACAGGACAACATACTAATAAAAAGGATGCTTATCCAACACATAGTGTGTGAGTACAGGGCGATGAGGTTGGGTGATGTGGACCAAGAGGAAAATAGGGAGGAAGGAAAGAAGCAAGCAAGCAACCATGCCAGGCTGGACATAAAGCAACTGGAAAATAAAAGCTTTTATTTTTAATTTGTACATTTTGTCTTTTGATTGTATGCCTATATTGTGAATATCTCCAGAACCATAACACGAAAAGCAAGAATTCCTCCACAAATGTTTCCCAAAATCACTTGGACAATATCTACTTTTTTAGTTTCTGGGACAATAGATAATTACTTCACCTAGAGTGATGAGTACAAAGAAAATGTGAGGTATACAGTCCTTTTTCCAAAAACGAAATTGCTGGGATGGAAAAACAGAGAAAACTGAAATATAAACATAGTGACAGAATATATATACTTAATATTTTAAATTCTATTTATTAGTCTTTTTAGCTATAAGAAAAAAAAGGAGGGGGAAGAGTTTCACTTACATCAGGATAGGTTAAGAGGTATAGTGGAGGGTTAGAAAGGCTGCCTTTAATCCTCACTCAACAATTTAGAAGCAAGGTGAGTTTGAGCAAATTAGTCATCTTTATGAGCTGTGTGTCCTTATTTTAACTAATTTTAAACTACTTTGTTGAGGTATGATTGACAGTAAAAACCTTTAGGTATTTAATATATACAACTTGATGAGTTTAGAGATAAGTATCAATCTGTAAAACTTCACCACAATCTGTTTTAAACTTATCTATTACCTACAAAAGCTTCCTCTTATCATCTTTATTATTTTGTGTGTGATAAGAGCATTCCACATAAGATCTATCCTCTTAGCAAATTTTTAAGTATATAATACAGTATTAACTATAGGTGCTATGCTGTACAGTACATCTCTAGAACTTACTCATCTTTTATAATTGAAACTTTTTACCCTTTGACTAACACCATTCTCTATGCTTTTCTGAGTTTGACTATTTTAGATTCCTCTAAGCTGTATCATGTGGTATTTGCTATTCTGTGTCTAGTTTATTTCACTTAGGTTGTCATAGGTGGCAGAATTTACATCTTTTTTAAGGCTAATAATATTCCATTATATGTATATACTCTTTATCACATAGGGTTTTGTGATTATTCACTGAGACAACATAATAAATACATATGCCTAGAAAGATATAACATGTGCTATTATTAATAAAAAAGAAGTGAGAATCAAGATGAGTTCTGAAAATAAGGGAAGCTTTGGGTATAATTAGGTGGGGCATTCTAGATCAAAGTCTTTTCAGAAGAAAGCTTTTTTTCCTTAAAAATTGCAAATATTTTCTAAACTTAATGTCTTATTTGGAAATTTTCAAGATGTATTCAGCATTACAGTACTTAGAAATTCTGGTATTATTCCTGGTTTTTAATTTTCTGTATACTGTCTATGTTTTATGGAATGTTGATTCTATGTTACTTATATTTATAATTACAATGTCTTCATCATAGATTATAACTTTACTATTATAAACTATTTTTATCAGTTAACACTTTTTGGCCTTAATTCTGATATATCTGATATTAAGGTCATTATCTCTTTTTCCTTTTTGGTTACATTTGATTTGAACCCTTTGAATTGTTTATCATTTTATTTTCACTTAGTCTGAATTACATTCTTTGGATGTATCTATTATACAGAAAATAGTATTTGGGTTTGCTCTAATCCAAACTGAAAATTATTTTTCTCCATAATAATCAGATAAAGCCCATTATAACTTATATTAAGGTTGTTTACTGTTATCTTTTAAAATTTATATATATATATACATATATATATGTATTTATATATATGTATATATATATATAAAGAAGTCACAATATGTTTGCTTTTTCTTTAATATTTTGTTCAGAGTCCTTCTGACATCTACAAAGTTCCAATTTTCTCTTGTTTTGTTTTTGTAACTATAACTTTACATAAGACTCTTGGTCTTCTATTTCTCTCAACAATTTTTTATTCTAAAATAAAATCTAAATTTGGAGTCTTTCCTCTTTCTTTCCTCTCTCTTCCTTTTCCCTTATCACCTGCTATTAGCCAGCATTTGTCCTTGTGTTTGCGCTGACAGAAGTCTGTGAAATAAGGAAAATAAGGACTCAGGAATAGTAAAAAATAAAAAAAAAAGACAAATGCTCTACAGTAATGGCTACTCTAGACCTTTCATAAGAATGTGTAACAAGAGGAAAGAAGGAAGGAAGGAAGGAAGGAAGGAAGGAAGGAAGGAAGGAAGGAAGGAAGGAAGTGAGTGAAGGCTAATTTTGAAGTTTTTTCATTGCTGTAAAACCAAACCTCAACTCTTTTCAAAATGATACAGAAAAATTCAAATAGTGTAAGAAACAAAATGTCCTGTGTGCATTCAGAAATGGTCATTATGAGGCCAGAATCGTCATGTTACCAAAACCAGACAATTATAAGAAAATTAAGATAAATATCCCTTATGAGAATAAATATAAAGGATCCTTAAGAAAATATTAACAAATTGAATCTAGCGATATAAAAACAATACATTATGTTCTATTAAGATTCATTTAGTGCTCACAGTGGGAAATAGTTTTTCTTCTCTCTGAGTTAAATTTTAATACTGTTTATTATTCCTTAGCTTATGCTGTTTCTCTGACTCATTTCTTTTTCTCTCTTGTTCTGGCTAATTCCTATTCAGCATGAAAGATTCATCCCAGCAATGACCTTTACTTGGATGACTGCCCTGAAAAAATGGGAATTTAGCCTTCCTTCATGGATCATGTATATTATCAATCACAGCATTTAGCTCACTAGATTTTGATTGTTTTTGCTGACCTGCCATTTGGTAGAAACTGCTGAAATCAGAACTGACTCTCTTCCTTGGCTTGGGGATAATTACAGTTTTTTTTTTTTTAATTGAGATATGATTGGCATATAATGTATATTAGTTTCAGGTGTACAATGTAATGATTTGATAATTGTATACATTGTGAAATGTTCACAATAAGTCTAGCCAACATGTGTCACCATACAGTTACAATTTTTTTTTTTTCTTATGACGAAAACTCTTAAGATTTATTCTTTCAGCAACTTTCAAATTCAGGCATACCTTGAAGATATTTCAGGTTTGGTTCCAAACTACCACAGTAAAGTATAACAATAAAGCAAGCTGCCACCTTGCTGCCGGCGGAAGGTTGTGTCTTCAATTTGTAAAAAACCCCACAATATCTGTGAGGGGCAATGAAGTGAAGCACAAGGTATGCTTCGTTTTATTGCTCTTCATTGTGCCTCACAGGTGCTGTTTTTTTTTGGGGGGTGGGGGGTTGGGTTTTGTTGTTGTTGTTGTTGTTGTTGTTGTTGTTGTTAAACCAACCAGCAATAAGATTACAACTTGCTTTATTGTGGCGGCCTGGAACCAAACCAGCACTACCTGAGGTATGCCTAGATAGTCACCATACTGTACATTACATCCCCATGGCTTATTTTATAACAGGAAATGGGTACCTTTTGAGCCCCTTCACCCATTTTGCTCATGCCCCACCCCACCTGTTCTCTGTATTTATGAGGTCCCTCCCACCCCAAAATCCATGCGGAAACTTCTGGAAAAGCAAACAGGCCGCTTTCACAGGCTGGGGGTGTGTTTCAGTCAGCTGTCTGCAGTCCCTGGGGGTTGGTAACCTTCCAAGCACCACTTCTCTGATTGTTCTAGCCCTATGGGACCCAGGCACGCAAGCTCCAGGGCCACCAAAGCCTGGAGATTAAGGGATATCCCCTGGGTGACAGCTGCAAACACCAGAACACCAGAAGCAAGGACCAGGGTGGTGGGCCCCTCTGGGAGGTACTTACACGCTGGAGCAGGGCGAATGGAGAATGGCGAGTTGGCTTCTGGCGCGAAAGAAGCAGCAGCAGCTTAGAGTTAAAACACGAGGCCCACTGGCTAGTGGAAGCGAAAGGAGTGAGCAAAGATGGTGCCCACCAGCCTCCGTCCCAGAGAGCACCCACATGCATCCAATTAGACGAAGCGAAAGGAGTGAGCAAAGATGCTGCCTACCAGCCTCTGTCCCAGAGAGCACCCACATGCATCCAATTAGACACCCGCCCGCGCCTGGGGCCCAAGCTCTAAGGCGAGCATCCCGGGGCACATGGGGCCGAAGCCCCTCTGGCCGCTTCCGCGAGGCGCTGGCACTGGGGAGTCCAAGCTCCAGGAGCCTCTCCCCATTTCTCAGTCTGTGGGCTCTGGGCGCGACCCCTGTTGGTTTTCACAGCTAAATGTTTTGCGGGCTCATCTCCTAGGTGCAGGTTTTAAAAGTCAAGGGTGCCCCACGTGGGCTTTAGGCCCTTCACGCCTCAGGGAGGAGCTCCGAGGTTTCCGCCCCCACGGCGGGGTTTATGTCGAGATTGCGTCCCCGCCTCTCCTACACGCTTCCACGTGGGACTTCTCTCCTTCGCTCAGGAGTTCGTCAGCCAGTTTTTAGGTTTTTTAGAGAGGAAGTTGTTGCATAGGTAGCTGTAGACTCGGTGTGCTTGAGGGAGAGGCGGTTTCAGGACTGTGTTACATCACCAGCTTGAACCTGACTCTAGAGTTCTTCGTAACAGTGAGCAGTGAGATAAACTATCGGGTCATGAAGAGATAGAAACTTGTCAAAGGGGTTTTCTACTGTTGATGTGTTTATTATATAATCCAAGTAATAATAAACGATATTTAAGACAAATATTATTTATTTTAACCCTATACCAGTGAGGAATTTTAAATTTAAGCAATTCTAGGCTCTCTACCATTTGTGTGTGTGTGTGTGTGTGTGTGTGTGTGTGTGTGTAATTTTGAGTGATGCTGGAGGGTGATCAGATGAGCAAGTTAAAAGAAGGTGGACACATTCTCACCTGCCTCAGTACCTTCCCTGGGGCAGGACGACTGACTAGCACTGGTACCATCTAGTCATTCCATTATCTTTTCTGAGGCAGATTTAACCAATAGAAGACTACTGTTGCAAGGCAACATTAAAATAGAGCAAAGGAATAGGTTTTGGACAAAGGAAGTTTTAAGAGGAACTTTGGTGTATTACATTATCTTTCTTGCAGTATTGTTTGCTTACATTGTTTTATAACATTTGTGCATGCAAAAATTACTGTGACTAACTTAATAATCACACTTTTTAATTTTTATCTTTATTTTTGAGTAGAGCAGAAAAAAGTTTTCTGGTTTTTTTTTTTTTCTGTTTTTTGCCTGCCAATTTTTGACAGACATTTTGTCCCATAAGGAGAACTTTGACCCCAAACTGTGGGCTTCTTGAAGGAAGGAACTACGTATTTACTTCGTTAGCCAAGATCACAGTACAAAGCTTACATGGGACGAATGCTCAATATAAATTTTCCAAATAAATGAATGAAGAGTGTACATTTTCCCTGTGAGGGGCACCCGCTCGTGTCACTGGTAGGTAGCCGAACATCATTCGGGCACTTCTGGCAGTCTTGTTCTTTATGCTAAGACAGTCTCCCCATGGGATGGGTGATAATATCTTTGGAAAGCTGGATAATCTATTTTTACCTTGAACTCTATCTCTTAGCAGGCCTGACAGGCTATTTTCTACAAAAGACAATAGCCCACAAGTTTTTAAGAAATTGCATCCATGTGGGGCCTGCACCTCATATACAACTCCCAACGCATTCTCTCTTTTCAGAAGGTGTGAAAGGAAGCCCTTGTAATAAAAGGACATAAAACGTAAGAATGAATAATATAGAGAAGATGAAAAGGGTGAAGGTTTGTCTCTTGAAATTGTATTTTGAGCAATTTGCAGTATTTGCTGCTAATTAAACAAATGCTACTTAGATTTTCTAAAACAATCAAGTAGAAATGTGACTAATAAAAGCCAGTATGGAACCGGAAATGCCAAGGGTGTTTTCTGTTTCAGGGATAGTTTGGATCATCTGAGCTCTGAACAATATCTAGGAGGTAGCCTAGCATTCTGAATATGTTTGCATATTTTTTAGTTCAATCAATAATTGCAAGCCAGCTATATTAGAATATCTTCCAGATACGGAGAGTAGGGCAATGAGAAAACATGGAATTTATATTTCAAAGCTTATATGATTCGGGTTTTCTCTTTTAATGTTTATACCAGGTAATAAATGAATTGGGATTTTATCTAGTCATAATACAATATATTTTTCTGCTTTGATTTTCTAGTCTTTGGAAAGCACTACACTTGGTGTAAAACTTCTTTCCAGAGTAATAGTTATAGCAATTTGTAATGCTCTGCTTTTTCACCCTGTATGAGAAGGGAGCCCTGTTCACCTGGAACACATATTCTCTGAAACATATTGTGCAAGTTTTTCCAGATCGTGGCAGAAGTATAAATGGACTGTGAGACAACCCAAAATCAAGCTTCTAAGATGGCCAGACCTGGCCTGGTGTGCAAAAGCTCACTTGACCAAAAAAAAGTAATATGCAGTGAGAGGCTCAGCATCTAATCCTGCTCCAGTGGCCATCTCTCTTCCTCTCTGTATCTTCACCTCTGGGACCTACAGTGTGCATGTGTATGGAGCCCCTTTCAGGCCACATATAGTTCATTTAAAGTATGACAAATAGGCAACTTGTTTTATTGTTTTTATTTCTCAAGGAGAGTGTGATTTTCTGTTTTTCACACTCTCTTAGTCAAGTTAGATTTACTTTACATTTACATTGTGCATGGATTGATGGTGTGGGCATACTATATTTTATGAGGAAGTCCTAGGCGGTAAAAATACAGAGTATGGGTCTTCATATATTTACCTCTAGTCCTTAATTTTGTTAGGTTAATGAATAAAAGGAAGAAGGAAAATGTGTTGAGTGAACTGGGGCTTTATTTTGGTTGGGGCTTCTCTGTTGTGCCATCTGTCTTTGACAACGGCTATTAAAAGTATCCATTTCCCCATGAACTCTTATCATCTATTCTTCATCATCACTGGTATCCCAATTAGAGAAAAAAAAAATACAGAGCAGATCTGCCAATCCACTTTTCAAGTTCATCTCTGAAAGCAGCAGTGAGCAGGCCTTCTCTTTCTGTCAATCACCTTTTGTAACCTGAAGAAAAGAGAAACTTACTGAATGACACCAAGGAGAATTTCTTTACATTCCATTCTCAGTATCCAAGGGGCTCTGGGATTTGAGACTATCAAATTAGTGTCAATTTGAGGCATTTGTGAGAGAAGGAAAAAATTGGAGATTACCTGAATTCATCTTCCATGTGGCCCATTGCTAACATCCAATCACAGCGGCTGTCAGTCACAGACAAGGGCATTATATTTCAACGAGTGGGTATCTCTTTAATTATGGAAATGAATAATCCAGCTTTCTCAGCTCTCTCCATAACAGCTACAGCCTATGAAATGAAAGGTTTGAACTTGAAGGATCAACAAAAACAGAATTTGCAGCAATTTCTATTACTAGTTTCTTTTCCTATTGTCTGACACAATGTTCCCATATTGACAGAGGAAATGAATGAGGTCTAGAAACACTTTTTCTAAGATTCATTGGCAGTTGACAACATTACCTTCACCTCCTCAGGCTTTGTGATTGTGAACAGAATCAGTAATTGATGATATTTTCTTTAAAGATGTATATTATTTTTAAAAATCTTCCCAAATGGTAAAAAATACAAAGAACATTTAGAGTTGTAGGCTATCATAGAAGGAGCATACATTGTTGTAATGCTCACTTTGAATTAAAAATGTGGGTTTTATTTTTTACCATTTCGATGATCATTTCTAAAATTATTTGGAGGTAATTTTGGAGAGACATATACCCAGAATATTTGGATTGAACTGATTTATAGACTTTCTGTATTTTAGTTTCTCTTTGGAGAGTGCAAACTGCTTAACCCACTGTTTTGCACTTAAAATTACTCAGTGTTAGCATTCATTTCTGTTATTGTCATGGTGACATTTCTGCTATTATAGCATTGCTTGAGTCACTAACATTGAACACCTACTATGCACAGTAGTATGACAAATATAAAGGTCAGTCATACTCAGACACTGACTTTGCTTGAGAAAAGTAATGGAAACTAAAAGTAACAAGGGTAGTGAGACAGGAGGAAATAAAGTCCTTTGGAAATTTAAAGAATGAGAAATAAATACTTCCAGAAAAAATGGGGCATGTCTTCGTGGTCAAAGAGGCATATATGTTGACCCTTTGGGGATAGGTATAATTCAGACATGTAAAAAGCCAGAGATGGCCATTTTGAGCAAGGAGGAGAGAGCCAAATTACTGTGATAAAACAGACATTTATATTGCATAAGGACAGAGTGAGAAGTGTCTGCCAACAGAGCTGAGGCATGTACTCTGAAGAGCTTTGAATATGTGGGTAAGGAATTGGTGGGGCTTTTTTTTTTTTTTTTTTTTTTTAACTAAATAGAACCCATGAATAGTTTGGGGACAGAGAAGAAATGTGACTAGAAATATTTTAAGAACACTAATTTGATTACTGTCTTTATTATTTTAGAGGATTGCAATTAGCTGTCAGCTTTCAGGCATGAGTATATTTACTAAGATGCACATATGGTACATATATTCAAATAACAATATATATTTAATGAACATATATTAGTAAAGTATTTATATACATATGTACATATTCAAATTTCTTGTCTGTAAGAATGGAAAAGGTTAAAGAAATACTCAGAAACCTTCCAATAATAGCAGGGAGGGAGGAGGCAGGAGGTAGATGGGATCTAAAAAAATTTTTTTCAATAATAATTCAAGAATGGTTTCTTTTAAAGCTCAAGTAGATATGTATGTATATATACACACACACACACATATATATATATATACATTGAATATATATGTATATGTATACATATGTATATATATAATTTTTAAATATTTTTTGTGAGCTCAAATATTCATGACACTTTGGCTATGAGGGCTTAGAAAACATTTAAGTAGTGTACATAAGGGAGAAACATCTTCACACTCTACACTCATAAAACTACTCTTATTTAGCTATCTTAATCTAAAAATCTCAGGAACTTCTCTCTAAGCTTTTGAAAAATCTAATAGACATTTAGAAAATAGCATTGAGGTTGTATTGAAGCACAAAGAAACCAAATCAAGTACTAGACTGAAGAAAATCTGTTTCCACTGCAGAGCCGAAATCTCATTCACAACTAATTAAATTATCTAAATCGTATCCTATAAGGACGAGTACCCTTAATTTTGAATGGAGGTAAATGCAATCAAGAAGTGGAAAGGATATTGACTCTATGTGGCACAAATCACTTCACTCTGTACCCCCTTCCTAACACTAAAATCCAGGTTATTCTGAGTCCAGTCAATATTATTATTACATAATAATAACTCTGATCTTCTTGGTTAGCAGAGGCTTTTCATACTAATAAACCCATGCTTTCCTGATGAAGCCAGGCCTTTTGGGCTTGAAATGATGCATTAATAATCTGTAGATAATTTTAGGCTGGTTGACTTCTACTAATAGTGTCAGGTGAATTTTAAAAAGTCACTCTTCTAAATAGATTGACCAAAGAGAGCAAGCAACATTAATTTAGCTCCTAAGCACTTTATTTTATTGCAGGTAATACCTATTTCCTTAGTTAAATAAATGATTGTAAGGAAGATAAATACAGGTATACCTCATTTTATCACGCTTCACAGATCCTGCAATTTTTACAAACTGTAGGTAAGACCCTCCACCATTAAAAAAGATTACAACTCCCTGAAGGCTCGGATGATGGTTAGCTTTTTTTTTAGTAATAATTTTTAATTAAGGTATGTACATTGCTTTTTCAGACATGGTGCTATTGCACACTTAATAAACTATAGCATAGTACAGATATAACTTTTAGATTCACTGGGAAACCCAGAAATGTGTGTGACTCGATTTATTGTTATGTTCACTTTATTGTGGCAGTCTGGGACCAAACCCCTGACATCTCCAAGGGATGCCTGTATGTCAAATGCAAATACCCCTCAAATGAGGCAGCTTAGATAATTGAGAGAAACAGAAGGAAATGTACCACAAACTGTATTTTATTACATTTTAGGAAGTTCTTCAACTAATTTGGGTGAAGTCTTGAATATGAATGCACATCCCTTAAAAATGAGTTTATTCTTTTGAAATATAGGCATTTTGGATTTAGGTTTGCACTGTGTATAGTTATATTCCATTACATGCTAAAACGATAATCCGTAAAGCTCCTAGAATTTTGAAGATTAGGCAGAAACTGTCAATTCAAGCAGAGAATTTGATCTAAATTCTAAAAGATTAAAAAGTTGAAAACTGACAGGAAAGGTAATGTTTTCATTATGAATTGGTTATTCTCTAGCATGGAAGATATATCATTTATAGAGTATACAAATATTCCAAAGAAATTTTATTTAGGTAGTTAGAACAAAATAGTTCTGCCACCATTTACATAAAAAAAATACAAACAAAAAAGAAATCATGTGTTAGTAAATATTTTCTACACTTGCTCTGACATTATTTTCTGTAATTTAGACCTAAAAGATAAAAATGTCCAAGAAAAATTTTGAACTCTGCTAACCAGTGTAATTGTATGTAAGTAAATTGTAGCACACAAATTACTACCTGCATATTATTTAAATGGGTATGTTTTTGAGAACTTGTCAAAGTTCTTAAAAGAGACAAAGAAAGAGCACTAATTTTTCCCATATTATAAATATGAGTAGGAAAATCATTCAGGACAAATCTTATTTCAAATTTAGCTGAAGGAAAAAAATTTCAACAATTTAATTAATATAATAAATTAACCTAACAGGAATACTTCACATTAACCTAACATTCTGAAATTCCATTTTGTGAGATTGACTTTCTCTGCTTCTTCTTAATACAATTTTTCTAATAAAATCACAATGTAACTTACAAGAGAGTCACACTAAATGGATATGTGTTATGACCATGTTAACAGTGTGAGGTAAATAGGATTTTTTTTTTTTTAAGAAAAAGATAGCATGCTTATGGGCCTGGCCAATGAAATTAACAGAATATAAGAGGGGAACCCAAGGAGACCAGGTGGACAGAAATGCTGTTTATTGTGTCAGGAGATATAATAAACTCAAATGTCTCAGAGGCTATTAAAGTAATAATGTGTGACTTACAGGGACATATGATCATAGGGAGTGGCTGTGTGAGGGTGACACACGAATGCCTTTCAAACCTCAGAGCATTAGAAACTTCTTTCTTAAACACTGCTAATCAAACACAATAGGTCAAGGCCAGACTTGGTTAAAAAGTCAAGAGTCCTTTGCCAGAGTATTATCTTTAAACTCAATGTTTTAAAGTAGCAGAGACTTAAGTGACGTAAAAATTAAAATTTTCGCTCAATCCTGAGATAGCATCCAAGTCATCTGCAAATATCATGGGACTTGCAGAATGGTGTGGTTCTAGCACCATATAATCTTATACAGGATATTTATACTCTCTGAGTCTTCTTCTCATCATTGGTAAGGTCAGGATAAAAATAGTACCCATATGAGGATTTATGAGATCAGGTACACAGAGCCTGGTAAAGAATAACTACTCAAAAATTTAGGTATTGACTACTACTTTATTATTCCTGAAATATATATTTAATATATATATTTAATATATATTTCAGATGAACTGCTAATTCCAGGCAATCAGAATTTAACACAGACTCACTTCGTTCTACAGATTATGCATTGTTAAATCATCTACTCTACAATGAAATTCAGTAAAAAAAAAAATGGTACATGGCAGATCAGCCACAACTCTGTCCTAGCACAGATGGTAAGTATTGGTCTTAGGCTCAATGGGTCCTTGAATAGAATTTATGTTTCTCAAAGCCTCATTCCTGCAGGCCACTAGCTAGGCAGGTTGGGCTCACCTGACATTGTTCCAACTATGTTTCCTTTAAACAGGAGGAAAGCTCTATTTTTTTAAGGATGAAGCTCCAGTAGAATAATTGTTATGCATGAGAAGTACAGTTTGGTAAGAAAAAAAAATCCTCAAAATTATGAGTCAGCAATTGTGTTTTATATGTGTTTAATAATGAATTTATGTATTTATTGCCATACATCTTTAATCATTGCAATTCAGTCATATAAACAAAAATAATCCCTTAGGTTCTGACCTATTATCCCTGTGTTAAACCTCCTAGACAAAATCATTTTGATTTATAGTGTAACTGGTTTCACAATCTTCTACAAAGCTGGGGCTCACAGAATCAGTTTTCTTTATGCGACCATGGTGAGGTGGTGAGATACACAGGTTTCAGAGGAACTTATATCTGAGGAGGGTTATAAGAGTATGTACAGCTTTAACTTCTTTCAGAAACAAGATGTGATATATTACAATTTGCCTTAGGTTCAATTTGGGTCACCTTATCTTTAAAGTGGAATATCCTTCCTTCTCCAAGGAGGTCCTGATGGGACTTCCTCACATAATTACATCTGCGGAATCTGGTTAAATTTCATTCATTCACTCATTTATTCACTCACCTAATAAATATATAACTACCCTATGCCCAATATCACACAGCACAGGAACTGGGAATACATACATGAAAGATAGCCTGAACCCTCATGGAGTTCGGTAAACTGAGGAGGACCAAAAACACTAGTCTACAAGTACAGCTGTTTGATAGATGTTCTGAAAAAGATGTGCAGAAAAACTCAAAATGGACCAAGGCCCCACATGAAGTTGATGCCTGAGCTGAATCTTAAAGGGTGAGTGTTAGTGTGAAGGTGAATTTTTAGTTGTGTTATTTAAAACAATAAAACATAAAAGAACCCATCTCTGAGCTTTTCAGAAAAATGAATAGATTCCATTTCTGTGCCCACTTTGAAGTGATACGTGGACATGGACCTGCACTGGTCATGGAATTTAAGCGAGGTTGAGGTGTGTGTATCAATCACTTCCAGGAGTTAAGAACTAGTGAGTGATTTGCTGTTCTCTTACATCACTGATGATACTGCAGGTGGATTTATACACAGCCTCCATCTGCCTGGGCACCTGACAGGCTGTAATGGGAGGAACCACATCAACTGGCTGAGTTGCATTAAGCAACTATAGTTGATAAAAAAGACTGGAGGGTAGAGGCAGGAGGTGAGAGATTAGTGTCGATGGGCAGAGAGTAAAAGATGTGGAAAAAACTCATTTGGTCACGGGGAACATGTTGAACACTAGCAGACTGTGCTGGACAGGTAAGTGAGGCAAGACCATTAAGGACACTGTATGTTTCACTAAGTCTCGGACTACTGAAATATTTTAAGCAAAGGAGTGGCATAATAAGTTTTGTTATTTTAGCAAAGTGATTTAAGCAATGGAATCTACTTTCTGCCTCCGTAGATTTGGCTGTTATAGGTATTTCATGCTCTATGTGATCTTTTGTGACTCGTCTCTTTCACTTAGCATGATGTGTTCAAGTATCACCCATGTTATAACATGCGGCATTGTTTTATTCCTTTGAATGGGCAAATAATATTGCATTGCATGGATATATCACTTTTATTTATCTGTTCATCAGTTGATGACATTTGGGTTATTTCTACCTTTTGGTAGTATAATGCTGGTATGAACATTTTTGCATAAATTTTTGTGTGAACATGTTTTCATTTCTCTTGGGTATATATCTAAGAATGGGATTGCCAGAATATGTGATAACTCATATTTAACCATTTGAGGAACTGCCAGACTGTTTTTCCAAAGTAATTGTATCATTTTACATTCCAACCAGCAATGTATAAAGGTTTCAATTTCTCCACAACATTGACAAAGTTTGCTATCTTTTTGATTATAGCAGTCCTAGAAAATATGAAGTGGTATCTTTGTGGTTTTGATTTACATATCTTTGATGATCAATGATGCTGACCATTTTATCGTATGCTTCTTTGCAATTTGTATATCTGTATTAGAGAAATGTCATCCAATCATTTGCCCATTTTTAATTGGATTATTTATCTTTTAATTGTTGAACTGGAAGTGTTCATTACATATTCTGGATATAAGTCCCTTATCAAATATATGATTTTTTTCAATTTTATGGATTATCCTTTTCAATTTCTGGCTGTTGTACTTTGGAACTCAAAAAATTTTAACTTTGGTAAGTCCAATTGATGTATTTTTGTTGTTGTTGCCTGCACTTTAGTCATCATATCTAAGAAGCCATTGCCTAACCTAAGATCACATTTATTTCTATATTTTCTAAGAGTTTTATAATTTTTTTTTTAATTCAGGTCTTTGACCCATTTTGATAGTTTGTGGCTTATGGTAAGATTCCAACTTTATTATTTTGGATATTGAGTGTCCCAGCACTATTTGTGAAAAACAAAACAAAATTTAAAGGAACAAAAACTTTTCCTTCTCCATTGATTTTCTTGACATCCTTGTCAAAAAACCAACTGACCATAACTTGGGAGATTTAATTCTGGACTCTTCATACTATTTCTTTGACCTATATGTCTATACATATGCCAGTAACACATTGTCTTATTATTGTAGTTTCATAGTTAATTTTGAAATTTGGAAGTATAGACCTCCACCTTTGTTATTCTGTAAGATAGAAGTATATAATTTATTGTGTTTGATAACATTACTGATAAGGTTGAATTTAGAGCAGACTTTTTTTCTCAGTTTTCTAAATGTTGTAGGACTTTTTTTTTTGTTCTCCTATTTATCTTATTGCCTTCTATTGTGTTAAATAGTTATAGTATAGCATTTTAATTACCTCATTTTTATTATACTGTATTTTTAAAGTTATTTTCTTCTTCGTGTTTGCCTTGAGAATTAAATGTAATATCTTAAAGAAATCTAGTTTAGATTAATAGAAACTAAATTCTAATATATAAAAACTTTGCTCCATAATAGCTTATGTTCTTTTGTGTTAGTATACAAATTATGTATTTATGTAATAGAAGCTTATCAATATAGTTTTATTGCTATTACGCTACGCTATTATATTTTAGATTAAATAGAAGATTTAAAACTGCAAATACATTTATACAATGTTTTATATTTACTTATACAGTTACCTTTCCAAGATTCTTTATTTCTTTGTATAAATTCAAGTTACTGTCCAGTGTTCTTTCATTTCAGACCTAAGGATTTCCCTTAGTATTTCTCATATAGCAGTTTTGCTAGTGAAAAAAAAATCATTTCTTTTTAAATTTTAATCTTGGAAATTCTTAATTTTTTCTTTATTCTATAGGCACAGTTATGCTGGATATAGACTTCTTCATAGATGTTACTTTTCTTCTAGGACTTTTGAATGTTGCCCCATGTCAGCTCTGAATCGTATTGGGGATTTCTTGCATGTAGTGTATCAAGTAACATTTTTCATCCAATTTAGGAAGTTTTAGGGAATTATTTTTTTTAATATTCTGTCTGCTCCTCTTTCTCTTCTCGTTGTACAACTCCTATTATGCATACGCTGGTATGCTTCATGGTGTCCCACAACTCTCCAAAGCTATGTTCATTTTTTGTTCTTTTCTTCCATCCTTAGACTGGGGAATTTCAATTGACCTATATGCAAGTTTGCCAGTTGCCACTTTTTTTTTCTGCCATAAAGTCTTCTGTTGAGTCCCTCTAATGATTTTTTTTTAATTTAATGATTGAACATTTTAATTCTAGAAGTTTCTTTTTTTTAATAATTACTAGTATCTTCTTTCTATATTCTCCATTTGGTGACAAATCATTGTCACAGTTAACTTTAATTATTTGTACATGGTTTTATTTATTCCCTTGAAAATGTTTATAACAGCTTATTTAAAGTCTTTGTCTACTAAGTTCAATATTTAAGCTTCTTCAAGAACAAGATCTTATTGACTTGGTTTTTATCCTGTGTATGGGGCATATTTTCCTCTTTGTCTCTTAATTTTTTATTGGAAACTGAACTTTTTAAATAACATAATGTGGCAACTGCCCCTCCACCATCACCACTGTGGATTCTTTTTGCTGCCATTTGTTGTTTTTGCTGCTGATGATACTGTGCATTTGTTTAGTGACTTTCATTAAGTAATTTTTTAAAGTTTGTATTCTTTATCATATGTGGCCACCAAAGTCTTTGATCAGGTAGCTTTATGGTCAGCTAGTGATTGGACAGACAAAAATTTTAAATGCCTTGAATCTATATGTGTCTCACCCTTTGCCAAGGAGTTCTGTGTGTGTGTGTGTGTGTGTGTGTGTGTGTGTGTGTGTGTTCACACTTTCAATGATCCACAATTTACAGCTCTGCCTAGGCAGAGCTCAAGGCCAGCCAGAGGTGAGATATTAGGGCCTTGATTGGTCTTCCCAAGGCACATGCTCAGAAGTTCATGTGTGTATGGCCTTCTATATCCTTAGGAAGATGGGAGAATCTTCTTGGGGATGCAGTCACTTATGGGCATCCCAGTCCTCTGATTTTCTCATGTATGTAGCCAACCTCTCACTTGCCCAAACTAGTATCACAACCGCAGGCAATTGCAATATGAAACAATAGCTACTAGTTGTTTTGCAGTAATGCCCTGGGGATGGGGTTTTCTCACCAAATCAGGTCAAATAAAGACAAGCCCTTTGAATGAAGGTTTTCTAGGGAGCTTCCAGAAAGGTTGAATATTCATAATTATTTGGGGCTCTGACTTTTTAAGAAACTCCAAAGCCATTCCATTTTCTCCAGCAGCTACTAGACTGCTGATTTCACAGTTATCTTAGTTGCAAGATTTTTTGTTTTTGTTTTTAATTTTTGTTTTTTTTTTAAGGCTACCACAGAGCAATGGAGAAGAGGATAGGAGTAGAACAAGTTAAAACACCACAGAGCTTCGTTCTTTCCATTTTCAGACATTTTTTTTTTTCCTGAATAAATTCTCCTCCAATTGTTTCAAGCCTGTGGTTAATTTCCAGAGCTCTGAAAAAGCTGGTTTTGACGAATTTTGCCAGTGTTCTCAGAAACAACTGATTTCTGGAGGTCCACAGTTACAGAAGGGCTCTATTCCCCATGAGTACTTCTGATAAGAAATGGAGAATTGGTTTTCTATCATCTGCAAAACAACAGAATATCAGGATCTCTATCTTCAATCTGGATCTATTTCTGGGGACCTGCCTCTTGCTATTTTTCCTTGTGCTCCAGCTCAGATTTATTTTATTTTTAATAAAAATTATATATATTCAAGGTGTACATGATGATTTGATATGCACAGTGAAATGATTATTATGATCAAGCTAATCAATGTCTTTCTCTTTTGTTGTGATTAATGCATCTGGAATCTACTCTCAGCAAATTTCCAGTATTCCATACAGTATTAACTATAATCACCATGCTGTACATTAAATCTTTAGACTTATTCATTCTACATAACTGAAGTTTTGTACCATTTGACCAATTTCTCCCCATTGCTTCCACCTCCCCTGCCCTGGGAACCACCATTCTACTCTCTGCCTCTATGTATTCAGCCTTTTTAGAGTTCACATGTAAGTAAGATCATGCCACACCAATGTGTGGCTTATTGTAGGTTTTAAAATATATAGAAAAGAACTTACCTTTTGTCATGGGTTTTCTTTTTACCTTAACATATTTCTAAAGGCCACCTTGAAAATAAAAATTTTTACAGAGTTTAAACTTATGCAACATAGTAAAACAAATACTGATAGATAATTTCAGTCTCTCCTCTGGGAAAATTCTCTCATTCTCACTTATGATAACAGAAGAAATTAAATTATAAACAAATGTTATCATTCATTATTATGACTAATAAAAATAAGAAACAATATAGATTTGATAATAGGATAGATGGTTGCAATAAGTAAAACACCACCTGATATTATGATATATTCCCTTAGCAGTGAATTTATCTTTTCTGATCATTAGAGCATAGTTTAGTAAGTTAAGCTTATTTAGTTCATTTTTCAGAAAACACATTTTCAGCTCTATTTACTTGATATAAGAATAAGCTAATTTAAAAAATTTTAAAAAACTTATATGGAAGGATACTACAGAGTGCCCAATGGTTTTATTTCTCACTGTTTATTTGACCATACTTAGTGTTCTATCTTTTTTTTTTTAAATTTACATAGCAAGAGGTTTTAAAGTTGATCAAAGTCCCTCCCCAGATTCTGCTTGATGTTATCTATCTTTAACAATAAAAATGACCAAGATATAGAGTAAAATCAGCTGATGGAGTTTAATACACTTAAGTATGAATCTGAGCTTCATAGAGATAAATTAGTAGTAAATTATTGTAGAAGCACCTAGATATTTAACACTCTTTGAATTCTGTGTCCCTATCTATAGAATGTCTCCACATGGGGTGATTGAGATAATTGAATTAAATAGTGTATATAATACATTTTTCCTTCCTTAACTGGAGTGTATAAATTCTAGAAAATATAAATATAAAAGAGAAAAAACTGACTTTATTTCAAAGACCATTCCATGGTTAAAAGTTGAACTCATAACAAATTATATTTTTTAAATGTATGATTGGAATAAAATATATTCAAAGAGTAATAGTCTCTAATTCTCTCTAAGTCATTCAGCCATTCAGTTGTTTGATCATATATTCATTCAACAACGAATATATAATGAGTTACCACCAAGGGCCAAGAATTGAGGCTCTAACAGTAAAGAAAAGAGGGATGATTGCTGCCCTCAAGAAGCTTCATTCTAGTGGAAATACCTGGAAAAAAAAAACAACAAAACCTATCCAGAATTGTTAAAAGCCAAAATAATCATAGATTATGATAAACATATAAGAAAATATATAGAATCATGTCAAATGACGGTAGGAGGGTGCTTCAGAGAGGCTGGACAAAGCAGTCCTCCCTGAGGAGATGACATCTGAGTCAAGACTTGAAGAATAGGAAGTAGAAGCCATAACCAAACCTGGGGAAACATTTTTCAGGCATAGGAAAGAGAGAGAACAAAGTCTCAAAAGTGGGGGAAAACTTTGGCCTATTAAAAAAACAGAAAGCAGGTCAGAGGCATTGGAGCCTAACAAACAACTGAGAAAGTGATGTGGGAAAAAAAAACTGATATTGGGCAGGAACCAGATTAGGCAGGGTCTTACAACCAAATGAGTTTGGATTTTGTCCTAAATGCAGAGGGAAAGCCACAGTGTGGATTAATCTGATTTACATTCTGTAAAGAGTATTCTGGCTGCTCAGTTGAGAATAGCTTTAAAAAGGCCAAATATGCATATATAGGGACATGGCCACATATCTCACATGCTGCTTCAAGAGGACTGTGAGAAATGGGAAACGGGTATTTGGCCAAGTTCCTGTCATATGGTGGCAGAGAAACTTTTGACCTAATATGAGCCCCTCAAGGGCCTTTGATCACCAGATGGTAGAGAGACCACCTTTCCTCTCCGTGCTGCCTGCTTGGTCTCTGCACAGCAGCTGCCCAGAGCCTATAACAGCGGTGGGCCTGTACAAAGGAGAGGACCTGGATAGCAATGTGAGTTTGCCATACCCTAGAGACAGCTACCTCAATGTGATCACTTTCAATGTGATCACAAGCTATTGCTTCATATTCTATTATGTGAAATAGTCCAAATACAAGAATATTCACTGTTTAAAATGCCCAATGTGTAGGAACAATTCGTTTTTATTACCATGAATGTATATTTTATGTAAACCATTATCTCATTGCTAGGTCAGATTTCTATTTCTCATTTACATTTGATACATTTCATTAGTGCCAGGTTCCTTGAGTATGTGGGGGTTGTGTGTGAAGGATTATGACCCCATAATATCCGTTGAGCACCAAAAATTGTATCAATTGATTCTTAACAATAATCTTTTACCTCCCTACAGCATTCTTTAATTAATACGCTATGGGGTTTTAGAGCTAGAGTTTTGTCACATTATGCTTCCATAGGTCTTGTTACAAATTGGGAAGAAAAGAGTGGAATAAATTTAGCCTTTAAGATACAAGATATTGACATGTTGCATTAATGTGAATGAAAATCAACTATAGTACAGTAATTAGTGCAAGCCTTCTGGTTTGCATTTATCATCTTGAAGGATAGCAATGAAAATAACAGCGACAGCATTAAGAAAAATAAACAGAAACAATGACAATTCAATTATAGGAAATGGTACATTTTATTATATGAACAGAGACTATATAAATAAGTTACAGGATATTTTTTGTTTTGTTGTAAAGAGAGCATGAAATTGTTGATCCTGACAAAACATACTCATTTATTTAATGGTTGCCAAATACAGCCCTTGATATTCTGCTAGAGATTTGACAGTTACGGTTTCGCCAAGGTTGTTTGGGAACACTTGATGTCTTTCCCATATGCCGTTAGAAGGCAACCCTAGAACATATGATATAAGAGCCAGGCTGGAAATGGAGCTCTCTGTAAAATCTGTTTTTGTGGTTGTTGTTGTTGTTGTTGCTGTTAAGTTTTTACATAATGACTATTAATCTCTCTGTTCCTTTGCTGGTCTGAGAGTGATGAAGGGAATAATGCAAATGTAAGAGGCCAGAATAAGTGTCATTTGCAAACGAATTTAGCATCTACTTTTGTTTCTAAAAACAAACAAACTACAACCATTAAAATATAGCATTTTGAGAAGTCTAATGTTAAATTGTCTATTCGCCATAAAACTCTCATAATGCAGTCTGGCTAACTCCAAATGGGGTGGGTCGGAACAGAATGAGAAATCTACCTTCTCTTGCGGATGATCTTTTCTGATTAGGGTGAAGTTGTTGGTGTTGGAGTGAGTGATGGCTCATATTCCCCTGTGCTTCGTCTGGCTTTGCTTACGGAAGCTTTTATTGTTATTAATATTTAACATTGACTGAAGGCCAACAGTGCTCTAGGTGATGAATACAACATTGAGCTAGCTCTGGTCTTTGTCCAACTGGATGTTTTCCAATTATAAAAGTAGAAAATAGAACTTGTCTTATATGGATATGGGGATAAATAGGACAATGTTGGGGAAAAACAAGTAGTCATCAATATTCACTGACCTATGACAAATTCCAGATGAACTCTCATTGTACCTTAAGAAAAACTGGTTAATTTTCTAAGAAAAATATTTAATATTTTCTAATTTTGATAGGCTGTCTCACTTAGACACATATTATAATTACTAAGGATAACTACTGAGTACTACTGAAGGGGATATAGCATAATTACTATAAATGTGATGAATTACTCAAGTTTGACTTACAGAAATAATTATTGTAGTTTCATGGATAAGCATTCAGAAATCACCATTACAATCTCAAATGTTTTATTTGTTATTAAAATTACACTAATCAAATCATGAAAAGTCTTATTTCTTGTAATTTCACCAGAGCACCCTATCAAAAATGAAGAAAAACTAAAGCAAACAGAAGTTAGTATTAAAATGAAGATAGGCTGTTTTGTTTTTTTCAAATATCCTTCCTAAAGGCAGAAATTATTTTGCCGCTAAGACTTTAGAGGATGTGTATTGGTTTATCTACTGGCCCTCTGTGTTCAAAATAGGATTGATTTACATCCTGCCTTTGTCCAATTTGCTCCTATAATTGATGTAGCACTGGATGAGAATAATCCATTAATAGCTATGAGTGTGGTTTTAAGGGAAGTGGAGCTGCGGAAAGCATTAAACTAATAAACAGAATGCGATGTGTTTTATTTATTTATAATTATCCTGAAAGAAATAAGTTGGAGGTGTTGCTGTAGCACAGTCTTTTATAGCATTAGGTTCCTAATGCTTTTTGAGTTTCTTCTATGTATTTTGCATTTTAGGGTTGTCTTGGCAAACATATAAAAATTTCTTAGTGTCACATCTAAATCCACATTTTTCTGATGACACTCATTTTGTTTTTCTGGCATATTTTTGGCACTTTTAAGTGCATTGTTTTATTCTTTCTTAATTGTTAGCCTTTAAGGAGAGTCTGTGTATTACTCCTCTGGCTGTCTTTGTGTCTAGAGCATATTGGCCACAAAGTTGAACTTATTTAATTTCAGATTGAATTTTACATTGTTTTTGAAAACTCAACTTTAGAAAACTCAGTATCTAGATTCAAATTTAGTTTAGAGGTGATAAGTATAGAATAAATAAGCAAGGAAATTAGAAGTAATTTTGCCCAAAATTATGTAAAATTGTATAAGAATAATTTCTGGTAAATTATGTAATCATACAAAATAAAATTTTTTATTATATTTGTGATCATTTTTCTCAATTAAATGTAACACTTAAAAAAATACAACGTGCTTATTATAGGATTGTTACAGAAAACACTAAAGAGCAAAAAGTTAAAAATAAAAATAATGTGCAATTTTCTTACCCATAGAAAACTTTCATTTATATTGGATTTCTGTTCTTCTGTCCTATTTGACATATATCTACATTTTATTTTTACAAATAAAGGGCCATTTTATGTATATAATCTTGTCATACCTTTCTTACCTAACAGAGTATTCATTTTCCATGCTCTTAAATATTCTGTATGGCAATATTTTTATGTCTTAATATTTAAGCATAATTTTGTCAAACCAGTTTTTCATTATTTCACATTTTTTGAATTGTCCTTTTTCACAAACAATTTAGTGATGAATATCTTTGTAGCTCGATCTTCGTGCATGCACTCCACTAACAAAATATTTCTAAAAATTATGTTCAAACATGTTTGTCATAGTCACTAATCATTCATAAAATCATTTAAAATATACGTCTATAATAATTATTATATTTTTGTTTTGGGAACAGCCATTCATATTTATAAATGGGAAAAGTATTTGCTTAAAAACCACATTGGACTGACTAATTTTGTGAGTTAATTTTCTCACCATGATGTCTTGGTTGCCAACTTTTATTTCAAATTTTTAATTTGATTATTTCTCAAACAATAACCTGCCAGGTGCTGTTCTAGGAATAGGAAGAATTTTATGCTTAAAATTCTCATATTTTCTTGGAACACATTTGTTTTATAGAAATGAGATAGCTTGAAGACAAAGAGCAAAGATAAGGCTTAACTTTGCAGCAGTTCCTCCAAACACACATCAAAACAAATTGATAGTGAAAAAATAAAATAATTATAAATGATAAATAATAAAATAATAGATGAAGAACAAACTAAGTTCATGATATATACTAAAAATTATTTAGTTATTTGATAGTATCTATAGTGTTTTTTTTTAAAGTTTAAATAAGTTTAAGGCCTACATCCCATACATAGTCTCTTACAATCAAATTTGAGAGAAATGAGGTAAACAGAACAAAGGTAATTAACAGTATAAGGTAGTTTAATGAAGTTTCAAATACTATTTTCATGAGTCATGTAATAAATATTGAGAAAGAAGTGATCAAAAAGGAATTGCATGCCTAAAAGTCTTTTAAAAGTCTCTAAGCAGGAACATTGCAAGAATATTTAAATAATGTTTTTAAGATGACTTCAGAGGGAAGATTAGTATGAGGACATACATAGAACAAAGACTAGAAAGTATAAACCTTCTTATGATGGCAAAGAGAATTCACTGAAGAACTTCTGAATTAATCATTGTATTTGATACGGTTCTTGGGGAACATTGGATGACTTTGTCTACAATATGTGAAATAAATTGAGGGGGCATGTAGTGATGTACATAGCCAAGGATGAATTGTCTATGCACAATCCATAGACAATTAGAAGAGTGATGCAGTTGGCCAGATGTGAAATAATGAGACCACCACTAGAGAGGTGGTGATGGGAATGCCTCGCTTGATGTGGTAGCTTAGATGAATTAACATTTGAAAATAGTCTAATTGGCAGAGAGAACTCCATCTGAGGAATAAAGGGAAGGTTTTATTTTTTCTTTTTAAAGGTCAATTTTGAGACTTTGATAGAAATGTTGAATTTGAGACACTACAAAGATCTTAAAGGTGAATGTGATAAAGGTTGGAGATGTAGATTTCAGTGATGATCAACTAAGAATATGCGAATAGGTTTAGGTCGACTTGCTTCAGTACCCAAGGCTATTTGTATATTAATAGATTTGAATATTAAATATTTAGGCATTTAATTTTTTAGATAATTAGATATATAAATGTATAGATATTTTGATACTTAAATATTTAGATATTTAAACACATTCTGTTGGTGGCTATGTGTTTCTAATATCCCAAGAAAAAAGATTATTTATATAAACCACAGAGATAAGTTAAGTCCTATATCAAACAGTCATGTTGTTGAAAACTGAATTTTGTACACAGACTATGTATCAGGACAAGAAGAAGAAATACAACCATAAAAGGAGACAGGGAAGAAATGTGGTTAGGATTAGAAGAAAGAAGAAACTGTGGTATAATAAAAGTTAAGAGTTAAGGGAATTTCATGAAAGAATTGTTTTTGTGCATAATTAAGAAAAATGTGACCTGAAGTTTAAGATCCCGAATAAAATCATAGCAATAGAAACATGGAATCTGAAAAACTAATTGATGGGCTTAAAAAATAAGTGGATGATGAGAAAATATAATGAATTATCTCAAAGAATGGTAATTTCTTTATGTTGGAAAAAAAAACTATTAACATCTTCAAATCTTTTGGCTTGCCCTTTTATACGAGGAAAGAGTGACAAAAAGACAAGATCCTGAATACTGCTATGATAAATTAATACATATATCTTAAAACACACACACACACACATATGCACACATTCTCTATAGAGCAAAAACCAGGCAGCTATAGGCCATAGCAAAGTTAAAATAAGTGATAAGCTTTTGATTATGTATAACCTTATCACCCTAACCAAAGAAAATATTTCAAAAGCCATTTGAGCAATTGTGACATGACTAAAATCATAAGTCCATAAATTCAAAAAAGCAAATTACTAAAAAATATTCTGAGACTTTAGTGAATAATCATTTCTTTAGAAATAACTCTAACTGCTTTTCTTGAGTGGGTCAAATCCCTCTGTTGTATGTGTTCTCTTAAGGCAATTTACTGCGCTTTTAAATCAGTAATCATAATTTATATTTTTAAATATATTTTAGACTATTATTTGTATGAAGATCCCCCCACCAAATAAATTGTAAGTGCTATGAAAGTAAGATGCCTTTATGTCTGGTTTTGTTCATCATTGTAACCTAGCACCTAGCACTGTGGCTAGCACACAGTATCTTAACCACAGCACCATCGACATTTCAGGCTCAATGATTCTTTGTTGGAAGCGAGCAGAGGTGTGGATAATTGTCCTGCAATATTTCTGGCCTCTACCCATTATAAATGTAAAAAGCAAAATATGAAAACAAAAAAAAATATGTTTCCAGAGGAGGCACAAAATTGCCCCTGATGAGAGTCACAGAGTTATCATATGGTGGGTAGTAAATAATTATTTGTTAAAGAATAATTAGCAGATGATCACCACTTCACTACTAAACAAATATACAATACTTACCAAAGTCCTACAAAATGACTCGAGATGACACCCATAATCTCTACTTCCATTATCCTTTAGCCATACCTCGACTCCCTTTACACTAAGATTGAGATAACTCTGATACCATGAAAATGAAAATCTAGTTCCTCATTTTAGCTTTAATCTTAGTTGGCCTTGCTGATACAAAACTTTGCATTTTGCCACCACAGAGGATTAGAAAATCTTGAGAACTGTAGTTAAGGAGACAGTCGACTGAATTTAGTTAAAGATGCAGGATATAGATGAGTCTTTATATAACCTGAGTTGTAATTTTAGTGATGGAATCAATCTGACCCAGGAATTACTCTCATTCATTATGTGTAGGAGTAAAACTCCCTTTAAGCAAGAGACAATTATATAAATCATGTCTTATTTGGCTATCCTTTACGAGTTTATTTCTTTAAAATTATAGCTGTTGCTTGGCTACAAACTTTTAGTTGGGTGGAGGATCACTTAGTCATTTGTTTATGTAGCACGTGGACTAATCATCCATAATGACTATTTGCAGTACGTTGGGACATTTGCAGCCACAATTTCTTTTACTGGTGAATTCTGTTAGTCATTCTTTTTTAAAATATCATATCTTATGGGTCACAGTGGGGAAACATAGTAATATTGTTTATTAAGCCTGACTTCTTGTGAGTGAAAAATGTCAAGTATTAAATACTTCCCAAGTGACAAGAAATTAACATGGGTAAAATTACCTCACATTTGTACCTAATTATACATTTTCAAAGTATTTTCTAACCTTCCTTTTGACTTTACCATAATCCTCTGATGTAATGAGGGCAGGTGTTGTTAACTGTGTTTTACACATAAACAAACAGCATTACTTTAAAAATACACTCAGACCACATTAACACATGAACTTCCTTGTTGTAAACTTGACTTTTGGGGTTAAATTCTTTGTCCTGCTAATTAGATTTAGCATTTCCCATAGAAGTCAAAATCAACTAGTGAACTTTCAGAGATGTTCAGATGTTTTACCCTGTTTTTATGAATCAGTGAAAAACTAAAGCATTCCTAGCAGTAGGCTTTCCTTGGTATATCTCTGCCAAGAAAACAGATGTGTACCAAAATGAGTTTTAGCAAACGTTGTGGTGAACTACTATGTACACAAAATGGGCTTTTTTTTCTTCCCCATCTTATTTTGATATATATCCAGTACTCTGATATAAAAGGGATTTGAGTAACATTAAATTGCTAGTTTTTTTTTTAATTGGAAAATATAAATGCTTTATTTAAGAAAGATGCCAAAAGATACACTGTACCCTAAAACCATGGTTTGTCAGAATGAGATCTGTCTGATTAAACAGAGATAGCTCAAATCCTTTGTTTTTATTACATTTATTCTTAAGAAATGTATAATAGTGTTAGATCTCCTTTACCATTGTTGAAGTATACTCTAGAATGCTTTATGGTGAAGGCTGGTTCGCCTTCAGAACCATTCCTTTGCTTTCCCCAGCTTGCTGCTCTGTGGTGGGGCGGGGTGGGGCTGCCCGCTGTGATATATTTCCCAGCCTCCTTTGCCAATTAGGATTAGCGATTTTTAGATGTGGCCAGGTCAACGTCAGCCAGAGTGTCAGTCTTAGAGGGGAAAGGACTATCAGAAGATAGAATGGAAGATGTTTCAAAGCTGGAGGAAACTCTATGACACTGGGGGAGAGCCCTTAAATAGTAGTCTCTTCTGTGTCTGCCTTTAAGTTTACTCGTTTTACTTCTAGTGAGGAGGAGAAAAGGGTTGATAGAGAACATACATTACACCTAATATACATAAACTTTAAAACGTTAAAATATACTTGTGGTGTCTGCTAGAATGAAAGAAAAATTTCCACAAGGGATGAAGTGCAATTTATCTGCATATAAATTACTAAGAGCTGCTAAATATTGTAAGTGCAACGAGATCATGGTGACCTTCCACTCAAAGAATGGCCTCTGAGAGGTGGAGGAAGCAATCAGAAATCACGTGTCTTGAGGAAGAAGTTGATTGATCTGCGCCTGCAGTGTGGGAAGCTCCAAGCAAATATCTGTTGTGTTGCCAAGGTGACAAAACTAAACAAAATGTAGGTCAAATCTCTATCCTAAGTATAGAATTAGACCCTGTTCCCTAGGGATGCTACTATTAATTCTCATACTTCCCAAATAGGACCCTACCTTCTTAATGAAGCTGCCATTGTCTCGGAAATGTCTTCCCTAAATGTGAGCAACATATAAAAGAAGTATGGCCACCTTCTTATAAAGCTTCACCACGCAGAATCACATTTTATGAGTAGCTTACTTCTCTATCTTCTAGTGCTTCTATTCTTTATTTATACATTTTCATTCAATCTCATGATCCTAAATACGACTATACGTCAATGACTTCCAAATCTGTATTATCTGCTTTGAACTCTTACTGAGATTTTTATACTTATTTCCAATGGTTTAACATTTTCACATGACTTGTAAATGCACTTGGCATAAAGCCCCAGGTCCTCAACTGCTTACAAAGCCCTCTCTAATCTCACATCCATTGCACTCTAGCTAGATGCATCTTCTTATTCCAACTTCACTTCACATGTATCAGCCATTCCTTCTGCCTTCAAAATGTTCTCCCTCATTGATATTCAAGGGCTGGCTTCTTCTGCCATTCAAATCCCAACTCAAATAGTACTGCCTCTAATGACATTTCTCTGATGATATAATCTAAATTGTCTAACCCTCCTGCTTTATTTCGCTGAATGGTGCCTTATTTCACTGAATGACACTTAAAACTCTTTGAAAGTGTATTTATCTTTGTATTCTCCTTCCACTCTGGAATATAAACACCATCAGAGCTAGGACCTACTCTGGCGTGTCCCCACTGCATTTCTATAACATAGAACAGATTCTATCACATAGTGGGTCCTCATATGTTGACTAAATGAATGGATGAGGGCAGTTTAGTAGAGATTTAAAAAATAATGTCGGCATCATGATACACTCAGTTAGTAGGAGGATATGACATCTCCTAGCTCTCCTTGCCCCCAAATATCAACCTTCTTTGGCCTTTAAAACCTTAGTGTTGAAAATAATGAACTATGAAGAGATTATTGGCATCATAGAACAGATTTCCAACTAAGCTGATTTGTTCTCTAGACTAAATTCTTCTCTAGGATAATAAATGTAGAACTCATTCCTCTGAGTTTTAAACAACTTATAATTCAGATACACTTTTGCCCCAGTGGCCACGTTAACTAATTAACAGAAAACTTCCAATGTATTTGCCCTCTCTCTGGTCCTAAGATTGTCAATTATTATTATCAGTATTACAGACGTGTATAGAGTAATGGTCTCATGGGCAGAAAGTGTTTCCAAGTATAATATACACAATCAAAAAGCACTCCTGTTTAATGACTAAGAATGTGATGAACTATGCCATTCAGAAAATGTGGACAGAGAATGCAATCTAGTTTTAAAAAAATTCATCAGATTTCATCTTGTTTTCCTAGCATAAATTCTCATAGTGACTATCAAATAATAAATATTTTTATCAAATTTAATGGTTTAAATTGAGTTAGCCTTAAGATGTTAGCTTTTACATTAAAAATAAACTTTATTTTTAAACATTTGCTTATTTACTATTTATCGTCATTTAGAAAAACAGTCCATGTATTATTCCCCATAGAGTCATATTATTAAAAAGTAAATTTTTTATATTAGTTCAATAGTAAATATTCTTTTTCATATACTTTTATATTGTATAGTATATGTAGTTTGTATCCTGAAATTCATGCACAGTTTTTCTTAATTAACATTGATATTGGATATTTCTCTTTGCTTAATAATACTAATATTTTGAAAGAAATCATAAGCTATTCTATCCAGTTCAGAGCTTTAGAGTCAAAATTGAAGTATCTTATTTATTTATCAAATTCAAATTAATGACTAACTCAGACAAATTCTCTTTCAGAAGGAGATAATGAAAGCACGTGTTTTGATATACATTTTTAAAAAAGCTTGTGCAGAATAAATATAATTTTATTGTTAAATGTTTGGTGAAGCCACATGGTTGTGGAGTTTTTCATGGGAAATATTTTTACCACAAATTCAATTTCTTTAATAGATATGGAACTTACGTTGGTGATCCATTTAATTCTAACAGAACTTTGGTATTTGTATCTTTCAGGGAATTTATTTTATATATATTGCTAAAATTATTTTCAATATCCTCTTATCTTTTTTATACATATAGGAGATATAGTAATATCTTTTTTTCTTGATATTGGTGATTTGTGAAAAGTAATTTTACCATCTCAATTTGAGGTTATAAAATAAATAGGATTCAATGAAATTCTAATATAATTCATATTTCTTGTGCAAGAGTAAAATTTCTCTTAAATGTTCTCAAAAATTAAATTTAAAAAAAAATCTCAGAACATTCCAAATTTTAGTATAGTTTTTCCATTTACAGATGAGAGGACTGAGATGCAGAACAAATGAAGATTTTAGCCAGGGCAAGGTAGCTAGTTGATGGAACATCTAGGTTTTGAAACTTTCAATTATAAATCCTGATATTAAATCACATTTAAGAAATTTTTAGCAATTATTCTTTGTAAAATTTAAAACGATATTCTTCTTAAGGTCATATTTATACAATTATTTTTTCTCACTAAAATGTTTTATAATCATACAAACATTTTAACTGAAAATTATCAGATAGAAACATAGAAACATTTTCTCATTATCATCTTCTGTGTGTGTGTGTGTACACACACACGTATGAATTACCTTTTTCTGTTTTTTTTTGTATGTGTGTGTGTATATGTGTGTGATTGCTGTGATTCTTCTAGTCTTTGCAGCCACCTGCCCATGTCTTGATGCTTGTAATGTGGCAATTAACCAGCAGCTTCTTAATGACCTAATTAAACCATAATGATTGAGGTACAAGGCATTTCCTGGGGATTAATGGCCAACTGAAAAAGGTTGATGGCCCATGGCATAGCTGAGAGTCATTAACCTCAATCAGCCATTAATCCTCTGAAAACACTATAAATGAAGGTTATTATTATTTAAACTTGAAGTAAAAACAATGAAGCATATTCACATGCTTACTAAATATACTTGCTAAATATGGCATCTTACTAAAGAATAACTGAGTTGCTCTGAAATAATCATTCAACTTGAAAACCTATTGCCAACACTGCAGAAATATTTCATAAATAGCATTTTTTGAGTAATTTTGCAGAAGCCATCTAGGGCTAAGTTACATCAACAAGAAGAAAATTGTGCCTCCTCAGACCTGAGGTCAGACAGCAACAGAAATCCAGTAATGATGGGAATCTAAATTTAGAAAGATATGTGAATCTAAATAGTATTATGTATGTCTCTCCCCTGGTTCTCTCTCTCTAAATGTGTATTTCATTTTCTCTCTACAGATTAGCTTCTTTTCTTTCAAAGACTTATGACTTATGAACAAATAAGGCTGCCCACAGTGCCTTTGATAACATTTTATATGTTCAGTCACTCAGAGAGATTAATTTTCTTTCTAAATTCTAAATGCATGTTCTTAAATTGGGAAACATAGCCAAATTGGATCAGGTAATTAATCAGGATTTAATCAATGGTAGTTCTGTGTGTTTGTATGGTGTGTGTATATGTTGTTAAAAAAATGAATAGATGGCAAATAGTCCCACAAAAAGAAATTGAGTTTCATTTGTTCTAGAGAAATACAGATTAGAACTATAATGAGATACCACTATATACCTATTAGAATAATTAAAATAAAAAAGATTAACCACACTAAGTGTTGGCAAGGATATAAAAGAACAAACTCTCACAAGCCATTGAAAGAAATTTAAAAGGGTAAAATCACTTTGGAAAACAGTTTTATAGCTTTTTAAATAGTTAAATATACACCTACCATATGATCCAGCCATTCTACTTCTAGGTATTTACCCAAGAAAAATAAAAACATATGTTTACATAAAAACTTATACATGAATGTTCATAATCATTTTATTTATAATAGCCACTATGTAAAAGTAATCCAAATATTCATAAACATGCAAAAACAAGTATAAGTTTCAAAATAATTGTGTCGAATGAAACAACACAAACAAAAAGAGTACTCGCTATATGATTTTGTTTATATAAAATTCAAGGGAAATCAGATTGATCTATAGTAACAGAAAATAGATCAGTAGTTGTGTGGGGTTGAAAGTGGGAGGGAGAGATTAAAAAGCAGAATGAGGAAACTTTGCAGTGATAGGTATCTTCATTATCTTGATTGTGATTATGATTTCATCAGTGTAAATTTATATTTAAACTTGTCAAATGGTACACATGAAATATGTACAGTTTATTGTTAGTCAATTATACTTTAATAAAGCTATTTTTAAAATGGCTATTCTATGCTCAGCACAGAGACAGAGACAGCCATGACAGAAAAGAAATTTGTCAAGTGATCATTTGCTCCATCTCAACCTTTTATGTGCAGGATATTTAAGGAACTATGAAGTGAGTTAAGCACAGTACATACTTGTAAGGACTTGCCTATATCTTACTTGTAAGGCATTTGTAATCTGCCTATTGAGAGAAATAAAATTATTAACTTTTTTATAAAAAGAGAAAAGATAAGACAAAATATTATATATTATAAGGAAGGTAAAATACTTCTGGAAGGTTTTTAAAGTGGGGAGAGATCATTACCAATTGAAGATTTAAGAAAGACTGCATTAAAGGGTGATATTTGAAGTGAGGCTTTGAGAGCATACAGAATTCCAGCAGGCATTGACTGCTAAGACCAGCATGAGTAGGGACTCAGAAAGCAGAAATATTTGGTGTGTTATTAAAAAAAAATCCAATTTTTCTGTAGCATAGCATGAAAGCTGCAGAACAGTAACAGAGGAAAGTAGAAAGGTAAGTTGGAGCTTATATTGTTTAAGTTCTTATATATAGCAGTTAGAATTATATTTAATTTGGGATTTCCACTTCCAAGTAAGATGTAATAGGTTGAAGCAATCATTTCAACTGGAAAAAAATGAGTGAATCATAAAAACCATACTTATAAAAACAGTGTAGAGCTGTGGCACCAAGTAAGACTGCCTAGGTTAAATTCTAAAGAGAGAAGAGCTTTCTGGGGTGACTTGAGTTCAGGATTTATTCCCCTAGAGGAATAATCTGAGATTGAGGATCCCTAATAAGAGGTAGAAGGACTCTAATAGGGGAAAGGGAAGTCAATAGGGCTTTTAGACTGTGTGGTCTGGCATGACAGACTGCAATCTAGAGGATCTCCAGATTTTCAGCTGATTTTCCCAAGAGGAAACTTGCTGAGTGCTGTGGTGAACCAGAAAGCTGGAGTCTAGTCAGGAAGGAGCAGTGAAAAAAACTTCCAGTCTCACAGTGTTTTGGCATCAAAGTTATCTTCAAGAAAGAGAAAGACAGTGAAGCCCTTTTTGCCAGACTGTGAATCTGTGTGAGGTGAGCTGAATGGTTAAGCTCCAAACTTCCAAAAGGCAATACTTCAGGGAAGAAAAGGCAGCAACATGGCAGGATACCAACCAGAACCAGGAAAGAGTACAGAAACCTTCATGGTGCTTAGGAGAAAAAGTGGCACCAGAGGGAGATACTATCACGAACGTACTGTAGAGCTTGCCCTTGAGACATTTCTGGATTAAAAGAAAATCTCAGGCTAAATACAGTTTAATTTGTTTGAATTGCAAATGGCCTTTCAAACTATCTGCTTAGTAAAGGGAAGGGCCAGTCCTCTCTGATAAATATTGTTCTTTTATAGAAAATGACTGGAATATACATGTATATATAGTTAAAGTTGAGACTTGAATCAGGAAAATAATTCAAGAGAATAATTAGACAATAGAAGCAGACCTAAAAATTGTATAGTTGTTAGAGATAGTTAAGGAATTTAAAAAATCATTATTATAAAAATATTAAAATGACTGAAGAAAATATGAACTAAATGAATGAAGAGAAAAATTACAATGGAGAATTGAAATCAATATAGAAGAACAAGTGGGCATTTTATGACAGAAGTAGCAAACCTTTTTGGTAAAGGGCCAATTAGTAAATGCTTTGGACTTTGGGGCCATGTGGTTTCTGTCACAAGCACTCAGCTTCATTGCTATAGTGTGAAAGTGGCCACAGACAGTACATAAGCAACTGAATGTGGCTCTATTTAGGTAAAACTTGATTTACAGAAATAGGTGGTAGGCTGTATTTGGCCTATGGGCTTTAGTTTGCCAAGTTTTTTCTACAACTGAAATATATAATATTTAAAATTAAGATATTATTGGATGGCTTTAGTAGAAGGTTTAACACTTTAGAAGATAAGATTAGTGAGCCCAAAGACGGAGTAATAAATAAAAGTACAGTGTGCAAAAGAGAATAGAACAGAACAGTGCATAGGAGATGTGCGACATAGAGTCAACTAGTACGCATTAAACTGAAGTCCAAGAAGAGAGTAAAGGACAGAAGTATTATTTGAAGAGATGCTAACTGAGAAATCACCCAAATTGATAAAAAGCATCAAAATACGTTTTCAATAAGTTTGGGGAACCCTAAGCAATTAAATACAAGAAAGTCATACCTAACTTAAAAATATTCAAACTTTTCAAAAGTAAAGATTAAAAAAAATTAAAAACAGCTGAGGTTGGGGGCATATTACCTTTAGAAAGCAAAAGTAATAAAATTATAGTTGATTTTTCAACAGTAACTGTGAAAGCAAAAAGACAATTGAATAACATCGGTTGGTACTAGGGAACAAACATGCAAATACAAATTTCTATCCAAGTAAAAATATTCATTAAAAATAAAGTTAAAATAAAGACATTTTCAAATAACTAAAATCAGAAGGAATTTATTGCCAAGACAGACAATACATGAAGTACTAAAAGAGTCCTCATGAGGCCACAGGAAGAAAGAAAGAACACTGAAAAGAATATATAAGTAAATACATATAAAACATACTGACTACTTAGAGCAAATTAATACAATACATTTTAGAATTCTAACAGATGGAGAAAATTAATATGTGACAATAATAGTACAAATAATAGGACAGTGGTTAAAGTCACTAATCTATTGAAATGGAAATGGTAAAAATCCAAATTCACAATAGAGAGTAATGAATCAAGGATACTGTACTTTATATCCTGCAATGAACATGGCTGCCTTTTTATATCAAGAGAGAAGTTGTTTCCATTCCCATCAAATCTGACCAAGCCTTGTAACTGGTTTTAACCAATAAAATGTGGTGCAAGTAAGGCTTTTGTGCCTGGAACTTATGGGGATGTATAGATTCCATTTCCTGCATCTTGGAACTCAGTCAGCATGTTACGAGAAGCCCAAGTCACATGGAAAAGTGACACAGAGGGAAATTAACAGGCTTTATTTGACAGCCCTAGATGAGTTACCAGCTGACAACCAGGACTGTATAGCTGTTTGGTTTCTGAGCCGTCTTGGACACATCAGTCCAGTTCAGCCCTATGTGATTGGAACCCTAGCTGACATCACATGTAGTACAACTGTGCAAATGGACATAGTTAATCTGTGTTAGATTGCTAAGGTTGTCATAAGCAACACAGACTGGGGGGCTTACAAAACAAAAAATCATTTTCTCACAGTTCTGGAGACTAGAAGTCCAAGATCAAGGCATTGATCTTGCGTGAGAATTGTTTCTTCTGTTTGAGGCCTCTCTCTTGGCCTGTGTCTTCTCCCTACATCTTCACGTGGGCTTCTGTCTCTGCCGGTGTCTATCTTCATCTCTTCTTTTAAAGCTAGAAAATAAAAGTAACTATTTTACCTTTTCAAAAAGCATACTTTACGTAGAATTAAACAGTTAAGTTGAAATCAAAGCAATAAAAAAAGCTATAACAAGCAAACATTAAGCAAAAGAAAACTGGGATATGATATAATTTAGTAGACATAAATAATAGTTTAAGAAAAACGTTATGTATTTATTTACATTATAGTACCATGTACTTATTCTCCCCTAAACATTCTTCAGTTATACAATAATCAAATTATCAGTGACTATTTTGAAAGAACAATTTATATTTATAGATCATTTACTATACATATTAATATGTAGAATCGTCTAATAAATATATCAATATGTAGATTTATATATCTACATTTTTTATCAATTTCATTCAAAAGCAATTATAGGGTTTCTATTATGTACTAGAAATTATGCATGCAGTGGTCTAATCTGAGTGCTTTCTCAGATATCACAACTCTATTTAAAATATTTATAATGATAATGGTAATAATGATAATAAAAATAATAATAAACATAACCTTGTCTGAGGCTCAGGATTAAGGGGACGAGGGTCATAAAAGTTTTTTTATTAGGCATATATTGAGGAATTATTAGGAGACAAAAAAAAGGTATAGGAAACATACTTTCAACAAATTATAATATGATTTTAGTAAGTGGCTAGGTACTTTTAGTTTTCTTCTAACTTCTATTGATTTTAGTAAACCTGTTTCTAAGCAACTCTGTAGTGTAATATGTCAGAGAATGCAAGAGGAAATAATTCTAGCTGCTTATCTAAATAAACGAATTTTGCTTTCTCAGGGCTCTTTCCTAATGAAACAGATATTTCTGGCCAAAATTGCTTGTGAGAGATTGTTGGGAAGAAAGAAATTGGATTAATAAAAAGACTGTTTTTTTTTTCTCTCTCTCTTTCCCTCCCTTCCTCTCTCTCTCACCCACTTTCTTTCTCTCTTCCTCCTTCCCTCCAGAGAAGTGTCCCTACTTTTAATGCAATTCACCTAATATAACAATATAGCTCATCAAAAACAAATTTCACAAAAATTCAAATTTGATCATCATTTATTCTCAATATAGAGAGACTAAGTTTTTGTTGATATTCTTTTTATAATACATAGATAGTGCATCTTTTTTTTTCCTGTGGTCAGATGCTGAGTTCTGAAATTATATTTTGCATCCCAGCTTTCATAGTGTTGCAGCAAATGGGATAAATGTAATCCAGCAGATACTAAATAAATATTTTTTTTAATAAACAAATGAGTAAACTATACTCTGACATTATTTCCCAGTGTAAGGGAGAATTTAATATTACTTTGTGAAAAAGAATTAAATGAGGGTATAGTGATAATTAACCTTTGTATTTAAAGAGGTATTAAATATAATAGGAATATAACCACATAGATAGTGGTTAAGACCAAGTAGGTGAAACATGGGGATAACATTGAGAAGCAGAGAGAACAGATTTCTTGCTGCTGAAGATAAATTACAAGTTAGTGAAATACCTTGCAGAAAAATAAAGGCACAGATCAGGGTTAAGTTTTAAGATGAAGAGTGATTTTTGTAACAAAAAAAGAAGAAAGATAAATTTGCTTTGGCGTTTTTGATTTATTGAACCAAGAAAGTTCGTAAAACATAATAGAAATGATCAGTTGACGATGCATCTTTATCAGCATTCATAAAATTATGCTGAGAAGATTAAATTTGAAAAAGAAAATCTAAGATGTTATATAAAACTAATTTGATAATTACCTTGATATAAATTTAAGTGAAAGTAAAGTTCCCATATAACAAGCTATACAAATTATACAAAATTATTCTATGGTGATCAAATTTTATTAAAATGAATATGTTGTTAGAATTCATACAGAGAGACATTCCTTTGACCTAAGATTAGACAAAGTTGATATGCATTGTCTTACTCTGGTGAATTAGCTAAAAGAAGAAGAATGAAATAAACTCAGGCTCATTCCTCTCTTCCTCTAAGTTCTGTACTTTGTCTTACCTACTTTATAAACCAGGGGTACACTTATTTTACTTTTCTTTATCATTTGATCCTTGATCCATCCTCATCAGCAGGGAGAACATTAGCTCTCTCTCTTTAGGCCTCATTTTGCTATCCTCAATATTAGTAAATCCTGGATACTTACCCCTAACAAAAGGAGAGAAAGGCTATACATGCTTCACAATAAGCATTCAGTGTTTTCCCACTGGCCTGGGTCTTAAAAGATAATCCAATATTTGCCACTCTCTGCTACAAATTCTGAGATTTTTATTTTATGGCCAGACCACAAAGTCATTCTCCTCTTCACAGGTATTTTTCATTTAGGAGTCTGTCCTTTTCTACTATAGAGTGTTGGTAGTGGTCAGACAGTTCTCACTCAGAGCAGTCTCTTTAAATTTGAATTTCATCCTTTCTCACCTAACATCCCTGCTTGGTTTATGCAAATTGCATAGCTCCTCCTCCCAGGAAATCAACTTTGTCCTTTGTCAATCTTCATTAGTAGCAGCCTCAAGACAAAGGGTTTCACCATAGCCTAATTCCATGGCTTCAAGAGCTTCCTCATGCTGCATTCATTTTAGGATACAGTATTCATACTCATTAATGAGAGGGTGAACTAACGTTCCCTGTGACACATGAAATGCCTACATCAGAAGTAGGTAGGATGCTTATTTAAAAAGCGGGTTCTAGAGTCTCATCCTAAGTTCACTAAACCACAATTTTTTGAGGTGGGCCCTAGCACATTGCTTGCAACTAGCTCCTTTGGTGATTCTTATGCCTAAAGTTTTAAAACCATTGAACAAGAGATTGCTCAGAACCTTTTACATGCAACTCCAACAGTGCATATTCCTAAAAAATGGATGCAATATATAGTCAGTAAATTCCCCATCCCCTTTAGTAGACGATTTTCTATCAAACAAAAAGCATTATTCTGTGTGTGTGTGTGTGTGTGTGTGTGTGTGTGTGTGTGTGTGTGTGTGTAGTTATGGGAGACTAGACCTGAGAAGATTCTAGAATAAGAAGGAAATTTGCTATAAAAATATGAGTCACTAGTAGTGAGATAACATCAATATTTTATAGAAACAGTCCATAAAATTTAAGGCTTTAATTATCTTAGTACATAGTTTACAAAGAAAATTGAGACACACTCTTATTTAAGTGTAATAAATAAAAAAATGGAGATTAACTCATTATAATTTTTTAACCTGATTTGAACTAAAATAAGGAAATTCTGTTTTCTCCTTTCATATGTAGAAAATCAAACAGACGATTTTAGAGAAGCTTGGAGGACATCATTACTTTCTCAGATAACTGCCTAAGTGTTTGCCACATTAATGTGCCACTGGATAAAAATGTTTGTCTGGATTCAATGGAAAGATCAATATGAAGAGAGAGATGTTTTACAGACTCTGTATTTTCTTTCTAGAATAACTGTCAACTCATATGATAAGAATGAAGGTCAAACAATTCCAAAGTGATTTCTCTCTCAACTTTCAGAACATTAATAAACACTTTGTGAGCATTACTCTTTTTGCACATTTGTCAGACAACCGATCTAGTATCTGTAATTTCAGAAATTATGTGAATCCTGGAAACTGGGTATAGATCAACTCACTGAACCTTTATCTTCAATTGAAATTTAATATGAATCAAACAGTATTGAAAAACCTGTCATGTTCTATTGTGATGAGAGTGAGCACATTAATGTCACTGTTTGGTTTGAGAATGTTCCTTTAATTTCATACCTGCATGGTTAGAGTCTTTTAAAGTAGAATGATCTGTGATGAGCTTACAAAGTGTATAATTTCCTTTAACTAAAGAAGAGTTTGAGGACAGCTGTATTAGAAATTGCACTTATTTCCATATTCTCTGTATCAGTCCAACTGGATAGGCTTCCCTTGGGTAACATTTTGAATTATTTTGTTTTGTTTTTGTGGACAGATTTGGTAGGCATTGTAAATTAGGTTGGTGCCAAACATGGGATGTAGATATATAGTGGCATGGAGCCCAGGTGAATGTCTCAGTCTGGGAATTCCATAATGCCAACTGTCCTACAGTGTCCTCATCTCATTAAAGGTTAATTAGTTTCCTTTCAGCCTGTAGCTCCATGATATATTATATGGGTCATAAAGAGGATATGAACATGTACTTGGCATGAGATTGTAGACTAACCGTATTCATTATGGAGGCATAAATTCACTGCTCTGGGGCCATTTCTATCCTGGCAATGCAAAAATGGTCTCCAGGAAAATAAGACCAAAGAGTGGAACTTTGCTCATAGCCACATTGGAGTGGTAAATCTGATCTATTACTAGATGAAAAACAAATTTCTCAGGGCCAGTAACAGAGTTACTCCCAATTTTAGAAGGGGACATGAGACTCACAATTTTATTATATTCTGTAAGAAATTCGATTTAAGAAGCTACAACCATAGAAAGAAACATGAAATGAACTTGTCAGAGCTTTAATATTTCTGTGTTCAATTTACCACTACAATATAATTGCTATTGGCAGGATAGGAAGTAACAACAAAAACAAAAGGATGTGGAAACCAGTTATCTAAACCTGCTGTAGACGGTAAAATTTGAAAATAAGTTTTGAATAATAATCATTTCCATTTTATTGTGCAGAGATTCTACAGACCTCTATGTAACTGTAAAAGGATGATGATTTGTACAGTTTCTAGAAATCAGACATTATAAATAACTGATCCTAACAGTTTCACCTTGAATACTTATAACATTGCTTATTTTTTGATATTATTTTTTATTTTGGTAAAATATACATAACATAAAATTTACCATTTTAAGCATTCTAAGTGTACAGTTCAGCAGCACATACCACTTCTTTCACCCTAAATTACAAAATATATCTGAATTGTATTGTACTCATGAGTAATTGCAATCAGTGTTTTTATAATAATTGTTTGAAAAAGAAGTATTTGAGTACACTTTAAAGACACCAAACTGTGTTTTAGAATAGTTAATGGAAATATAGTGTTCATTTTTATTAAATATAAAAATTATCTCTGATTCTTTGAAATAGATATTTTCCAAAACTGATTTTTTATTTCCAGAATTATAATCCATTTAAATTGCAAATGCTTTTGTTACAATTTCTTAAAGTAAATATTTTCAAGACAAATAAATTTAACATACATTTTGGTCAAAGAAAGGACAGAAGTAGGATACAGATACATCAGTAGGTATTTAATAATCAATTATTTAATTCATTTATTGAATGTATTAAATTGTATTACCAATGTATTACAATCAGACTCCAGATGACTCAAACCATTTTTCAAACTTCTAGGAATTATTACACTCAACTTTTATTGTCATATCATGGATCCATGACATGCCTGTGACATCTTTCTATTTATTGTAACTTGACATTTCAGTTCTCTAAGATGACTTAGAAAAAGTGATGTCTTCTATATGTAAGATATTTCTGATCCATTGGGAAGACAAAAAAATTTCTATTCCCTTTTCAAACATTCTTTTCCAAATGAAAAGTTAATAGCCTTAATTTGTGTTTCAAACTTTCTTATGGATTAGATCCATTTAGTTGAAATTAGCAAGCAGATAGCTTTGCCAAAATGTCTTCATTCAAATTGTTAGCGATTAGAAGTGGTATATTCATAAAGAATCTTTTGAGGATCTATGCCACCTCCTCCATATAGCTTTAATATTCTCTCTAGCGCACGCGTGAGCGCATGCAGGCTCACTTGCTCACTCATTAAAATAGACAAAACATAAAGTCAGCTAAAATGGTAATATCTCTACTTGATTTTGACACAGAGTACAATGCTTTCTATTTCAAGGTCAGCATTCAAGTGTTCTTATGTCAGGATGAGACTAAAATAATGTATAAAACATAGCCAGGCTTTTAGTAGATCCTTCTATAAAGCAAATAGAATCTCCTTGTTTGTCAGTCAATGCCCGGCTCCTTTTCCCTAAGCTGAAGACATAGAGAAGATTAGCAGAGTAGAAATAAGATGTACCTAATTAATTCCCCAGATCTCTTTAGATTATATTGCTAGTTTTGATTAGCAGAGTACCGTGACTAAAATGAAAAATATGTACAATAGCTAAAATCATGAAAGAAAGAAATAAATTTTTCTAGTACAAAGATGTTCTAGATAAAACTAATAGCTCATAATGAAAGTTTATGATGTCAGAATTTTTTAAAGAACTTATTTATAATGGCATAATTTTTAAAAGAAAATTTTCTTTCAAGATTATTAAAATACTTTTTATATATTTTTTATTGTATATGGGCAGAAATACACATTTTCAGCTACTTATATGCCACATAAATATTAGGTCTGAACAAGATATTTATATTTCTTTGTGGCAATTACATAACCATAAAAAGTGTCTTCTTTCCAACTAAAAAGACATACATAATTTTGGAGCTAATTACCAATTATAATTTGGATCATTTAAATGTCTGCCATTTCCTTGTACCTGTCATCAACCTACTGCGTTTGATGAGAATTTAGAAACATCTAGATTTGAGAGAAAAAAAACAGCACTGTGAAAGTTTCCATTAGTTTCTGAGGGCTATAAAATAGAAAGTGAGATCAATTATGAAAAAAAAAAACACCTCAGTTGGGTTATTACCTATTGAATAATAGGTGCATTTTTATTAGTCATTATAAGAATTTCTCTTTGTACTTTGAACTTGTTCACAATTACTTTTCCTGTAGTTAGAAATGATACACAGCTGCATGTTGTAAACAGAGTTAAATTCACTAAATATTGCCAAATGTTATAATAACACATGATGTTCTGATGGAGAAAGGCTTTCCAAAAGAGTCAATGAATGGTCATAGCAAGCCCCTTTGGGTCTATCAAGAAGAGTAGGAGTCAGATGTTCTCCGAACTTATCATAATAAAAGGACGATATCTAATGGAAAAAGCTATATTAAGACAAAAAAAAATTTGTGTAGAAATCAAGAAAAGAGGATTCAGTATAGAATTATCTTTCCAATACATTTTCCACATTAGCTATTCTAAATGGTAGTGATGGTAGTTGAGAATATCTGAATTTCATGGAGAATCGAAAGTGCTCTAGAGTTTATTTATTCAGTGTTATGATTTTATATGACAAAACCATTAGCTGAAGCTTAACGGTTTAAGAAAATAGATGGCATTACGTATGGTTGTGAGGATCATGAGCTGCACAGAAGAGATGACTTAGAGCTGAAATCCAGTCTGCCCTCCAGTCACCAAACCATGAACTTGATTCCATCTAAGCCATAAGCGTCCTTGTACCTACAATAGGAGGGAGACCTCAAATGTCTTTAGTGGCCAGACCGTTAACTTAAACATGGGAAGAGGCCGAGTAGACATGTAAATTAAAGTTTGATTAAACATTGTATTGGATAAACATAAGGCACCTATGGGCCACATTTAGCCCAGTGGCCATTAGATCTCATCTATTTTGTACAAATTTTAATCTTCAGATAATTTTCTCATAAAATGCATCCTACTGCATTAAGGCATTGCCATAGCATAGGGTTCTCTCCATCCACACAATGATTTTCTAAGGGTTCTGGGCATATCCTCTTCCTCTTGGAAAACCCTTGTGTATCATGACTTTATTCCTATAAAATCTTGGTCCCCAAAAGTATAAAGGACACAATATGGGCACCTTTTAATCTGAATTGTCATGAGACCATATGCCTTGACTCTGTTCTTCTCCATTGTTTGATGCTTTCTTTCATGACCCCTAATTCATCTTTGCTATAAGTCAGAAAATCAAGCAAGTAAGTTAGAAGCTGACACTCTTTTCTGATTACTGGAAAAGACAATATCTTCTCTGAGATGATGTTAAACTTATTTTCTTTAGTGATACCTGAGTATCACTGCTGTCTGCTCTACCAAAAATACATGGTGACGGGAACCTCAGAAAATGAGCTATAGGCTATATCCTACCCATGTCTCTAGGCACTGCCTTTGATTATATATTGGTAACTTACGATTCTCCTCTCTTACCTTTGTGTGTGTTTGCATATACATATACTTTCTCTCTGCAGCCTAAACCTATATTGCCTTTAGCATCAACATTTAATCTTATCTTTGAAACTATTGCTAAAATATTACTTCATACTCACAACTTATAGATCAGTACCACTCTGTCTTTGTTCCAAACTCTGAAATCTGAAAATCTGACCTGGATCTAGTGTTTCAAATCTCTAATAGGGAGTTCAGAAATTTGCTAAGAAGAAAGTCAGGAACAGCTGGGCCTTGTTCACTAAAAATATATTTGTAAATGAAAATTTGAACATTAGGTAACAGTGTCTTCTCCTGCATGGTAACATTTCAAGTGCTTCTTTTATCACACCTGTGTGTAGATACAACCCAGACATTTTCTATTTGATGTTTTTGTTGTGGATGTTATCTCTTGATAAAATGTTACCCAATGGGTTAAGTACAAAATGTGGGGCATCAAAAAATGCTGCTTAATTTTCTGTTCTCTGAATAAAGGCATAAATCCTCTTGCATATCTCTCCTTGAAAAAGTAGAAATGAAAGTTCATCTGTGCCAAACAAAATACAGCTGACTTACGGATCACTTAGAATTTGTTAGGTCAGCAAGACTTTGGTGAATTGGTCTTTCTGACCTCACAAATTTTGGCATTAGTCTCAAAACTTGGTAAACAGGGAAAAAAATGAAATGAATACTAGAATAGTGTAAATGTTGAGGTACATATATTATAGAATTAAATCTGTAGTTGATCTACATTTGGTGTAAGATGAAAATTTTATTATGATATTCAGTTACTATAGAATCAGTCTTTACCTTTTGAAAGAAACTTCAGCATTTTCCCAATATTTATTTTTCATAAAATGACTATAATATTAATAATTGGTTTTACTTTGGCATTTAAATAAGAGCAGGGACTAGTTGTCCTGACATTTATTTTACTGTCATTATTTCTGCAAAAATAATGATCTGCTTTAAAAAAAAATTCATAATTGACTAGATAGAATCCATTGGTCTGTTTAAGTCACTAACTCTACTGGGTGATTTGTAACTTGTACTTGAGAGCAACCTCAATTATACAAACACAGCCTGATATTTTTACGGCAGCCATAGAAACACTAAAGCTTTTCTGGGTGAGTAGCCGCTGATTTAAAAGACTGTGATAAATGTAAAATGAATAGTTACAAATTAAGCATGATCTTTGCACTCTAATTATATGAACTTGAGAAAGTAGATTAACTTCTCTGGGCTATAGAGTCAAAAAGTATCCCACAGGATTATTAAGAAATTATCTAATTTGGTGCTGGAGAGGAATAATATGCTTTCTAATTGTTTGTTTAACATAAACCTAAATGTGTATGGCCTAGTTCAATTATTTGAGATCTGAGTTATATAAAGAAAACAATTATATAAAATCATTAGAATATGGGCTTCAGATTCAAGCACTTCTTGATCAGGTTCCAATGACCAACAGGTATCTCGTTTACTTCATCAGTAAAAAGTGGATGATATCCACTTTGCAGGTATGCTCTGCATGTGAAAGTAGATAGCATAATAGAGCATCAACTTTAGTGCCTGCTATATAGTAAATACTAAACTGAACAAATAAATTATACTGTTGACATAAAATAGTATAATGTATGGCACAGATTATGCTGCAGATATGCCGCTAGATTGCTTCTAGTTTGTCCTAGAAGTGCTGAGAAAATGTTATTATTTTTATCTATAAAAACCATCCTTTAAGTTCAGACAGATTAATAATAATGCAAAATATTATCAGTCATTGATTAAAACAAAAGCAAAGCTTAAATATCATCTTTCATTCCTATTTTGTAGAGATCTGCCACAGATATTATTTTTTACTTACACCTGGATGAAAAAACAAATAATTTATTACTAGAAAAAAAATGTCTTTTATTTCACCTTCTCATTTTAAGCTAATATCTACAGCAAATACAGACGAGAAATTTAATATTTCTCTGAATATTATCATCGACTGCTTATCGAACCCTTGTTGAAACATATATTTAGTTCTCAAAAAGCACCCAAAGATTTATCTGTTAGAGCCAACCCCCTATTAGAAATTTGCATAATAATTTAGCTGCACAAATATTTCTGAAGGGAAATATATGTAGTATGACCATAGTATTATGCAAATTTTGTTTTTACAGCCATTTAGCCTTGCCATAACACCTTATGCCATCTCCCAAGCAGTGCATTGAGCCATATTAGTGCTGACAACAGGAGACAGGACCTGGACTCCAGATCCTGCAGCTTTGGCCTTAATGTATGGTTGCCTTAGGGACATTCTACCTATTAATTTAACATTCTAAAACTAATTATGTATGTCAGGGTGACCTCTCCCTAATCTACATTCATCAGAGTCCAAGCCGTCTGTCTCTATTGTTCCCATAATAAAATAGCTGTTGATAGACTTATATAATTGTGTTGGAAGTGAACTCACCCTACATTGCTACATGCAAATGGTGTATAGTCCCAACAGGATAAAGATAAGCAAAAAATAATCCAACTATCTTCAGTAATTAACTTTGGAGGTTTCATAACAACAGTAGGAAATATATTTCCCGTTGGCTTAAAAATGAAATGAGGGAGTACACTGGAGTCACATCTATAGTAATTAAAAAAAGTTTTCTTGGGGAAAAGTTGGATGAAAAAAATGCACCTTGAGTTTCTTTTTGTAATACTATAACACTTTTTATTCCTAGGCCTAGCATACTTGTAGAACTCAGTTAAAAAGATATATGTGTGTGGGTGTGTGTGTGTGTGTGTGGGGGAGGTTGTATATACACACACCCACATGTACACTTACTTATGCATGGTCTATTCACAATTATTTATGCAGTTTCGAACATCTGTGTATTGTACAAATGCCAAAATTTGTAATAGGTGTTTCCTTTTCTTAAATATTTATGGTATTTTCTCACTTATCCTGGTGATTGATACCTTACTAAAAACTTCTTTAAAGATTAATTTGTTTGTTTCGTCACCATTTTGGAAATGAATAATTTCCCCTCTGCTTCTGAGGATTCTCTTGATAAAAGGAACACTTTTGCAGAGGCTGTCAGCCACAAATAGTGATTAAATGGCGTTGCATGCTGAATGTTACACCAGTTTTGGAGGAGAGTCTGCCATGAGAGAAAAGGCAATCTGTGCCCATTTGTAGTGAGTGACCCAGACTGGTTTCCTGAGGCATCAGGAGCATTTCCAGTCACATTCTCCCTGGAGCTCTCTTCTGTTCTTCCTCCCAAATTTTTATTTAGAGCTTATTATCATTCCAGCATTTTGGTACAAACAGAAGAAAACAACTGAAACATGAAGCATGGTCCTGGTTCTCAAGGATGCCACTAGAGATCTGGAGCAGGGTAGCAACTGGGAATGGGCGCCCTGGGGTCAAGCTGCCGGGGTTGATTCTGGCCTTGACATTCCACAGTTGCCTGACTTTACACTAGCTGCTTAAAACACCGTGCTTAAATTTCCTCATCTGTCAATTGAGACTACATAACATGATAGAATCTACTTCACAGGGTTGTTGTAAGAAGTCCATTTAGTAACAGCATAGCTCATAAGAAACACTCAATAAGCTTCAGCTGTTATTTCATTTGGTGGGAGATGTATTATTTGAGAATAATACAAAACAAATTATATAACTGAATGCTTAGTGCCATAACTAAAAAAACCCCACAAACATAAAGTCTAGAATATAAGGCTGAGAGATTTTGGTTTGAGTACTACTTCCACCTGTGTGAACATAGGCAAATTACTTAAACATTCTTGGGCCTTATTTTATCATAAGTAAAAATCTGCATAATAGAACCTGTCTTACAGGTCTGTATAAGAATGCAACGAAATCATGTGTATGTCAAGGCCTTGGCCTAGTGTCAGGCATTCAGTAAAACTCATGAAAATGTTCTATTTTGCTACTTAACTGATATTACCATCGGGCAACAATGAAAGTTAACGAGGAAGGAGAGAGACCAAAATATGGCAGCATGGGTGGGGCATTATTAGCTTGCTAGGGTTGTCAAAACAAAGTACCACAAGGTGGTGGCTAAAAAGAGAAATGTACTATCTTATAGTTATGGAGGCCAGCAATCTGAAATCAAAGATGTCGGTAGTTGCCATGCACCCTCTGGAGGCACTAAGAAAGATTTGTCCCAGTCATTCTCCTAGATTGGTTATTCTTTGGCTTGTGGCAGCATGACTAGTTTTTCCATGGTGTTCTCTCTGTGTCTTATTTTTAGAAGGACACCAGTCATATTGGACAAGGGGCCCACTCTATTCCCATATGACCCTTCTTAACTAATTATATCTGTGATGACCCTATTTCCAAATAAAGTCATATTCTGAAGTATTTTGGGGTACGGATTTAACATATCAATTTTAGAGGTACACAATCCATAACAGATTTGACTAATCCTGGAAAGATATGAATGGGGGGGATACCATTTTATATCAAAAAATAGCATCAGAAATAAAAAAGAGGGACGTGGCTCAGTTAACAGAGTATGAGATGCACGTAAGAAGGCAAAAGGATTTTGATTCAAGTGATGGCATATAAGAATGAAGAGATTGTATTAGGCCAGATCTAGGGACATGCAATATATAATGACAGATAAAGTCAGAGGCTCTTCAGAGTGGACACTGGTTATCCAATGCAGCCCAGCTAAAATCAGCCCTAGAACTGATTCAAGAAATGTGAAGGTTCATTTAAAGAATTTAGATGCAATGTTTAGGCATAAAAATCTGAAACTAAAATGGTATGTTGTTCATTGACCAGGGTATATACATTCAAGACTAAGCAACTATTATTAACTACAGATGAAAAGGTGATTGTGATTTTAAATTAGAACAAGGAAGCTGTGTAAGTGCTGATTGCACATTAGAATATCAAATCCTTTTTCATCCCAGAAGAGTTTAGGGCGAAGAGAGTTAGATTTGGAGGAAAGATGACTAGTTCCCTAGCTCTTGGCTATATCCCTTTATTTGTTAAATAAAATATTAATACTTACTTCCAGAAAAGACCAGTGTGAGAATTGAATGATATTATTTCAAGAAAAGCTCTCACATAGTAAGTGCACCAAAATATGTTAACCATTATTTTTATACTTGTTATCTTACTTATTTATTATAAAATAAGAAAATTACAAAATGATAGGCAATAACATTTTACCATCTCCCACAGAATTCTCATTTTTTATCTTTTCTATTTATGTTATCTTCTCTTAAATATTCCTTCTTTTTCTGTACTTATTTTTTCCCTCTTGCTTTTTCTCTTTTGTAGGCCATAGCATGCCCTTTATTTTATTCATTAATGTATATACTCCAAAGATTTTTCTTCCCATAACTTGTTTGTGTTTGAAATTGTGTATTGGGTTTTTTTCTCCTTTTTAAAAATGTCTTAATTCTTCATGTTTTTAGAGAACGTTCTGTGTCATGTGTAAGCCCTAATTCTGTAACAGATGATCTAGTATAGCCCCTGACGTTGAGGAGTTCGCCAAAACAGATATATAGAGAGATAAATCACAATACAGTGTGATCGGGTCTTAAGGAAACAAACACACAGACACAAGTGGAAATGACAGCACTTTAAGACCAGTGGCAAAGTCCTGGATTCTGAAGGCTTGAGTGGAAGCTTTCCAGAAAAAGGGCTTGGATCCTTCACTTTTAACATTATTCTTTTCTTGGCTGTCATCCACTGTGATATATCTTGGAGGCTTAGTTGCTTATGTAACTAAAACACTGCAAAGTTTTCCTGGGTCTGAGATCCTTCTTAGCAGATATTTGGCTGCCAACTCCAAACTACATTATCACAAGCTACAATCCACTTGTAGATAATCTGTCTTTCTACATCCACGATGGTTGTCCCTTTTGCCAGCTTACATGTCTCACACACCCTCAGATCTGTGTGTGTATAACTTTCTCTGATATTTTTATTCTGGAAAAGATCTTTCTGGGCAATTAAAATGGTTACTTATACCAACAATGGGACATAATTTTCCATAAGAAATCTTCTCACTTCTTTTCAGTGTTAAATCAAAGAAAAAAGAATCAGTGCCTACTGTTGACAAGACAATTAAGTTGACCCGATTTCACAGAAGATATGATATGGAACGAAGAAACTGAGATGTGCATAAAAAAGGAATTAAGGCAGCGCATGCCATAAAGTAATGTACAACCTAGCTGCAGAGTTAACGACAATAACTAAGAATGATGTCTGGTAGACCATGATTTGTCCCCTCTTCAAACCTAATATCTTGGTATACAGACAGCACATAGCCACATGTAAAATATATATTTCAAGTCTGAGGTACAGTCAGAATAGTTTTGATTGGGTAATAGGTTTAACATTCAAAAGGTAAAAAACAAATGTACATACAGTAAAAATTCTTCATCTCACTCTTCTCACTGTTACCATGTTTTTCTTTCCATAGAAACTAATTTCAGCAATTTCATGTGTCCTCTCCTAGAGATACTGTGTGTATGGACACATACATAATTACTCTTCACTGTCCTCTTATACAAATTTTAACATAAATGCACAGATATAGCATGTTATGCACACACTCCTTTTTATCCATGTAATGCTATATCCTGAAGTTTATTTCATAGTACTTTCTTATTGTTATGATTGTGTAATATTCTATTGTATATGAGTTTATCATATGTATTTAATGAAACCACTGTAAATGGACATGTATAGCATTTAAAAATATTTTTCTATTAAGAGTAGTGCTATGTAGCAATGAGCAAACCTAGGACCCAGTGGTAGGAATCTTTATTTCTAATATTACTCACCAATAAAAAAAACTAGGATTCTATGGGGAAATAGCTGAATCTAAAGCTAAGGCAAGTAATATATAAGATAAGCCTGGAGCATCTTGTAATGTCTCCAAAGTAAGGAAGGACTCAAAAAAAAAATGAGTAGAATCATTCAGAAGTAAACATGAAATCTTTTTCTGTAGTTACAACTGGGACAATTGGAGCAATAAAATCAATAATGTATATTGTATTATAAAGCATAAAATATGCTTTGTATGCAAAGTGTACAATTTATTCAAAGCATAAAGTAAATATCTATCAATCTATACAAATATAAATGATTAAATAAATAAATATATGGAGGATAAAGACACATCTCCCAAGGAGAAGAAATCTACCCCCCAATGAGACAGAGCTTAATTCTGCACTCCTTGAGTATGAGCTGCACTGAGCAATATGCTTCCGAAGAATAAACCTTAAAAGGATGAAAGGAAAGTAGTTTTATAGTGGAAAAATCTGGCAGACATTAACTTAGCCAAGAAATCGTTAACATCATAAATGATACTGTGTTAATAGTATGTACTATGATGTGTTGAGAATCTATTAAGCAAAATAGTTGGGAGAAAGGGTTTATGCAAAAACTTTAATGCCATTTCTGACTTATTTCTTTCATCTCTTATATCCAGTCACTAAAAACCTGTTTTATTCACCTTAAAAATATATCAGAAAAACTAACAATTATTATCATTTCCACCACTGATACTGGGGTGCATGCCTATGTTATAATAGCCTTCCAATGGCCTCCCTGCTTTCACCCATAGCCCCTACCATTTACTGCCTGCCAGCAGCCAGAATGATATTCCTAAAATGGTAAGGTAGGTCTTGTCACTCCTGCAATAAGAAGCTTTAGTGGCTTCCTGTCTCTCATACAGTAAAAGCCAAAATCCTTACAAGAGCCTTGCACGATCTACCCTTGTGTGTGATCACTATGAATTTATTCCCGTCTATCTTTCTTGTCACTCACTCTGAGCCAGCCACCTTGCCCTCTTGCTGTTTTAAACGCACCTGTGAAATTTCAGCCTCAAGAACTTTACACATACTGTTCCTACTGTCTATAATCTTCCTCTTTCAGATAGCAACATGATTCTCTATCCATCATCTTTTCCAAGTAGTGGCTCAAACATGATATTTTCAGAGACCTTCCCTGATCAGTAGTAGTGACACACTGAGGGCGAGCCTGCCCTGTATAACCCTTTCCCTGGAGTGTGAGTAGAACCTATGATCTGCTTCTACCCAATAGAATACAGCTAAAGCAATGGGATAGCCCTCATGTTATTATGCATGTTATATGGTAAAGAAAGAGATTCTATAGATGTAATTAAGGCCCCCAATCATTTGACTTTAAGGCAGTCAAAATGAAGGTTTTTTTGGGTGGACCTGACCTAATCAGGTGATAGACTTTTTAAAAAATGCCTAGGCCTTGCCCAAATTTAGAGCCTCTAAGCCCCAGAGACTTTATCTCTCTGTATTGGTGGCATTGACAAATCAAGTTATACAGCAGTAGGAAATGAATACATTACATTATTTAACATTGTAATGTGATGTCCCCAGCCATCTATAGCCCATTCCCTTGCTTTATTTCTCTTTAGCACTTACCTCCCTCTACCACTCTATATTTTATGCTTTTTATTCTATCGACTGTCTGCCCTCATTAAAATGTATGTTCTGTGCAAAGAGAGTTTTCTGCCTATTTTTAACTGCTATAAATCCAGTACCTAGAATAATATCTTCTCATAGTAAATTAATAAATATTTGTTGAATAAATAAATGAATAGATGGATGATATTTAATTAACTGAGATAGAAATTGCCAACAGGGCCAGCAGTCTTATATTTTGAAACATCCATTTTACTACTCAGATTGCTGTTCGAGATTTGTTAACTCATATTTCCAGAAGCCCTGGACTGGGAAAGAAGACTTGTATAGATAGAAAAAAAAAGAATCTGACAATGTTCCATTTAGTGTGTAGTTTCATAAGATGGTTCAAAGATTCCCTTTTTTGTATGTTCACATAACATTTGAGGTGCCTGGAGATGATTCTAGAGAGTTGGGATGATAATCTGTGTAGATCACTCTGTAATACAGACCTCAAAGTTCTGGACCTGGAAGAGATGAGCCGTTTCCTGCACACGGAGTCCTGAGTTTAAGGGAAGACACAGCGATGCAGACTCAGGCTACTTTATCAAAGATCTGAATCAATATGGTTTGGTACCAACGGTGGGCTCTACTGTTTACTGATGGTGTGACATGGAGAAGCTGCAAAAAAATTCTCAAAGAGTTTATTATCATATCAAGTCATAACAATGATATAAGCTTTTCCCAAGAATCAACACAGGTAGCATGTGAGTACAATAGAGAGACATGGTTTGGTGATCTGGAGTAAGGCCCCCACAATCAAGTTGTATGACTTTGAGAAAGTGATTTAATTTCTTTCTGCCTGATTCTGATTTTTCTTACCTAGAAACCATTTTTTATCTTACAGAGCAGTGATAGTTAAATGAGGTAATGCATGCATGTAAAAAGCCAAGGCATTTCCTAACATATAATAAATTTCAGTAGATGTATTTCTTTTGTTTTACATATGAAAATGCTTTATAAAGGGAAGAACTTAATTAATGAAAAATATTATCATTTAAGAAATTTATTGATTCTTATTCCAGTCAGGAATATAATACAATCTGTCACACCCTAAGATTAGAAAATATTTTCCCCAAATACTATTTTCTTTAAGAACAAAAATGCATTTAGAATGAATTTCAAAGGAAGAGTTTCCATTTAAATTTAATGTGATGCAGCCACATGTTTTCTTACTGGCAATATCTTATTTCATTTTTAGCTTTCACCTAATTCTGTATACTTTATTTTGTGGATTCATTACTATGCAAATACAAATGCACTATATTCAAGAACATGCTTTGAGGATTATGTTACATTATATCATTTCACAATTAAACAGCTTGCATCCAGTTTTCTCAAATTACAAATGTTCTGTATAAGTTGGTGCAAGTTACTGAGTCTAGCCAACAACCAACAACTTCCCTTTGAACTTAAAAAGAAACTAAAATGATTCTCCACAGGTATTGTTGATGAAAAGTTTGTTAAAAATCAATTGCAGTCCTAAAAAGATATGTAGGATATTGATTTATATGAAAACACAATGAAAATCAACTGAAAACTCTATATTTATAAAGTTAATTTATTATGATTGTTCTGATTTTATAGTTTTTAAATCATTTAAAATTCTCATTTCTCTTCTTCATCCCAGTGTTATTTTTGTGCCACTTTTATTTTTGATAATATCCCATTTGTACAAAATGAAAAAGAAGTAAAAATGAAAAGAAATAATGTTAAAAGTTGTTTCATTTCTTACTTTCCGCAGGACTGATAAAATGTTGGAGGAGAAAATGATAAAATAAGTTGTTTTAAAGACTTAATTATTGATTTCATCTTCCATAGCTTTAGATAAAAAGGTGTTATTGAACCACTCATTCTGAAGCAAAAATTATCTTACTTTGCCTTTATTTACAAGACTCCACATATTAAACACGGTTATATTGAGATTTCTCAGATAGTTCAAAGTTTATTAGAGAATAAATCTGAATACTTAAATCAGAATATTTCAAACATACAGTTTCTTTAGCTAAATAACAATTAAGTCTTATGAATGACTTTCAACTGAATATTTTATTGGCAACATACTTAAAATTATCTAAATAGCGCAGTGGTGATTCTTTATTATCCTGCCAGTATAAAGAAATACTAGCATATATTTAAAATATTTAAAAGATCTTACTGGGTAGACTTTTATTGACTCCTTTTACCTAGTACTGAGAACAGTTCCAGGCACATACTAAGTGCCCATTAAATATGTGTTTAACTAAATGAACAGACTGCAGCCATCTCAATAAGATTTGCTTCCTATCATGAGAAAGTGACTCCTTTGGAAGTTCAGGCTGAGTCTGTACCATACCACAGGGTATTACAGTTTGTCAGAAATTCAGCCTCAACTCTACTAGTAGCTGTGAGACTATCTTTTATTACTCCTAATGAATAATACTAGGAGTTTTTTTAATACAGTAAAAAGTTCATTCCAGGGAATATAAATGTCTATGAAACTCATAGAGATGATGCCACCTATCATTTAAATGTCTTTTTCCCCCATGTACACATATAATTTCTAATACTAAACTTTAGTTATCTTTTATTATAAAAATACTGAGCTAAATACCTCTAGTCAACCTATTTCATATGCAAGCTTAGTTTGAGAGATACTTATATATAATATAAGTCAGACTTATATTGTATATTATATACTTATATATAAGTCAGAATACTTTAAATAATTATAAATAACTTGGTAATCTCACCTGTGCTAAACTTTACATATAAACATTTATTAAATACATCTTTATATATGCCTGGAAAATTAGAACTTAAGAAAGTATGTGCTGAATTGTGTCCTGCTTTCTGAGATTCATGTGTTGAAATCCTAACACCTAATATCAGAGAATGTGACCATCCTGGGGCATACTTTTTACAGAGGTAATTAAGTTAAAATGAGGTCATAAGGGTAGACCTTAATCTAATATGTCTAGCATCCTTACAAGAGGAGGAAGTTTGGATATATAGACACATACAGAGGGAGACTAAGTGAAGACATAGAGAAAAGATGGTCATCTATAAGCCAAGGAGAGAGTCCTAGAAGAGATCCTTTCCTCACAGCCCTCAGAAAGAACTAACTCTGCAAACCCTGGATCTCAAACTTCTAGCATTCAGTCCTATGAGCAAATAAATTTCTGTTGTTTAAACTACCCAGTCTGTAGAACTTTGTTTGAGTAGCCCTCACAAACTAATATAGTGAAAATGTCATTATTATATGTATGGCTCTAGTGTTTACATTTTTTTTCTTTCTTATGGTATTTTCTTTCGCTCCAGTCATTTATAGTCTATATCAGATGGCTGAATACAACAGTCCCAGGTTAAGGAAGCCGAGATGGTAGCATGCTCGCTGTTGGTTCCAATGTGTGGAATTTTCCATCCTGTTTGACTTCAGCTCAGCAATAGCTTTCACATACAGTAACTGACATTATCAAGCAGTCAATAAAATGGCATATTTTTAAAATATAATACACATTTTGGAATATAAGAACATCATTAATACAATAGAAGAACCATTAGCACGCACAATAACTTTGCCTTATTAACAACCCTGTTCATGTTAGCAATTTTGATCTAATTTAAGTGATGTCCCCATTATAGTGGCAAATTGTGTTTTCATTAATACAGGGAAAAGCCATTAATATGAAAATTGTTCATTCAGAATCACATTAGTGAAGTGCTTATCTTATTATCACTAAGCTGATTCTAACCTAGGTGCTAAGCAATCTGAGTTGAAGCATTCTATAGCAAAGGAGTCATCATATTTCTTAAGGAGGCTTTCATTGGCTTTCTTATGGTTTCTTGACATCTTTACTGCGTTTTTCAAAAGATGTTACATAAATTAATGTCAAACATTATTGGTTTATTTATGAATCTTATTTTATAAATTTTACTTAATGGCATATACTTCCTAACCTTCACATTTGGATATCTTAATTACCCTCAGCAGATCTTTAGAATATTAAGTAGTATGTGTAAGTTTGGGTTCTTTGGTTGCAAGCAATAGAATCTAACTCTACTACCTTATGCAAAGAAATATATTGAACGGCTATGAGGCATTCACAAAATAAATGAGTGAGCTATCCTTAGAAATAAGAAACAAGAGATTTCTAGAGGAATCCAGAAAGGGGAGTTGAGCAATGATTATTCTAGGAACAATGGTTGAGTCAGTTTTCTGTCTGAATGAATGATTTTTCTATCCTGTTTATCTGTCCATCCACAGGCCTCAAATCCTGTGGCAGGTCACCTGACAGACTAAGCTTAGGTTCTGTGTCCAGTTGCTTGCCATGCTAGGGTATTAGGAAGGCTCTGTTCACTTCTGCATCTATCTTATAAAACCATACAGGAAATCGGAGAGGAAACCCTATCCACTAATAATTGTGGACCTCTTGAGAAGGAAGTAATGGAGTTGGTAGCAAAAACTAAAAGGTTCTAATTATAAAATATATGAGTATTCTACCTCGTAGAGGAGACACTGCTTCCACTTGTCATTACCTGGCTCTTCTAAACTCCCATCCTCTGGAATCATGGCCATATGTATTGCTTCAGCCAAGAAGATGTGAGCAAAAGTGATGTGTGTTTCACATCTCCTTTTAAGTTGTTAATTACCGGCACTTGACTCCTCAATTTTCCTCTCTCTACCACCAAAACTAGCAACCTTCCAGATGGTGGAGCCTCTGTCAATTGGGGTTCCATAAGGCATCAATGTTAGGTAGACACCTTCACTGAAGGTAGTCCCATTTAACAAAAACAAGACACAAATATGGTCAAAGTCACAGAGATATTGTGGTTTTTGTTACCCAAACTATCCTAGAGACATATGTGATATGGTAGAAGTAACATGAAGTTGTTAAAATTTAACCTGTGATTTTTACTGAATATATAACCTTGAAGAATTTTATTAACCTCTCTGTATATAAATGTCTTCATATATAAAGTGGAAAAATAGATACTAGCATAGATATGATGTTATGACATTACCCAGAGCCTACAGAGTAAGAAGAAAAGGAAACTAAAGTCAGAACACTTGAAAATACCAGTGTTTAATGTAAGTATAGAGAAAATGTTTGTATCAGAAGATTGGAGATCAGAAAGTCAAAAGCTAAGGGAGAGTAAAACTAGAAAAGAGAAGAGCTATAGGATAGGAAGAAAGAGAAATGCTGCAGAAAATATGAGGTACTTTATTTTAAAATATTAAAAACAGTTGTGGTGGGAGAGAGGAGGAAAGTATGCAAAAGAAAAATAGAAAGTTGAGGCTAATTGATCAAGACCATCATTAAGCATCTTGATAACCCTGCCAAAAAAATAGTATGTATTACAAGGAGTTGTGTAAGTTAAACAAGATGAATTTTGTAAAAATATTTTTGGATACAAGTCTACCAAAGGGAACCTGAAATAACTTAAAAGATAGCGACCTTCTAAAGCCATTTTTCTTTATCTGACTCCTACTTCCATTGTTTTGGGGGAAATTTGCATGGTAAATCAATATCAGCATTATGTGATAGCATTTTAATGAGGAGTAGTAGAATTATTGTATAACAAAGGTTCCAATTTCTGGTTAATCTAGAGATTTATTGAATTAGGTATGCTAAAAACTAAGATATAGTGAACATTTAATTTTTAAAAAAGTTAGTTTTACCATGTCCAGAATAAATCTGGATGTATTTTGTTTTGGACAGATAACTTATTTAATATGAAAACAATTCATCCATTTCTCACCCTAATATTTGTGTTAAAAATTCCCCAGACTTTTATATTTATAATAGCTTGTACCATAGTTGGGTCAAGAATTTTATTTTGAGTTCTTCTCAAATAAATAATTATCTTGGAACACTACCTTTTGAGACTCATTTTTCTTCGTTTCTAAAATGGGGGGAAAATCCAATCTCTTTTGAATGAAAAATAAAACACACTACCTGATTATATATTGCCCAATCTTGAAGAGTATAAATTCAATCATGAGAAATTGCATTAGACTACCTATAACTTCCTATGCCCCATGTCCTTTAAGAGAGAGCTAATTTATAATAGCTTGTGATTGTCCTAGAATTTCTTTTGAATGAATTAATTTTTTTCTATACTTCAATACAATCTCTTCTTCCCTTTAAAGATTTAGTTCTGTATTAAAATCTTCCGTGTGTGTGTTTGTGTGTGTGTGTGTGTGTGTGTGTGTGTGTTGCTTGAGTTAATAAATGTGCTACAATATAATTTATGAAAGTGAAAAAGAGAAATAGTTACCTTTTACTTTCCCACAGAGCCTATATGAATTAGGTAAAATATTTCCCTCTGTGTATTTATTTCCAACTTAGATTGGAGTTCTTTCATCTTTTTTATCATGTGTATACACATTGCAAGGTACAAAATCAGGCTGATCCAACCAACCTATTAGACACACACTGTGTTTTCAATGCAGTAGCTATAAGAAGGCAGGGTTTCAGCTTGGAACCTTGCCTGGGGTCATCCTGGGGTCGGGGCCAATTACTTTGGCTAGTCTTCGGAATTTATTGCTGATGACTGAAGGAAATATAGACCTTGCAAGCTTAAGATTTTCCCTTCTCTTTTAGTGGACAGATGTGTCCTCCAAGTCCCCAGAATAATGATGCATATAAACTACACTTCAGGGACAGCTGTATTCAGAACAGAGCTGTCTGTATCAGCACCATATCTAGTGCATTCTAGACCACCTACAGGTCATTCTCTACTTCTTGCTCTCTGAATGACCTCCAAAAATATTTTTAATGAGATTTTCTTTGCATTTTATATCAATGTGCCAGCTTAAAGAAAAAGCAGGGAGTGAAAAACAATGAATGTAACGAGTTTACAAAGTAGAAAATATAATAGTCATTGGCTGTCGAAGTTAGATTTTATTACTGTTTAGTATTTTCTTCAAGTAGAGAAGATATGGTATTTGTCCTTATTTTGAAATTAAAGTAAAATATTAACAAAGTGGTGGTTGTGGGTAGGGGGCGTGGTTGGGGGAACATTTTACTAATGTCATGTTGCCCAATGAAGACTGTCTTTTTCTATGGGGAGTGTGTTCCTCTCTGATGCATTTTATTTCTGCCTATTACTAGCTCTGTTATTAATCTATGGTGAAGGTTTCCTATCTAGGATTTAACTATTATTCCTGAGAACAGGTATTCAAATATCTGCTTATTTCAAACATATCTTTGGGCTTTTTATTCCTCTGGGACTTTCTTTTCAACTTCCTAAAAATTGAGAATTTAGCAAGCTTTGCTCTATTAGGTCCTATAACAGATAATTACCCAGCAGAAATGGCTACTGGAAACGAGTTATGGTTCACAAGGTATTAAACTTCAGGTGAGGCTTATTGACAGTTCATTTCCAGATTCCTGATAGCAAACTTTGCCTGTTTATTATAACTCTTCTGATATTGTCTACTGGAAAAACTTATTGTTCTACTATATAAAATATTATTAGATGGTTTTGCAACGATACAAGATGACTTTGTTAGTGTCTTTGAGTATCATTATCTACAGAGATCAAATTGGAGAGCTATAGAAGAATGCAGATTATCCAAAATAGGGTTTGTTGGAAAGGGAAAAGTACATTAACATTGACCTTCAGGATTACAAAATAAACTGTGTAATAAAATGTGGGTAGTTGTATATTTGAGTGGCTGCTCATTGAAGCTGGTATTGTCATATAAAAGTAGGTATTGTCATTTAAAAGACATATATTTTCTGTGTGTAGACTAGCTTCTGAAATTCTCACCAAATTATATTGTTCACAAGTTTTTCTTACCATAAACTTTGTTTGTGTGTCTTCTGTTTTGCCTCCTGTCACTTTTTCTAATTCCATAAAACTTCATTTATTTTTGTTACCCCCATTGTAATGAAGAAGATCCAGAGAGACCTTTTGGGAGTAAGATCGCAGAAGCAATGGCAGTGAATAAGATATGAAAAGGAAAGCAGGCAAAAAATGGTGAGTTTAGATAAGTAACAAAAGGATGAGTTACTGTGTTGTTGACAGTTGGGGCTAACACCTGTTGAGGACCTCCAAAAGATGCAATAGAACATGCTTCAGAGTGGTCCCCCTCCAACAGGTGGAAGCTGGAACATTAATCCTCTTGTTCCCTTCCATCATTGGTTGAGAATAGCTTCCTTGAGGTCATTGACTCGCTAACCCTTTAAGGCCCTGTGTTTGAGCTACAGATGCCAGATAAAGCCTATAGGTGAAGAGATGCAGTTACTTGCTGAAAGCAACAGTGTGCATGGAAACAGTAAAAATCAACAGAAATGTGTATAGACACATAACTTTGTGATAATGATCAAGACTAGGATTTCCTTTTCAAAGCTGTGGCTTTTAAGTTCTTGGGATTAAAGTGTAAAGTATCAACTATTGATCTGGCTTACAGAAACTTAGGTGAATTTATTGATTTTTAGATATGGATATTACAGAGCTTGGACACTGATATTTCCCACTTAGCCCAACAATGAGCATGCCAATGTGGGTGGTGTATTTAAGAATTCCTAATGAGCAAACAAGATATCGGTGCTTGAAACACCGTAGCTTTCCAGTCACATAGCCAATTTTAAGTAAAACAGCCTTCCCACATTTCTTGGAGCCCAATATCACATGTTTTTCTAATCAACCTGTCAGTGGTTTTGCTGCTTTTTTCTCACTCACATACTAAGTTTTTTTATTCTCAGATATTGAGATGCAACTTGCACTGACTTTAGCAATAAGAAAATATTTTTTTATTCACAAAACTAAAATGTGATACGAGTGTTCTAATTTCAGGTATGGCTGTACTCAAGCACTCATTAGCAGTCGGGACCTATTTATCAACCTGCATACTTTGCTCTCCTGTGTCTTGGCTCTGTTCTCAGATAAACTTTTTCCCCTACAATGCCGAAATACCAACCATGAGCTCCAGGCATTCTATTCACAGCTTCCAATTAAAAAAAAAAAAGTCTTTATCCCCATCAACAGTTAAATAAAACCCGAGATCTAACGCTCAGAAGTCTAGGTGGATGATGCATTTCATTTTTAACCCTGAACTAAATACTATACCTGGAAAATAGGATGACCTATTGTCTGGATCAGTTATGAGCCTATCCTGGGAGAGGTTGGACATGTGTATGTGGGGGAGGGGGTGGTAAGGAGAAGGATGGTGGGGTGCAGTCTAGCTCTTTTAGAAGATCACGGATGGAGAGAGAGGAGAAGAGGTCAGTTTGAGTCATATTTTCTATCATTTGATTCTCCAGATAAAAATCAAGAGACAGTTATGGAAAGAAAATAGTATGGATTCTGACTACTGTGATAAGTGTCTATCTCTGTGATCTACACCATGTCTAAACTTCCATATATTCTACTACCAATTTTGACTGTATTCTTACTTCCTTTTCTTACCTCTATCAACACTTACAAGCAGCTTTAACCAAATATGGAGCTTTGCATCCCAGCAGCCTACTGAAGAACTTTAGTTTCTCAACCCTCTCTGTCTTCAATCTAAAAATGCTTTCCAAAGGCAAACCTCTCAGTAGGTTCTCCAGCCTATAATTGAGATTTGTATACTCAAATTTTAACAACCTTTTGGGGCTATTTCGAAACACATCATTGTCAATGCATTTTAAAAATCTGATAATTCTATAACTATTATGTTGTATTAAATTTAAACTAAACACAAGAAGTCACCTACCCATTGTAAATTAATTCTCTCATAGTGACACCTAAATTTAAAAACTTACTGTACAAAGTTTTTCCAATGAGTTAGTTGTTTTTTAAATAAAACTAAAACAAAATTGGTAATTATTTTTATTATGAAAATCTAAAAAGTTCTCCAAATAGGAAATTTTTAAAATTTCTATGAGATATTATGTGTTATTCCCTACTTCTTCATATTATTTACTATCATTAGTCATGATATCATTTAAGATTTATAAACTTGTCTCACATCTCTATCCTACAGAATCTGGTAAACTCAGTGTCTCTCACATTATCTCTGCAGTGTCTTGGGAATGATAAGTATTCATTGAATTGAACACCTCATTGCTGTTGGCTCATTTCCTGATCCTGGGTGAATTATTTTTCTTTTTGCATCACACTTCTTGCTCATGACATCTGTGCTGGACTGTGACCCAATATCCAGAAGTGTCCCTGGCACAAGGCTGAGAAAACAGCAGGATGCTTCTGGGTTTAAGTGAGAAATTCTCAAACTTCAGCATATATTATAATCTTCTGAAGCAGAGGTCCACAACTTTTTTGACACCAGGGACCATGCTCCTATGAGAATCTAATGCCCTATGATCTGAGGTGGAGCTGAGACAGTGATGCTAGCACTGGGGAGCAGCTGCAAATACAAATGAAGCTTGCCTGCTTCTCATCTTCTGCTGTGTGGCCCAGTTCTGAACAGGCCACAGACTGTACCAGTCTGATGCCTGGGAGTTGGGGACTCTTGCTCTGGAGGACTTAATTTTTTTAAAAGGAAGAATAGATTGCATTTATATTTAAAATGGTTTTTATTAAAGTATAGTTGATATACAGTATTATATAAGTTTCAGGTGTATGACATATTGAACTTTTATGTACTTTATGAAGTGATTACCATGATAAATCTAGTAACCATCTGTCAACATACAAAGTTATTATGATAATGATGACTATCTACCTTATGCCATACATTACATCCCTGGGACTTTATTTTATAACTGGAAATTTGTGCCTGTTATTGTCACTAGCCTTTCCCACCCATGCCCCCTTCCCTGTGGCAACCGTTTGTTCTCTAGAGCCATGAGTCTCTTTCTGTTGTTTGCTCATTTTGTTTTTTTAGATTCTACATATAAGTGAAATCATATGGTATTTGTCCTTCTCTGTCTGACTTATTTCACTAAGCATAATACCCTCTAGGTCCATCCATATTGTCACAAATGACAATATTTCATTCCTTTTTATGGCTGAGTAATAATCCATTATATTCATAGATCTATCTATCTATCTATCTATCTATCTATCTATCTATCTATCTATCTATATAAATATTTATATATCTTTTTTATTCATTCACCTAGTGATGAATGGGTACATCACTTTCATATTTTAGCTATTGTGAATAATGCTGTAAGGAACGCAGGGGTGCATATATCTTTTGAATTATTGTTTTTGTTTTCTTTGGATATATACCCAGAAGTAGAATTGCTGGGTCATATGGTATTTCTCTTTTTAAGGAACCTCTATACTGTTTTACATAGTGGCTACATCACTTTACAACCACACCAACAATACACCTACACTTTCTCTTTCAAGTCTCAGAAAAGTCCCCACTTCATCTTTTTCTGTCTAAAGTTAAAACTTCCTTTCTGACCTCAGCTCCCATCATGTCCCTATTCCAGAGCCACACTGCTGCCACTCTAACCCCTCTGGTTCGCCCAAATCTTCCTTTTTCATTGGATCTTTTCTCTTAGCTTCACACACACTCATACTTCCCCTGATGTTTCTTTTATCTTTGTGGCACATGAACAATCTGTGGGACATATTTTCTTTAAAACCAGTTGGCCAGGGCTCCCTCCTTTATTAACAACAAGTTTCTTGCCTGCCCAAAATTCTAAGAACTACATACACATTCCTTTTTTCTCTTCATGGAATATTTCCTAAATATCCAATTTATGTTCTGGTTTCCAAATCAACCTTGCCCAAATCTACATGTTTAATTTACAGTACCTGCAGCTCTAGTGCATTTCCCAGAGTCCCTCAGATATTTCACTTTTCCGTAATTTCCAAATCAACTTACACATGATGGTTCTATCATGTAAAACACCTAGTATAGTAACTACAGTAGTTTATTTTTTTATCTGGCATTAACTCTACAATTTTAATATGCTACAGATAGGTAAGCCTCGGTTCCTTTCAGGTTTTGAACTTCCAGGTGTTCTGTTTGTATAATTACCTTTAAAAGATGACAGAGTTTTCTATTTGATATTCTTACACTTACTCTAAAAGCAATAAAATGTTGAACATAATGAGGTGTCAGATCCCTCTAAGTCTATAATTCAATGATTCCATGTTTCTCAGCTCTATGTACTTAAGTCTAAATTTATATATGATGATTAGATTTATTTTTTTAAAGGCAGATTATTCCAAAATCTTAACTCAGAGTTACATTTTTCAAAATAAAATACAAACACACACACACACACACACACACACACACACACACACACACACACATACACACACATAGAGAGAGAGAGAGAGAGAGATTGAAAGAGAGAGAGACAGAGAGAGAGAGAGAGAGAGAGAGAGAGAGAGAGAGATCAGTCATATTACTTTTTGAGAAACTACATCAATGTGAAAAATATAAGGATAAAAACTTAGACATGTGTTTATTCATGAAATAGAAGTTTCATTGAGAATTTCTAACAGAACTTCAATTTTTAGCTCTATTTTTTAATAACTTAATTATATACACTTATTTAATACAAACTACTACATCTTTTCAATAAAGTAATACAGGAGCCATATTTTAACCCCCAAATCCATTGTCTTTCAGTGCTTCTTTACATTAGGGGACCCTGTCAGATTCTTTTCATCCATAATTTTGTTTAAAAGGTTTCAAAAGGGGTATATTTGCTCTTAGAGTCAATGAAGCTCAATCTCAAAGGATATAGACAAGAAAAATCATCATGTAGAAAATAGAATCCTACTGCTATCATTTGTCTACCTAAAACCTTTCGTGCCCACCCTACCAGTGAAGGCACCCAAAAGGTCAGCAGGCATTTCAAACCATATTATTCCATGTAAGTTCACACAAATTTTTATTAAGTATCAATTGCTTTATTACTATATCCTGCAAAATGATAAGCCAATCATGTTGATATAGAAATGCAGAATTTTTTTTTTACAAAAGATTCTTTTATAAAGGTAGACTTAGACACTAAAATATAATCTTAACTTTTATTGTCTTGCTTAATCTAATCTTTATCTCAGATCATTACATTTAGAATAAGATTCATATGAAATTTAGGATTCAAACAGACTTATAGTACTTTTATCTCGGTGGGCAAACTCTCCTCATAATCCACTTTTATCACTTTTCTCTTTTTTCTTCCTCCCAGAACTGAGTGGTCATTCTTTGCAATTCTACTGTATTTCATAATCTGTAATTCACAATTCAGAACTAAAAAATGTAGCCTTAAACTGATGATAATTATTTCATAGCTTAGTCATGTTTCTTAACAGAACTAATATCTAATTTAGGATGAAATTTATATTAGACATTGATATTTCTGTAAGAATGACTATACTATTGAGCTTTCACAATATATTTAAAAATATGTAAAGCATCAACAATAACAGGCAACTTGAAAAATTATGAGCAGCTATATGCTTAAACTTCATGAATGTCAACTACTGGGCAAATTTTAATGTTATGAGCCACAACAAAAGAGAAGTTTGGATTCTATAAAAGATAACCTTTGTCAACAAATGAGAATTCTATCTACTTGTTGATTCTGTAGAGCCAAAAGAAAAGAAATACATTGGTCTATGAAGAAGTATAAGTCTCTTTGAAGAGACATAGTCTTTCCTTTCATATCTATTTGGGTTTAAGACCTTGGCATTGTTCCATTGCCTATCCCTGTACCTGTTCAGACTCATGGGATTTATTCAGGTCATCTTGAGAAGAGTGGTGGGAACACATCTGTGGAATGGAAGAAAAAAAGAAATGGACCAGATGGCAGGAGTAATGAGGATGAAGAGCAGAAAGGAAAATTCCCCAAAGATCTACCAATGACATTATTGCATCTGTTGAAGGAAAAGAGAACTAAAAAGAGAGTCAGCATGGATTCTAGACATCTGAATGAGCGAACTCAGTCAGGGGTTATTCTGAAAGGTTGGATTTAGGAAAGAGGAGGGAATGGAACAGGAATAAAGATATGGACATTTTGCCTGGTTACTCCGTCTTTGGAAACTGTAAATATTTACCAGAAATCAACATACTTCTGGTTCTAATCAGCATAAACCCTATAAAAAGTGATTTTCTTTAAAAAGACCCAACACTACCATCACCAACAAAAATCTCTTGGCTTTACAAAAACATTTTACAGTTTGCTACAATTTATAAAAGAGAAAGAAAATAGCACATTTAGTTTGCCACAGTTTGAAAAAATGAAACAAGATCATTCAGAGATCCCAAAGTTATTAAAAGATTATTGGTTTTGCATCATTTACTTGGTTTAAAATGGACAGGAAACAAGCACTTTCTTAGTTATTTTACATATAAAAATTAGCTCACTGAAGTAAAAGTTATGAGGTATCTTTTTTTAAAAAAATACTAAGTCATTTAGAACATGCAAAAATAAACCTTTTGATCTTTTTTTCTCAATTCAAAGAAAGTGCTAACATTGATGACCATAAATTAAAATATTATTTCACATGGGACAACAAAATATTTTGAACATACATTTTATATGCATATCTATGTAGAAAGAAAGACAGTTGTCAGAAAAAAAAAGGATAAAAGCCAAAGTAATACTCTCATAACACTTTTATCCCAAAAATTTAGATTGTAGAAACTTATAGAACAAGTAGAAACATTTTTTTTACATTACTCTATTTTTATTTGTTAGGAACAAAACCAAAATGCTATTTTACCTTGAAAACTATACCTACAAAAGGGGTTTGAACAGCATGTATTATTCTAGAAAGCACCAAAGTTGGAAATGAACGAATTGACTAGCGGGTGAGTGGAGAGAGTTACAGAAATAAAAATTACCTCTTGCATGCTCAACTTAGAGAAGAGGGGTTCTAGCAAGGATGGTTATACTGATCACACACACATACACACACACACACACACACACACACACACACACACACACACACACACATACACACTTGACCCAAGGTCTCTTAAAACCTTTAAAAAGAACCTCTAATACTATGTATGTAAAGGTATTTCTTATCTATAAAAAAGTCAGCAAAGAAATATAATTCTCTTGTGATGGTCCCTACTGTTATCCCTTACAGCAGAAATTTAATTTTGTAAGAGTTTAGTGTACTTTATAATTTATCTTTGAGCTTCCTATAGTGCCGCGGTCCAGCCACGACAGGATCCAGGGGGCCCCGAAGGTGTGCAAGGCATTGGCACGGGATACAGTTGACTACACAGCTCAGAGGCGGTGTGACACTGTTCCGTTTTATTGTGATTTGAGCACAACTTTTATACTTTCTATTTTAACATTTGATTATACATTTTTCATTAAGGTAGCAGAGAGTTAAATTTCCATGCTTAAGCGAAGCAGAAAATCTTATAGAGTATATTATTATTCATGATTAATTAGTACATTTTTTTTTTCTCAATCACTGGAACAGAACTACCTGATGGAACAATCTAAACTTTTAATTCTTATATCTATTACGTAAGATAAAGTTTGACTTAAGTAAAGGTGATAGAGGTATTCATAACAGCAAATATTGGCTTGTGGGCAGACATTGTTCTTCTTTTTGCCTGAATAAATCTTTCAGTTGCTACTTTATTTATGCTGTTATTTAAAGTTTAAGCTGAAACTTTTTCATAGCTGTTTGACAGTTTCTCTTGTGCAGTATTGAGGAAAACATTTTAAAAATCAGTTTTGCAAAGCTGCTTTTATAAGCTAAGTTTTCGTTCCTTTGTTTTTAAGCACCAAGGAGATCCTGACCCAACCAGCCTTTCTATCAAACTTAAACTACTAGTTTTTTATTTATCCAGTAGGCCACAAAAGGAGGCCCTTTCATAGCAAGCACAGGCTTATGAGTAAATTTCTTATCTTTTACTATTTTTTCTACTAACTGCGTGGGAATAGGAGTATAAGCTGGTTCTAATAATTCAGCTTGTTGTCATTTATTCATAACATCTTTAAGAGGCGTAAAAAGGAATTTCCCTTAATAATTGTTAAAATAAAGGGTTTATGCATTCTGAATAGTCAGGGTGACTGGAGCTGATCCCATACGTGGGGAATTTACCATGTTTTCCTCAGAGCCAATTTTGAAATCCACTTGTACAGCATCTACACTTACTAGAATTTGTGCTACCCAAATTCCCCTTATTAATAGGATTGTTCTTAAGAAACCAATTATCCCTAAACACATTCCATGTCCTTGTTCTTGACGATGCATTCCTTAAAGCATCTGTCCCCATCTCCGGACCTTGTCACGCAGTAGGGTAGAAAGAGGATGCGGCACTATAGTAAATAATAAAATTTCACATAAGTGTAATTTGATGAAAAGTACAACTTGAAAACATTTTTTAATGCTAAGATTTTCCTAATTTCATGTTGAATAGGTAAGTCATTAATTTGAGGCTTTCCTCCAATATTTCTGATGCCTAACCTACATATACAATAATATATTTTCATGCTCTTAGAGGGATGTCCCTCAATGCAGGACTTCCACAAAGGACACATACAGTAGAACCAGAATAACTTTAACTGGTAGAATGCAAGTTTATAATAGTAAAAGTAACTGTTATTTATTAAACACTCACCATGTGCCAGATACTTACTAGTTTAAAGGCTTTCCAGGTAGGATATTATTTAATCACATAACAATGCTATAATAAAGATACTATAATTATCTATATTCTATAGTAGAAGAAACAGACTGAGGAGTGTTAAATAACTTTCTTAGGTTTACACAGCCAGAAAGTTGCAGAGCTAGATTTGAAACCATGAAATCTGGCTCAGGGACAAGGTTTAACCATAATGGTGCCCTGTTTTCCAGTCAGGAAGGCCTTGATACTTAGGGAATATCATTTCACTGTTCTACCTGTTTCACTCTGAACATTAGGTTGTATTCTCTGTATTAATCTATGGTATAACAACAAAACTTCATGCGTGTGTTAATTCAGTCAATATTTATTTTCATACACTTCTGGTCAAGATGGAGGAGTAGGCAAACACTGTGCTCACCTCCTCCTATGATCGTGGTACAATTACAACTAAATTAAATATATTTTTTTAATATGCTTGGCATTGGGAAAAAATTAAACAATTGAAAATGCTTCTATGTAGTTTTAAATTTATACAACATTGCCAAACCTCAAAGAGCAAAACGCTATTCATTTTTCCACGTCTTGGTATACAACAAATGAGTACAAATATGTAAGTGTATGATTCTTTCCACAACAGAATCAAATAAGTAGAATGAAGCCTTTCTAAATGTCTGGCTTCATAATGATAGTGCAAATATGCAGAAAGTAAACAGAGAAAGGAAATGTGAACAATTCCAGGATATTGCACAATTAAAGTCAAAAGAACGTATGACATGAAAATGGCTTTTTCTACAAATTGATGTTAGAGCATATCGGCTGCTAAACTGAAGCAAAAGAGAAAATGTTATCAAGAGATGTTTGCAGTGGACATGAAACTACAGCTCAAGATAGGTCAAAAGAGTCAAGTCAAATACTGCCAGAAAGAAATACACAGGGCCTAGAGTTTACTGATTTTCAATGTATAAGCATAAACCACCAGACCTCTCCAAATTCCCTTGTACAAGCCCTTAACTGACCACCAAGCTGAGATCCATCTGATAAGACTATATAGTGAGATTCTACTTTTTTTCTGCCTCAGGTTTAAGCCAATGCTGTTTTAAATCACGGTGTGAGAAGATCTATTCAAATTTCACTATTTTGATTCAATTGTCTTTCTATAAAATAGTTCCCTTTTCTTTTTTTTATTTTTTTTAAAAATAAATATTTACATACTGATGTAGAACATGGACACACTTAAAAAACTGCATGCTAGTTAATTCTAGAAGTAAATAGATATCTCAATAACTGTAAATAACTATTATAAAGTGTTATGATTCAGGTCTATATTATTTTAATATGAGTATAGGTCAAGAGATGTCCAATGCAACTTGGACTGTGATGCATATACGTACATACAAATATATTTTTAAAAGCATTGGAAATATGATTTTCACTGTATTTAATTGCCTAGTTATTTTCTTTAATTTCCTATGTTGAGAGTAGGAGAGAAGTGCAGAGAGAGATAGAGAGGAAGGTAAGAAGGGAAGAAGAAAGAGAGATTAGGCCCAGCCAAATGAATAAGTTAATTTCTAATATAATATAAGAAGCTGACTGAGGACTTAGTAATTAACTGACTTTATGATATTCAATGAGTCACAGCCCAAATTGGTTACAATTTCCCCCTGAGGATGTTAGTCTAGAAAGTAGACTCCAGATGATTTCTTAGATAACTATTAGTTTTTAAATTCTATGATATTAACACTTATTACATTTTATCAGCGAATGATAAAAACAAGAGACCCATGTTAGAGGCTGAGAAAGGATTAAGAATTATTTTTTAAAAATTGAGATAAATGTGGTATTCAGGAGAAAAGAGAATTTTGATTGCTTGCTTGCTCTACTCTAACACATATTTTTTTTCTTGCATTGATTGGGAATAATTGGCAAATGCATCTCTGTCAGATTTATTGATCATTTTGAAGACAGCTCAACCAGGTTTATATGGGGATATAATTGTGTGGGAGTAACAATCTCGTGGATTGCATGAGTTTCTAGCACCATGCAGGGCACAAGTCTTCAGTGTCCCAATGTTCCTTCTGTCTTCACCCCCAGTCTTTTAAACAATGACAAAAACTTATGTTGCTTCCTTAGTAGTCACTGTTCACTCACCCCCTGTGGCAAAACTTGTACTAATTGTTCCTCGTGTGTGAGTTATTTACTACTGAGATGTTATTTATTTTCAGTTAGTTATTATTTATCTTTTTTAGCATTGTTGATTCCCTGCAGTCCTGAGTCTCATATCTGGAGGTCAGAAACATTCTACTTTTGGCAGAGAAATGCCTTTGGTATTTGTCCAGCCTTCATGTCTTGGTTAGTACTACATTTGTCATTCTCTCTCTCTTTGTTCTTTTTGTTTGTTTGTTTGTTTGTTTGTTTTTTTGAGATGAGGGCAATTACTTTTGAGTACTTATGGACTTCAATTTCTGAAATATATTTCAAGTGTTTGCAACCACCCAGATAATTTTCTAACTTCTCCATTGCTCCTGTACTTTAATATAAAGTTCTCCCAACATTGTTGGCATGCAAAATGCCACACTTAAAATATAATCAGAATTGCTATTTTCTTAAAAAAAATGATTGTCTAGATGTGTGAAGTCACTTGTAGAGATTGGGACAACATGAGATGAGAGGACAGAATATGATATGACTTCCTCTTAATTTTGGTTTTCTATTTATTTTAATTTTAACCAGCCTCTTATATTAAATATATATTTCCTACTGAGAGTTCAGATAGGAGAAGTAGAGCATAGGGAGTAGAATAAGGGCTCTTTAATTAATTGCCAAGGTCTGAATCTAGTAAATTTCATGTACTCTAGCTATGCAACTCCATGAATACTTGTGATTATTACATAGCATAAGTATATAAGGTACCAAGGGCAGTACTTGGCATATAGTATGGGATCTTTAAAAGTTGGAATGTGTGACCATTTTAGTATTTATGCTATTTGTGGATATATTGTTATTGTGAAATATAAATATGTTTTAAGAGATATGAATTAATCCATAAAAGTATCACACATTTTTATGTGACCCCTCTATTTTTGCTAGACAATCTTCATATTAAACAAAGACATCCTGGATACATGAGCTTACGTAAAAAATAGAATGTGAACTAACATTTATTACCTATACAGCACCAGCATAAATGCTACATACTTCTATATGTTAACTCATTTAGTTTTGTGATAAATGTATGAAGAAAACTAAACATGGTTGAAAATAAAGATTTTTTTAAACTTATTCTGTGTTCCAACTTCAATAAATAGCCAAGTCAAAACTCTCTCTATGATCATTACTTTTATACATTTTTCCTCTGTGATCTATTTTATACTCCTTTCTAAATTTATATGTTGATAAGAAATAAACTGAGAATGAAGATCTGGATACCATAGCAACTTGTAGTATTGGGTCACATGATAAGGAGTGAGTTAATTATTAGGAAGACCAAGGAGTAGACCACTTTGGTTTCAGGTCAGTACCCTAAGTCCTGAGAGGACAATTTAGGTCAAAGATCAACAGAGGAAATCAAGACAGATACTTGGTTTCTGATCCTTAGGTATTAATTAGGCAGAGGCTTAGTAACCAGGCAAGGAGATAAAATCCCAGATTCTGTATGCAAAATAAAAAGCTGTAATAGAGTTACTATAGTGCTTTCTTGGCCCCTTGATTTAGGATATGTCTGGTCTGTAAATAGATAAAAGCTGAATATAAATTCAGTTAAGGAGTAAATGATATTGTTGCAAGGGTTAGGTAAGTGTTTCCCAAGGTCTGTTCCTCATAATACTAAAAATAAATTTCCATGTTAAGAAAGGGTTCTATTCTCAAATGATTTGGAGAAATACACAGTTTGCATGCTTTCTATAATAAATGCACTAAGAAGTCTGGCAGTAGAGAAACCTATTCAATTTTGTTTGATCAAATGCGTCCCAAAACTATTTGATTACAGGATCCTTTTCTCACACAACATCTCTTAATATTTTCCCACAAGTGTTCTACAAAACACACACACACATACATATATTATGTATGTATACATATATATGTACAGATAACATAAATGTATATATATATATATATACTTGTACATATAATATATATATTATATATAATTTTATAAAACACATGTCCCAAAGGTGGGTCCAAGATGTTGAGCTCACCCACTCTCATGAACACATAAAATGTACACCTATATTTAGAGAAATTCTCCCTGAAAAACAACTGATGGCCAACTGAACAACTTCTGCACAACAAACAAGAGAAAGACAGTGTAGAGGAAGTTGCGGGGAGCATGAAAGATCTCAGAGGGCTGAGGGCACGTTCCAGCACCATGGGAGCCAGTGAGCACCACTGTTACATTTCCCCTACACTTGGATAGCTGGCAGGAGCTCCATTCACATGCTCTGGTCGACCTGCAGGACCACTGTACTGCATCTCCAGCCACTGCTCCGCAGGAACAGAAGGGCACCACAGTACATGTGCACAGGGTGACATGTACATAGTGGAAACCATACACTCAGAAAAGCAAAATGAAACAAAAATTTTAAAATAGTAAGAATAGTTTAAAAGACTTCTGAAACATCAAGTGCTCTAACATTTTATTATAGGTATCCCAGAAGGAAAAAATAGAGAGAAAGGAGCAGAAAGAATATTTGAAGAAATAATGGCTGAAAACTTTCCTAATCTGGAGAAGGAAACAGACTTCCAGGTCTAAGAAGCACAGAGAGTTCCAAAAATAATGAACCCAGAGACCCACACCAAGTCATACAGTAATAAAAATGGCAAGTTAAGAATAAAGAGACATCCTTAACCCATTTTCTACTGTCCTGAGAATACTCACCATTGGCACTTGCTGCTGCAACATTTACCCCGAGATGATGCATGAATTACAGTCCTAACTTTACCCCTAGAGTTCACCATATCTGGCCTTTATTATTATTTTCGCATTGCTCCAGTATAGTGATAGTCTTTGGAAACAAATGACATCATTCTATGTGTAGCATTCTGCTGTTAGTTGTGGTATTTCCATTTACAAAATATAGTAATTCTCAATCACTGAAAATGTCAAATCCTAGTAAATGTAGCATTCCTACATGTGATGTTAACACTGTTCTCAAACAGTTGTTAACTGAAGATTCATTTGATGAATCTGATGTATGTATACATTTATGTTACATTAGGATTAGAGACAAGTTCTGTTAAGAAATAGCTCTAAGAAGAGATTTATGTTTTATTCTGACACTGAAAATCAGTCAGATTTGTTTCAGCCTCAAAGAATATGTTTATGTAAAATTAAATTAACTCTGGCAATGAGCTGCACTTTTTTTTTTAAATAGGAAATGGGTTAAAGGCAGCAAGAATGAAACATCGAATCACATACAGTGGAAACCTCATGAGGCTATCAGCTGATTTCTCAGAAGTAACCATACAGGCCAGAAAGAAGTAGCAGGAGGTATTTAAAGTGCTGAAAGAAAGATATCTATAAACTTGAATACAATATCTGGCAAAATCATCATTCAGAACTGAAGGAGAGAGATAGAGTTTCCAGACAAGCAAAAATTAAGAGTTCACAATCCTAAAGTGTCCTTATAAGAAACGGTAAAGGGTTTTCTTTATGCAGAAAAGGCCATAACCAGAAATAAGAAAATACAGGGTAAAAAAATTCACTGATAAAGGCAAATATATAATAAACAGTGAATCAATGATTTAAAAAGCTAAATGTTAAAAGATAAAAGTAGCAAAATTAAAGATATAACTACAATAAATAATCAGAGAATACAAAAACCTAAAAGATATAAAACATGATGTCAAAAACATAAAGAGTGGAGGATAGTGAAAATGTAATCCTTTTAGAATACATTTGAACTTAAATGGCTAGCTCCTTAAAATAGACTGCTGTAGAGACTGAAATATATGAACCTCAGGGTAACCACAAACCAAAAACCTATAAAAACTGAAAAAATAGAGAGAAAGGAACTCAAACAAACACTAAAGAAAACTAGCAAACCAAAATGAAAGTGATCAAGGAGGAACAAAGAAGTATAAAAACAACCAAAAAAATTAAAAATGACAATAAGCTTACACTTATCAATAATTACTTTAAATGTAAATGGATTAAACTTTCAAGTCAAAAAACATAGAGTGGCTGAATGGATTAAGATGCCATCTATATGCTACCTACAAGAGACTCACTTTAAATGAAAAGACAAACACAGACTGAAAATGATGAGATGAAAAAAGATGCAAAATAATTCAGTAAATTAGCAGGATACAAAATTAATATATAGAAATTCATTTCATTTCTATATGCTGATATCAAACAATCAAGAGGAATTAAGAAAACAATCTCATTTAAAGTCACATCAAAAATAATAAAATATTTAGGAGTAAATTTAATCAAGGAGGTGAAAATCCTGTACTCTGAAAACTGTAAGACACTAAATAAATTAATTGAAGAGGGCACAAATAAATGGAAGTATATACCATATCTATGAACCGGAAGAATTAATATGATTAAAATGTTCATATTACCCATCAATCTACAGATTCAGTGTAAACCCTATCAAAATACTAATGGCATTCTTGTCAGAACAAGAATAATCCTAAAATTTATATTTTATATGCAATCATAAAGAACCATGAATAGGTACAGCAAACCTGATAAAGAACAAAGTTGGAGGTATCAAGCTCCCTGATTTCAAACTATTCTACAAACCTATAATAATCAAAACAGTATGACATTGGCACAAAAATAGACACATATCAATGAAATGGAATAGAGAGCCCAGAAATAAACTCTTATGTATATGGTCAATTAATCTATAGCAAAGGAAGAAAGGATATGCAACAGAGAAATGACAGTCTTGTCAACAAGTGGTATTGGGAAACTGGACAAATACACACCCCAAAATGAAAATGAACCACACTCTTACACCATATATAAAGATAAATTCAAAATGTGCTAAAGACTTAAATGTAAACCATGAAGCTCCTAGAAGAAAACATAGGTAGAAAACCTATGTTGACATCAGTTTTAGTAATGCTTTTTTGGATATATCCCCTCTTGAGAAAAGGAAACAGAAGCAAAAATAAACAAATCAGCCCTCATCAAACTAAAAAGCTTCTGCACAGCAAAGAGAGCCATCAACAAAATAGAAAGACAAGTTACTGAAAAGAAGATACTCATAAATGATCTATTTGATAAGGAATTGATATCCAAACTATGTAAGGAACTCACACAACTTAATGACAACCACACAAGCAATCCAATCAAAAAGTGGGCAGGGGACATAAAGAGAGATTATTTCAAAGAAGATATACAGATGACCAACAAGCATATGAACAGATAGCAGACATAGCTAATTATCAGGGAAACATAAATCAAAGCCAAAATGAGATATCACCTCACACCAGTTAGAATGGCTATTATCAAAAAGTCAACCAATAACTAGTGTTGGTGAGGATGTGGAGAAAAGGGAGCCCTCATGCACTATTGGTGGGACTGCAAATTGATGCAGCCATTATGAAAAAAGTATAAAAATTCCTGAAAAAGAAACAAACCTAAAAATAGAACTACCACATGACTCAGCAATTCTATTTCTAGGTATTTATCTGAAGAAAACAAAAACACCAATTGGGAAAGATGTACCCCTATGTTCAGTGAAGCATTATTTACAATAGTTAGATATGGAAGCAACGTAGTTGCCCATTAATATATGAATAGATAAAGATGTGATAAATACACACATACACATACTCACACACACCATAGACTATTAATCAGCAATAAAAAAGAATAATCCTTCCATTTGCAATAGCATCAATGAACCTAGAGTATATTATGCTAAGTAAAGTTAGTCAGATAAAAAAGACAAATACTGAATAATTTCATCTATATGTAAATTGTTTTTAATCACACAAACAAAAACAGACTGGTGGTTGCCAGAGGGGAGGAGGGTAGAAGGATGAATAAAAAAGTGGAAAGGAATATGGTCAATAATAGTGTAATTACTTTGCACAGTGACAGCTGTTTAGTAGGCTTTGTGGCATTCATATCACAAGATATACAAATGTTGAGTCATTATTTTATACACCTGAAATCATACATTATATGCTAACCATAATGTGATTTAAAAAATTAAAAATGTATGCCCTAAAATCTGTGTGTACATGATATAAAATATAAAAGGATATAACAGGTTGTTAAAACAGGTTTTGTTGGCAGGTAAATGATTTGCAGAAAAGATGAAGAAAGAGTGAAATACAAAATCTTAATAATTAAAAACTAAAATAAAAGAGTCAACAGAAAATGATAGCCAACATATAAAAATAAAAAGAATTTATTCCAAATTAAATGAATTTTATAGAACCTTCTAAACAAGTCTATAAGTAAATGAAAGGATAACATCCATTTTAAAAAGATAAGAATTTGTGAAAGATAGAGGCAGAAATAAAATGAGTAGCAAAATGTGAAAAAACTGATTAGAAATATTCACAGTGAAAAAACAAAAATTATAAAGAATATCACAGTATATGGATTAAACCCTAGTTTGAAGGTAAAGACATAATAAATTAAAATATATTATTGAGTAATTTAATTTACCACACATTTATATATACTTACTTTACATCAGGTTCTTTTCTAAGGGGTTCATAAATGACTCGCTTAATCTTCTAAGAACACCATAGGGTAGATACTATTATTGTCAACATTTTACAAATGAGTAAGCTGATGTATAGAGAAAGATTAAGTAACCTGCTCAAAACAACACAGTAAGTAAATTTACCTTGAGTACAGCTCATAAAAAGCATGAATAGCAATTAAGAGACCGAGAAGACAGACTGATAGGAATTATGGGAATGACCCTCTAACTTCCAAGTAATAGCTAACTTTGAGAAGAAGGGGGGAGTTATTGATGATGTTTACATTTGTGTGAAAAATGAGAGAACCCTTTGAAGAAGATGTAGAAAGACTGCATGGCTATTTGGGTATCTCGATGTTTGAAAACATCATAAAAATTAAATTATTAAAAACAAACTTCAAAGCATTTACAGAACAGAACATTTAGTAGAATTTTATTTTATAGAAATATATTATATATACTTAAGGACTAAAGAAACATGTGTTCTTTTCCATTACTTTTTATATTTGGTAGAACAATGTTTTTATAGATATTCTTGTGTTATATAAGATGTACCAGTGAAGAACATTTGCTATGGCTTAGATATTCCATCCAGAACTCAATGCATGTTTACTTAGCTAGACATATTATATTTCTGGCCATCAATTCCGTAGTGTGGCTAAATTGTGGAAAACTTAATGCAGGACTCTTGGGAACCATTATGAGATCTTTTGAGCCAATTTACCAGTAGCTTATGGAATACACGTATCTTCCTTATATCTTCTGCCTTGACTTTTATGATTTTTACTACTGTGTATTCTTAACTCTTCAAGTTTCAAAAGAATACAAAGTAAACTTGGCTATCTTTAAAACAGTTTAAATGAAGTGAGCAAATGTGTCCATTAATATCTCCATGGATAATAGGATTTTTTACTCATTTGTACTAACAAAATATATATCTGATAAGATGTTTTCTTATTACACATTTTCACAGGATTTCATTGTTTTGAATATTTCTATTGACAAGTATAACCAATTCCCAACTGGCCACTCTTTAAGATAAGTGCATAAAATTGCTGAAGAGATTGATTAGAATAAACTCAACTTCCTCTCATTAAATGTTCTCCCTAGGTTGGAGAAAAATAGTGAATGCAAACATGAAAAGAGTTATCACCATCATTTAAAAAATTCTATAGGCATGAGAGAAATGATCGTGTTGCTGGTAGAAGGAGTAAAGATAGTCTCTAGCTCTTAATTTTTTTTTATACTATACCCTTTACAACAGAATTTCAGATTATTGATCGACTTTGCCTGATTCCATTTCATTGAGTCCCATGAGATTTGAAATTGCAGACTGAGATAAACTAAAAGTACCAAGTTCATCATGTTTAAAACTGCTTTTTCAGGGTATTGCTTTCTCTCTGCTACTTCAGTGCTATTCCTTTACCACTGAGAGGTTGTAATTGCAAAATGGATAGGGGAAAAAGGAAAAAAAAAACCCAGTTATGATCTGATGTGTAATAGTCTGTGATGTGTGTCTGAAAGATTTATGTCCTGATTAAAGAAGCCATGATTGAATTTCTGATAGAAAATTGTTTTGGTCATTGGCACATGTGCCGCACATTCTTTGATCCAAAGTCTGTTTCACTTATTGCTTAAGAAAGTTTAAAAGTCTAGGGTAAAAAACAAATGTAAGTGGGAAGAAAACAAATGTAAATAGGAAGTAAATTAAATGTATTTTATAATATAAGGCAGGCATTGAGATTTAGTGACTAATAATTCATGGTCAAAAAGAGTTTTTCAATGTATTGTCTTTTTCAGTTGACAATTCAATCATTTATTCATTCATTTATTCACTCATTCATTCAGCAAATATTTATTGATTCAACACATAAGAGTGAAGAGTGGTTCCAAGATAGCAGAGTAGTTGGATGCTGAGCTCATTCTTCGCAAGAACACATTGAATGTACACGATATTTAGAGCAATTCCTAGTGAGAGCCAGCTTTGAGCCAATTGAATGCCTCCTGCACAACAAATGAGAGGGACCACACAGAGAAAGTCAGGAACCATGACAGCTCTCCAGGAACAGAAGGAACCACTCAGGACCAGAGAAACCAGTGAGCACCCTTGCTTATGTATCCCCTGAACATGGATAGCAGGTGGGAGCTCCACCCAGGTTCTCTGGCTAACATGAAGGACACTGTGTCACATCCCCAGCCACCCCTCTTGAAGGCTAAACCAACAGAAATAGGAGGGCGCCAGAGTACACATATAAGGGGCCCCTCCACCCCACAGACTGATGCAATGGGAACAGCAGGGTGCTGCTTTGGACACCCACTGGCTGTGCATACAAGGGCCCCTTCTCCTGAAGAGAGGATATAGTGCTAAAAAAAAAAAAGAAAAAGCACTGCAGTACTTACCTGCAGGGCTACAGTGCTAGTGGAGATAGTAGGGTGCTACTGTGTGCTCCCATGGGGCTGCCCCCTCTTGGAGAGAGTGTGGAGCCAGAACTGCCTAAACTCTCCTTTTCCATAATGGGTTGTTACTGGGGGAGCTACTGATCATAATGCATTAGGGTCTGGTATCAGTAGGAAAGGGCATATTTGGAACAGTCTCATCACCTCCTATCTTAAAGTTCTAGGGAAACTAGAGAGAAGAGAGGTTTTCATTTCATTCTTGGCCATGAAGGGGGGATTTAAGAATTTAGAATAATTTTGAAAATGTTGATAACTTTAGAAAATAATGTGCTGTCAAGTTCGTCTCCCGTTCTTTTGATTAAGGACACTAGTAGTATTTTCTGGGCAAGAAACAATAGTGCAGATTTTATGCATCTGATTACCTTGATGTTGAATGAAATGGATGGCAGAAAGGACAATGAAGCCAAATAAGATTCAACTCCACTGTGTCCATTTATCAGATCTCATGAGATTAACACCACTGCGATACAATTCTCATTAAAAGATTTTGTTTTCCTCAAAGACACTGACTCCCTGGTGCCCTGATCCTCAATCGGAGTTTTATGAATCTTGATTACCTTGTGGAAAAGAAAATGTATCAGAGAATTCAGCTTTGCATCTATTTGTGCAGGGAGTTAAATTTATTTCCTGCCAACATCAGCAAGTCTGATTTTAGAGAATGCAGCTCATTAGAATAAGTTAACCATATTAGAATATATGCTGCTCCATTCCTCACTGCCAGCTGCTCTGGGTGCTACAATGCATCCTGAGAAGCTATAGAGAAAAACAGACCTCCGTTGCACCCCATTCACTGGTTTTGTTCAGCCCAGGTAACTAGTTCAAACAGTCCTTTTCACAGACATGTCTAAACATGTCCTGGGCAGGAGAAATTCTTATGAGAAACTGGAGAACTACCAGGGAATCTGTGTAGCCCAAAAGGCTAGCATCCAAATTCAAGCCACAGGAAGCCTGGAGGGATCTGGCATGTAGAAAGACACTTATTGGTATAGGAGCCTGTTTCCAACCATGACATAGTAGTCCCTCATATGCAGATTCACCTGCCATGGTTTCAATTACATATGATCAACTGGGTTCCAAAAATATTAATGAAAAATTCCAGAAATAAACAATTCATACGTTTTAAATTGATCTCCATTCTGAGCAGCATGATGACATCTCTTGTCCCTCCACTCTGTTCCATGAATCGTCCCTCTGTGCTTTGTATCCATGATGTTTACGCCACCTGCCCATTTGTCAGTAACCATTTCGATAATTAGATCCACTGCCTTAGTATCTCATGCTCGTGTTCAAGCCACCTTTATTTTACTTAATAATTGCTCCAAAGAGCAATAGTAATGGTGCTGGCAATTCAGACATGCCAAAGAGAAACCATAAAGTGCTTCCTTTAAGTTGTAGGTGAGTATAGCACAACAAGATGTTTCAATAATGCATTAGGGGATGAAATGAGTAAAAAAAGGAGCACATTTGGAACAATCCCATCACCTACTATTTTGAAGTTAAAGTTCTAGGGAAACTAGAGAGAAGAGAGGTTGTAATTTCATTTTTGGCCATGAAAGGGAGATTTAAGAATTAAGAATAATTTCAAAGATATTGATAACCTTAGAAAATAATGTGCCATCAAGTTCATCTCCTGTTCTTTTGATAAAGGGCACTAGTAGTATTTTTTGGGCAAGAAGCAGATAGAGAGACCACATTCATGTAACTTTTATTACAGTCTATTGTTTTAATTGTTCTATTTTATCATTATTGTTGTTAATCTCTTACTGTGACTAATATATAAATTAAACTTTCTCATAGGTATGCAAGTGTAGGAAAAATATAGTATATACAAGGCTCAGTACCACCACAGTTTCAAGCATTCACTGGGGGTGTCTTGGAACATATTCCCCAGGGAAAAAGGGGAACCACTGTATTTTAACTTTTTTCTCCCAACTTAAAACTACAGAAAAATTTTGTTTATGTTCTTGGGCTCAAGGTCTATTCAGTATTTTTTTTTTTTACTTTTTCTAAACCTTATTTCAAATATATAATCTATTACTGATGTCATCAGTGTTTTTCAAGCTATTATCATCTTATATTCGTACCATCGCTCTATTCTCCAAATTAATCTCTGTTCTCAAATTTTCAGAGAGCATTGCTTCTCTTGCCAACACACATACAAAAGCACACACTCATTCTCATACATGAAAAATCCATTATTCCCAATATTAGTAGATTAATCTTATTTGAGTATTTATAAAATACTCATATTTATAAAATTTTACTAATAGTCACTAAGAACATATAATAAAATATCAACCACAAAATATTGATGAGGTTTATTTTATCATCCCACTACTTGACAGTCTTGAATGTCTCTCCGTGTAGAATGAAAGGCAGGCACCTTAACCTGGCCCTGAGAGTCCCCCAATATCTGCTCTTATTTGGGTTGTTACCAGATCACAGAACTGAAATAAATCATCAAGGGTCCTTTACACATAAAGTACTTAACACAGTGCCAAACACATTGAAAGAATTCCAAAAAGTGTTACAGTCATCATCACTATTTCTTTATTTCAGTATAACGTGGCCTTAGAATAATCAGGCTGTCACCTCTAGGTTTCTTAAATATTTGACCCAAGTGAATTGTCACATTCACACTTTTAGTAGATGGCCTCTCCCCTTTCACCTACAGTATGTTCCCTTTTCTCTGAGACTCAGTTATAAAGGGCTCTTAGGCTAGTAAGTAGGAACAAAGGGCTCTAACTTCTAAATATGTGATTTTGAATCCTATCTTTACTATTTCCTAGTGCTGTGCGAGTTGTTAACCTCTCTCTAAGCCTCACTCTTCCTCTCAACCAAATAGGACGATCATGGCCATCACCTCCTGGACATGTGAGAATTGAATGAAATAATGAATATCAAACACAGTATGGTGCATGGCACATAGTAGACACTCAAGTGATATGTTTTGAATAATTGAGTTCAAGTTCTGTGTTTCTCAAACAGCCCATACCCTGGTGGTTCAATCTTTATTTTTAAAATGATCAGTGCCACTCACTTGGCACAGAATCTTTGCCTTATTACAGCACTGTCACTGTCTTGAACTGTTTAATTTTTACTTTATTTTTAACTTTTTCTCTCCAAATGGCTGTTGACTTTTTAAAAAGATGAAGCATTGTACACTGATTCCTCTACTTAGAGTGTCTACCATGTGATTTTCCTTCATCACTCACTATTCACTCATTCATTCAACAAATGTGCAGTCAGTTGGTTTAATTAAGACTACTTGTATTATAAAGTCTTTGATCCATGGAATTAAGAGTGTTATTGAAAATAAAACAGATATAATATTAAGAAAAGTAGAAGTCATTAATTAGTTAAATCTGAAACACACAAATATTGTTCATTTTAGATTAATATAAGTATTCATACATGTATATATACATTGTTTACAGATGCACAAGAAGGTGGAGTGAATTTCTTTTATGCCATAGTTAAGAATCAATGTCTCACTGCTTTTGAAATTTTAACATTTTTATTCCTTACCATGTCATCTTTAGGTGATAGGAAGTATTTGGGTACAAAGCTCCCCAGTCAGTTTCTCTGGCTTTAGTAACTATTCCCATTAAGAATTCTTATTTTCTTCAAAGTGTGTGCATGATTCAGTAGCCTTATATTATCTACCAGCTAGTGTTCTCTATTAATTCCTATCAAAATAGTTTTGTGCCTTCAGCACATGATCTGGTACTCAGACTGTTGCTGAGCTGCTGAAAAGGAAACAGGACATTTAGAATGGAACAGCGTGTCAGCAGCAGCTGCTCAAACCTAATATGTACAGTCTGTTAGCTAGGCAAGCATTAAAAGTAGCATTTACCCAGAGCATTTATCAGGGGTAGGGAGGAGCACACAAAAGAGAGTTTTATTGATCTATAAGAAGTTTATTTTTCCATCCTACAATGTCGAAGTAATCAATTTTTTAAATAAAGCAAAAGTACCATTATTGATAATCCCTATGACAGCTTAAGTTTTCTAGGACAACAGAAGCATCATATTGATATTGTAATAACACAAATGCCAGGCTGGATTGTGTTTGACACATTCGCTTGTGAGTTTTGATTGCTAGAATTAATCCCTCACTGTGAAAGAAATTTTTTCAAGATGTTTGGTTTAGGGCTGGTGAATTAGACGGATATAAGGGGCTTTTTTTTTCATCCTCCCTTGGTTGCCATAGATGTTTCTGTGATCACAGCAAACCACGAAAGAAAGTGGGATTGTAAAAGTAACAGAGCACTCAAAAAATATATCACTTCTACTCTATGTTATGTAATAATCCTAAAGACTGAACATATATGAATGGTTTTGTTCAGCATTAATATTTGTTTATGATATGTTATTTAAAATATCCCATAGGTATTTTTGAAATTTTTTCTTTAAATCAGATTTTCATACCAAATATCAAGCTACCCACTACCAATTCCATTTCTGTTTCTCAAGTCAACCAGACCCACCCCAGTGTGTCCCCTGCCAAATTCAGAATACAGTTAAAGACAAGTAGAATAAAAAAGGGGTGACTGATATAAGCAGCTTTTATCTCACCCTCAAGCAGACACATATCATGCTATCATTAAAAGTTTCTAAGTCTGGTCAACTCACAACATATTTTTACTGGTCTGTATTCCAGTTATTCAATTCAGAGATATAGTAAAAACAAATCAAAACAAAACAAAACAAAAACATAAATTTGACCTCTTGGTATGTACTCTTCCTCATTTTATTTTATTTCAACTTTTTAGAGTAAAGATGATATTAAAAATATTCTTATGTATATGTCACTGGTTATATGAAAGAAACTCTGCAGACTAAAGAAGTGTGTGATAGATTATAAATTCTAATTTTGTTATAAAAAAAGATCCAATATACCAATATATACTAGTTCAGATAAGAAACTCATGACCTATAAAAATATAGAAGGCAAAAACAATTGAAAGTATTTTTTAAATCAGTTATAAATAAGTGAAAGAAGAATGGTTTAACTATTGAAAAATTAATAGGACTCTGACTTCTTTCAAGTGTAAAGGGTGAGTAATAATCTAAGACATTCCAAAAACAAAAAAAAAAACATAGCTTTTGCAAATTCTTAGCGAACAAGACCACATAAACACAATTTATGTGCATATATAAATAGTTACTTTTTAATGAAATGAATCTCGGGAAAAAATCAACTATATAATATGTGTTACTGAAAGGTCAATAGCATAGAGCAGTGATACTGGCTAAAATAAGAATGTCCTTAGGAAGTGGTAGAAATGCCCCATAGTAAAATATTTGCCAGCATATTTTGCAAAATGATGTCAGAAGAAAAGAGATGAAACAAGTCTTACACTTTAGAGTGTGCTATGTGATAACACATTTAACACCTTGCACAGTTAAATTTTTACTTGCAAAAGCAATTTATTTCAGTGAAGATACACCATATTTTTTCTGTAATATCTTGTCAATAGCTGTAAAATTAGTTGATTAAGTGTTGTTTAATGATGAGAGAAAAATGTGCAGGTGGTTTATCTGTCAGAAGCATGGTGCTTGAGTATTGTTGGAGAAAGCACTGAAGGAGAAGTGAAGATGGAGACAACCAAGACGGTTAAGAGACTGAAGAGAAGGAGAAGCAGAGATTGTTAGTGTGTGCCGTGAATTAACGTGAAGAGAGGAAGAGGGAACCAAAATACAATTTTAGGAGGATTTCCTTATGAAGCAATAGGTAAAATGTCTACATTTTCTACAATCTTTTCTACAAATTTCTAAATAAGAATTCTACAACTTTAAGGAAACTTCTCAGTAGAGATTTACAGTACTTTTCAAGAAATCTGGAAGAGATAAATCTTATCAAATATGTTGAAGAGCAAAGGGAAGATGTGATTGCAGAAATATTTGCCTTGAATTTGAATATTATACTCTAAAAGAACTTTGAGACAGCGATCAACCAACGCTGCATCAAATCACATAATGATTCTGAGAAAATCATTATTAGCCATTGAAGCACATAGTGTCAAACTGAGATCAGAGTTATGTGAAGAATGAAATGTAGAATGATGTTTTGTTTGACTGTGTGTGACCTTATCCTATTAAATTAGTGTAAAACAGAAACACCCTAACAATAACTTCCTCGTGAAATTACTAACTAATTTAATGAGCTTTTATAAACTTTCAATTTCTTAAAGAATTCTTTCTGAATTGGAAAGAATAAACATGTTATCTCTGAGAATATTGGTACAACAAGATGACAGAAGCATTCTCTCATGTGTAATGCTGCAGGATCTGACTACACAGGTGTGGTCCTGTTTCTTCCTCCTACATACACAGAAGGATTGTCTGCATTTCCCAGCCTCCTCTGTGATTAAGTTGGACCTGTGACTAGCTTTCATCTGTGGAATGTGAGCAGAAGTGATGTCTATCACATGTGGGCTGAAGTGGACACAAGAAGTGGAAAGGCATTAAAGGTAGTGGTTGTCATTTTTAATTTTGTTTGATTTTATTTTGAGAAAAACTTTTTAAATAAAATCGGCTTGATTCAAATTAAATAAATTCATGTAAACCTTGAATTTTTTGAGGTTTACAACTGTCATTCAAAAGCATCTTTGCCATTCTCTCTGCTAGACAGTTCATAATGTCTCAGTATCTGTTCACAAAAATTAAGCATGAGAAACATAGCTATATGTGAAAATATTTTAAAGTAGGTAGATGACTAGCATAATGGTCCACTCATCTGAATTACTAAAGCGATGCAGATGACTGATCAGATAGCAAACCAGGCTCTTCTTCTCTATATTAAGATGTTTGGTTTTTGTCAAAGAAGGGCTACAATTCATTTTCCTCTGTGCTCTAAAGTTTCTTCAGATTAGGTTCAACCCTGAGGATAAGTGATGCTCATGAGTTCTACCCAGGGAGACACTAATTGTGTCATAGATGCTGTTTTTATAGGCTATCATCACCATATACACTTTTCACTGCTGCAACTATTAACCATGGAATATACATTACAACTATATATTAACAAATAGATAAACCTGATCACTCCTGGAGCTTCCTTCCTCCACCCTGGGTGTTTACCTCTGTGGCAATTTAAATTTATCTTTACCTCACTCCATAGCACTGACTGTTACCCTGGATAAGATTCTGAACCAAAATGAATTAACCTTCAACGTCTAGAAGAATATGTAGCATACAAATTTTTTATTCTGAAAAAGTAAGTATTCTAAGGGTATTAGAAAAATTAAAATTCATAACACATATTAAAATACACAAGATTTTTATAGCCCTGGTGACTTAGGTTGTTAGATGTGCCAAAGGAATTTTTCTCCTTTTTTTTCATCTGTCATTAATTGGTGCTGTTTTTACACAGAACTGTCTTCCTCTGGAGCCACCACCTGCAGTAACTTATTATAGATTCTTCAGTTCCATTATTCATATTTGTGCTTCTGTATCTAGATACCACCCTACTGTCATCCACTTTATGTGACACATGGTGCTTAGAACTCGCCACCATCAAATGTTGCAAAAGAAAATAGGGACCCAGTTCATCTAAAGTTAATATAATGTGGCGAGTTTCCAACATGGACTGAAAAATTTTAACATCTCAAATTCAGTATAACTGTAAGTTTAGAAACACAAAAGTTAATAAATTATGGAAATAATAAATATACTTAAAGTATGTGTGGTATGTAAAACTTAAGCCTTTAGGTGTAAAACTGACTGATAACATCAAAGACTGTGTCATTAGCGTGCTTTATAAAAACAATTCCCATTATAGAGGCATAGAAATTATTATAGAAGTCTTTGTTAGTAACTTTGTCTAGCATTTTTTTGGGATTCACATCAAGTATATATATTTACTAAAACTTCTCAAATCTTTTCAAGGTACTCATTTTGGAAAGCTTAGCTATTTCTAAAGCTACCCACAGATAAATGACTATAAATTTGATAATACAGGTTAAATCCAACAAATCTTTTAAAATAATTCTAATTTTCCCTTCATATAATTATTTCATTTTATATTTTTTATGTGTTTTGATTTATTAATTTTTATTATGGTAACATTGGTTCATGAAATACAGTAAATTTCAGGTGTACAATTCAATAGTCAATCATACATATATTGCATTGTGTGTTCACTGCCCATAGTTAGATTTCTTTCTGTCACCATATATTTAACCCTTTTACCCCATCTCCTCCTCCCTCCCCACTTCTCCATCATCCTCTGGTAACAACTAGTCTATTGTCCACGAGTCTCTGTTGGTTTTAGGTTTATATCACACATATAAGTGATATCATGTGGGTTTCAACTTTTTCTATCTGGCTTATTTCGCTTAGCATGTTTATCTCATGATCTATATTTGTTGTCACAAATGGAAGTATTTCATCTCTTCTTATGGCTGAGTAATATTCCATTGTATACATGTACCACAGCTTCTTTAGCCAATCATCTATCATAGGACACTTTGGTTGCTTCCATGTCCTGGCCACCATGAATAATGCTGCTATGAACATCGGTGTGCATAGATCTTTTTGGAGTCTTTAGGGTAAATACCCAGTAGAGATATTGCTGTATCATATGGTAGGTCAATTTTTAGCTTTTTGAGGACTCTCTATAGTGTTTTCCATAGTAGCTGTACCAATTTGCAGTCCCATCAGCAGTGTATGAGGGTTCCTTTTTCTCTGTATCTTCTCCGACAACTGTTATTGTCCTGTTGATAATAGCCATTCTAAAAGGTGTGAAATGGTATCTCATTGTGGTTTTGATTTGCATTTCCCTAACAGCTAGTGCTGTTGAGCATCTTTTCATATGTGTGTTGGCCATTCATACAATAGATTTGAAATGATACATTAGAGATCTGAAGTAAACTTGGTACTTGCAAGCAAAGTTTCCTATGGGAAGTTTTTTTTCTCCCCCTATCCAAGAATATTTAATTATTTCAGATAGACCTTATTATAGAATGATGTCACATAATTAAGTATCCAAACATAAACCTTAAGAAAGATACCCCATTGAACTACATTCTAATCACAAAGGACTGATATTTTATGCTAACAGATAAAACTGACTATATCGGCGAACTTATAATGACTAATATTTAATTCTAGAATAGAAATGTCTACCTGATTCTCATGAGTTTATTCAGCTTTATTACACACTCTTTATTACACACTCTTCCAAAGACGACTGATCCTCAGTACTTGACTAAAATAAATGTTTTAGGATCTAGTCTCTCTGATCACTATAAAGAGGTAAAGAATGACTTTAAAAAAAAAGTATTTGTTTTGATGAGTTCAGCACTGTACAACAGAAGCTCAATTTTAAATAACATAAAACCAAATCAACTAGGTTTAATCAAAAAATAAATTTATTGGGTTTGCTATCTAGGAAATCCATGGGTAGGTGCAACTGGCTCTACAGAAGGAAGATTAAATGCCTCAAGCAATGTAATTTAGGCTCTTTTTTTCTGTTGGCTAGTTCTCTTTATATAGGGACTTTATTCCAGCCATGTTGCCCCCATGTGCCATTAAAAATGCCCAGTGGCAGCAATAGTTTGTGATCCCAGAAGAGAACTCTTCTTTCTTTTTAAATTCATCTAACAAATCTCACAGAAGCTTTTACTGACTGTCCTTATTTCATGTGACCATGGAAATGGAATAATATACATACTTGCAATCTGGCTTGCTCTGTGGCTTGTGATCAGGTGACTCAGTCACCATGAGTTACTAAGACAATATGGAGTAGATACAGGCACCCACCCCTCTCTCCTATAAAAAAGGTACTGGCATTTTTTTTTTTAATTTTACTACATAACAACTTCTGGTTTTTTCTACATGCTGAAATAATTCATTTTTTATGAAGAATGTGTATAGTAAAATCCGGTCATAAAATGCTTTGTTATACCCATTTTAGCTATATTTTGGTGAAGTGTACACATTTTATTTCCACCTCAGGGATTATGTACTAGAGCAAGCATGTATGCCATAAGTAGGCCAATGAAACCTAAAATAAACATTCTCTTCAGTAGGACTGAATAAAATATTGTAGGGAAGCTGTTCAGAAGTGTGCCCTCACATAAAGAAGCCAGAAACAAAAAATAATTTTACCTTACTTTAAAATCATATTTCGGTTAATTTTTATATATATTTTGACATTTCTTATAAAGTCCACCCCTTCCCCCCAAATCTTTTTAAATTAACAGACTTGCATAGATTCTACAACAGTATGTAGTATATGTTAGCTAAAGTAATTTCCTTTAAGTTTTAAAAGTAAGAATTTTTCATCTATTGTTCTTAAACTCTTTAAAGAGTTTAAATGAACTTTCATACATATAACGTCTCAACTCAGAAAATAGACATGAACAATAAAATATGGTACAATAGATTTGAAAACATTTTATGGCGATTTTGATTCTTTCAAAATTTATATTTAAAATTTTGGGTGATATTTCCAAATATAATATTTTATTACAATTGCCAACACACCTCAACCAATTATTTGGAAGCATTTATTAAATGAAAGCTAAATATTATAAATGTCACAATGTATAGAGTTATTAAAGTGATATAAGAGTCACTCCATTTTAACTGAACAGAAGAAACAGGACACACAAAAAAGGCACACAAGACAATCTCATATATTCAGACAAACTGGCACTGGATTATATCTAATATAAAAAATACACCAGAAAGAAAAACTAATCTTGATAAGAGGAGATGCAATTGTTTTACTGTATCACAGCATATTCTCCTTTTGTGCCCTAACCTTCTTTAGGTAAGCTATAGCTATGCAAGCAGAAAGAAAGGAATTGTGTTACTAACCATTCATGACTTTGCATGTGTGTGACCCTCTTCTGCTCTAGACTGACCTCCTCACTGATTCATTGGTCTATTCATGTTTGCACAGTTGCTTCACAAATGGGCCAAGGAACCCATGCCATCTCTTTCAAACAAAGTGACCACTGTGAAGGGCAATCTGCTAAGGGTGTTACATTATAGAATTTTCTGCTTGAAGATCTAAATCAAGATTGAAATTCCAGAAAATGCATATACTATATTTATTTTTAAGACTCTTTAGAAAAGGAATAATTAAAAGAAGAAAAGTAAAAAGCATTGGATTTGGTGGTCAATAAGTCATAACTAGTATTTCCTCCATGAAATGTCGCATACTATATATTGTAAAGCTAATTTGAAAATTTTTGTACAGATTAGTCTAGGAATAAATTAATAATTTTGTTGATGAGAGAATTAGGTGGGTTTTTTTTTTGCTTAAAAAGTTGTATGTAAATTATTCAAAACTTAGGTATATTTTTAGTGATTCATTGGTCCATGTATGTTTGTACACTTGCCTTACGTATGGATCATGTGTAAGAGTATATCGGTTTTCTTGTGTTGCATAACATATCGTCCTAAAACAGTGTGTTAAAGCAACAGGCAAAAATGTTAGTTTCTTAAGACCTAGCCTAGAAAGTCCCTTGGCATCCCTTCTCTGTCATCTTATTGCTCAAAGCAAGCCACATGCTCAGCCCAAGTTGGAGGGAAGCAGGTACAAACTCCGCTTCTTGGAATGGTAAAGTAGCATCATAAAATAGCATGTATGTTGAAAGGAATATTTACAGTCATTCTTACAAACGATGTACCATGTTAAGAGCCCTATTTGAGATAAAGCTCTCTTAAATTACTGACTGCATCACTGTTATAAGAAATATTTAAATAAATTGGGATTTATTAAACTATGCAACATGAGCAGAGCACTTGTCCTGCCCATTTCTTCTCCTTAAAAGGTCAAATATTTTATCTTTGGTATCATTTAAAAAATTAGGTTTTAATGTTTATTTGTTTGTTTGTGGACAATACTCTCTGAAATGGGAGCAAGCAGCTAAGTGCACAAATTGATAGTTCAGTATCAGACTCACTTCTGAGTCCCCACCCTTGTCTTTTCCCTGCAGACTGATGGTCAAGGTGGAGGCTCGTTAATAAGCTGTGAGGGCTCAACTTCACAGAGAAATGTCTGATTTCCAAAAAGTACTGGATTATCAAAAAGTTTTTTTCAGGAAAATGAAGCTATAAAAAGATAGAACTAATGGTGGTAAGGTTCCTTTGTCCAGGAGCTCCTCAAAGTTTTCCAGCTCATGTTATAAACAAGACATGAACACAGAAAACTTATGTCACTCATCCATGGTCAGAATTATAACAAAGACATCCTGAATATTATTACACCACAAAATTTAGCACTGGAGCAACCTGTATTGTTATTCCCACTGTAACAACTCTGATTATGTAATTTTATTTATATATCATCACGGCCTATATACCTCAAAGAGCTTTTGGTTTTTATAGATACATATATGTACATGTGTGTATACATATTTCCATACATATATGTATACATATGCATATGTATATGTATACATATATACACATATGTGTTTATTATTTTTCATGCAAACCAGACATTACTTGAGTAACTGCATTAAAAATAGTGCCACTCTTTACATTAAGGAATATTTTCATTCATATGTAGTGGCAAGTTACACAGTTAGGAAGTGGTCTGCAACTATGTTTTTAATTGTTTATTTAAAATGATCTTGGGCAAGGAGAGTAAAAATAAAACCTTGAACTTATACAAAAATTAAACCAAATATTTCTCCCAAATGAATACCCCCTCTAAGACTTCAGGACATATTTTCTTCTTGTTCTCACATTAAATCTCATACATATAGAGTAATTTCGAGCTTACAAAACAATTTTGCAAAGCACTGTCTCACTTAACTCTCATAATAATCCTTTAAATGTTATTGCTCTCATTTAATGAAACAAAATCTCACAAGCATTACCATGACCTAATCAATATGAAAGGGCTTTTGAGTTATGAAACTGAGTCTGAAAAATACATTAGTCTACAGTTCAGCTTTTTCTTTAAAATATTCCCCACACGTGCCTTAATTTTTCTTTTTATATTTATTGCAACAGGCCCACGTCTGGCTAACTTCGTTCTATAATAATTTTCAGCATGTGTTGAGTACCTTTCATGTAGCAGGCACTCTCATGATTACTGGATATGTAAGAAGGAGTTTGATAGACTCTGTGGATGTAAATAGCCTAAAGTCTAGCAACTCTTGCACAAGATTGTTATTTTTGTCCCAGGTTCATTCCCTTCAAGCCATCCGCCTTGCCACTGGCTGATGATGTTTCCCTCTCCATAAAATAGGTAGCCCATGTTTATTAAGTGCTAACTATATCCCAGGCTCTAAGTGTTTAAAGTGCATTAACTGATTTAGGCTTCACTGTATAACTCTAGAGGATAGAAACCATTTTTATTTTACAGATGCAGAAATTAAGGTGTATACACAGCATCCATAGTAAGAAAAGTATTTTTGTTTTGAATCAGGAGGTCTAGTTCCGGTGTGTGTACTTTTGATCATTCCTTAAAAAAAAAACTCTCAAAAACTAAAAAAGCAGTGACATGAGTATCATGTCAGAATGAGAGGACTCCTTTGTATCCCCCGCCCCATAAATCTATTCTCATAATCAAACAAAGGTTTGTCTGCTCAACACACTGGGATGCCTGAGAGACATACACACCAGTACATCTGAAGGCGGGCATATTAGAATGAGTAGGGGTGGCAGGATAGGGGAAAGGATGGGATAGTGCCACAAGTGCATTTCTCTGGCCACTGTGGGTAAAATCACAGCTGTAGTGAACACAATAAACATTAAGGAATCAGAGCACACCTTCCACACCGTGGCCAGATGAAGACGGAGCTGCAGGAATGTCAGTAACCAAGAATCTGGCTCCCTCTCTGGATTGCAGTTAAGCTTGACAGCAGTAACATAAACACATCTACAGTCTTTCATGGTACCAGCAGCCATAGAGAACCAAGCAGCAACACAGCAAGCTTCGAAACCAAGCTCCTCCCCACCTGCCACATCCCCCCCTACCTTGGTGGTGATGATATGCCTTGAGACTCAGGTGACCTGGACACAGTGAGGGCACCCACCACTTCATTCACCCAGGCAGTGACTCCCATTACTACAGAAACCAATAACCTACCACGATGATCCCAGAGGAGAAAATGGCATGAGTAAGAAAATAATAAAATTTTGTGCCATAGAAACATGTATTGGAAAACAAAAGGAAGTCCTCTAATTATCAGCCTGCTGAGTTGTTATATTCAAAATGGTACCTCAATAAGAAAATTGTTCACTAGTTTAAATGTGCTGGCAGAGGGACAAGCCATCCGACACGAATAACCAAGGTAACATGGTAACATAAAAAGAACATGACAATTCTCCAGAAACTCAGCTCAAAGTCATGGAAGACTGTGATCTCAATGTTAGAGAATGCAAAACAGCAGTCATGAATAAATTTGACAAATTACAAGAAAATTCAGAAAGGAACTTCAATGAGTTTAGGAATAAAATAAATGAACAGAAGTACTTTACCAAAGAGATTGAAAGTATAAAATAAAATTAATAAATAATAATAATAATAATAATAAAATTCTGGAGCTGAAGAGCTCAATAAATGAGATGAAAATGTATTAGGAAACATTGTAAAAAAAACAGACCATATGAAAGAGAATTGGTGAGCTTGAAGATAGAAATCCAGAAATAATTCAGGTAAGAGAGGAAAGAGAACTCAGATTTTTTTTTTAATGAAAAAATACTATGAGAACTATCTGACTATTAGAAAGATACCATAAGGATAATGATATCCCAGAGAAAAAGAGAGGGAGAAGAGAACAGAGAACATACTCAAAGAAATAATTGATGAGGACTTCCCAAATCTAGGGAAGGAAACTGAACTCTCAAGTACAAAAAACTAACAGAAGACCTAATTATCTCAATGCAAAAAGACCTTCTCCAAGACATATTATATTAAAACTGTCAAAAGTTAATGGTAAAGAAAGAATTATTAAGGCATCCAGAAGAAAAAATAGTGACTTACAAGGGAAACCTCATCAGGTTTCTCAATAGAAATACTACGGTCCAGGAGAGGAGTGATATATTCAAAATATTGAAAAATAGAAACCACCAGCAAAGAATAATATTTTTTCAGAGGTATCCTTTAGATATGAAGGAGAGATAAAGGCTTTCCCAGAAAAACTAAAGCTGAAGGTATTTATCACCACTATATCTGCATTACAAGAATGTTGAAAGGAGTTTACCTGATACTAAAAAAACAAAATTGTACAAATCTTTGAGTAAGCTGAAAGACAGACATAAGCAGAAAATTGCAACTCTGTTTTAGAACAGGGCATTAAAAAATTAAAACATAAGTGAAAAAGGAAAAACATTAAAAATAACTATAGCTACTTGAATTTGGTAAGAAATACATAACATAAAAAGAAATAATTGTAGCAACAAAAATATTAAAGAGGAGAGGGAAAAGGACAGAACTTGTATATGCAAATGAAGATAAGATGCTATCAGAAGTAAAAAAAAATATTTTAGCTATCAGGCATTTTATACAAACCTCATGGTTACCACAAAACAAAAATACAGAGCTGAGACATTAAAAACAACAACAACAACAACAAAGGAGGAAAGCAAAAAGTATCATAGAAAGCCACCAAAATAAAATTTCAGAAACACAAGGGAAAAGAAAGGAAGCACATATGGAACAATCAGGAAAAAAGAAAAAGAAAAAATGGCAATAATAAATCTTCATATATCAATAATTGTCCTAAATGTAAAAGGAGTAAATTCTCTAATCAAAAAGCAAAGAGCAGCTGGATGGATTAAAAAACAAGAGTTAACTATATGCTATCCTTAAGAGACCCATCTCAGCTCCAAAGATAAACAGGCTCAAAGTGAAAAAAGGGAAGATTATACTCCAACCAAGGAAAAGCAAATACAGCCATGCGTATATCAGACAAGACAGACTTTAAGGCTAAAAAAAGTAAAAAGAGACAAAGGTGGGCATTTTATAATGATAAAGGGAACAATCCATCAAGAAGAGATAATATATATATATATATATATATATATATATATATATATATATATATCCATCTAACTTAGGAGCACCAAATATAGAGAGCAATTATTAGAAGAAACAAAGAAAAATAGATTAAAAAAACAATAATAATAGGAACCTTTAATACCACATTTACACCAACAGATAGATCAGACAGAAAGTCAATAAAACATCAGCCTTAACACATTAGGGCAGAAGAACTTAATAAATATTTATAAGACTTTCTATTCCAAAATGACAACATATTGTTCTCCAATGCACGTGGAACATTCTCAAGGATACATCATAAATTGGGACACAAATTAAGTCTCCATAAATTTAGGAAGATTGAAATTATGTCAAGCATTTTTTTCCCACCAAGGCAATATGAAACTAGAAATCAACTACAAGAAGAAAGCTGGAAAAATTACAAATATGTGGAGATTAAACAACATGCCACTGAACAACTATTGGGCCAATGAAAAAATAAAAGAAGTAATAAAAAGATACATAATGACAAGAAACAAAAAGTAATCTCAAATAAACAATCTAACATTACACCATAAGAAACTAGAAAAAGAACAAAGACAAATCAGTAGAAGGAAGAAAATAACAAAAATCAGGGCAGAAATAAATGAAATATAAAACAAAAAGACAACAAAAAAGATTAATGAAATGAGAACTGGTTCTTTGAAAAGTTAAAATTGACAAACCTTTAGTAGGACTCACTAAGGAAAAAAAAAGAAGATTCAAATAAATAAAATCAGAAATAAGAGAAGTTATGATGGATACCATAGAAATGCAAAGGATTATAAAAGAATATTATGGAAGTCCATATGCTACTAAGTTGGATAACCTAAAAGAAATTCTTAGAATCAAACAACCTTTCGAGACTAAATCATGAAGAATTAGGAAACCAAACAGATCACCAGAAAGGAAATTGAAATGGTAATCAAAAACTTCCCCAAAACCATAAGTCAAGGACCACGTGACTTTACTGGTGAATTCTACCAAACATTCAAAGAATTAATAACTATCTTTTTTCTAATTCTTCTAATACATGTAGTTAAGGAAATGTTTCCTAACTCATTTTATGAGGTCAGCATTACCCTGATACCAAAACCAGGCAAGAACAATGCAAAAAAGGAAAGTTACAGGTCAATATTTTTAATGAACACCAATGTAAAAATCCTCTACAAAACACAAGTAAATTAAATATAACAATACATTAAAAGGATCATGTACCACAATCAAGTAGAATTCATTCCAAGGATGCAAAGATGCTTTAATATCTGCATATCAATCAACATGACTTACTACATTTGTAAAATGAAAGGTAAAAATCATATGATTATCTCAACAGATACAGAAAAAAATTTGACAAGATACAACATCGATTTATAATAAAATATAAAAGTTATAGAAAGAAAGTACCTCAACATAATAAAAGCTATATATATGACAAACACATAGCTAATATCATACTCAATGGTGAAAAACTGAAAGCTTTTCTTTTAAGATCAGGAATAAGACAAGGATGCTCATTCACACTACTTATTCAGCATAGTATGGGAAAGATCTAGCAAGAGCAATTAGGTTAAAGAAATTTAAGAAGCATCCAAATTGGAAAAAAAAAAAAAACTATTGTGGATGACATGATTTTATATAGAAAACTCTAAAGATGTTACCAAAAATTTATTAGAAATAATAAGTGAATGCAATAAAATTACAAAATACAAAATGATATACAAAAACTTTCTTTTCTATACAAACAGCAAACTATCAGAAATGAAGAAAACAATTCCATTTACAATTGAAACTAAAAGTATAAGATATCTAGAAATAAAGGAAGTGAAAGATTTGTACACTGAAAACTATAAGACTTTGTTGAAAAAAATCAAAGAAGACACTAAAAAATGGAAAGGTATTCCAAGTACATGAATTTGAAGAATTAACACTGTCAAAGTGTTCATGTTATCTAAAGCAATCTACTGATTTAATGTAATCTCTATCAAAATCCCAATGGCATTTTTCATAGAAATGGAACGAAAAAAATTCTAAAACTTACATGAAACAAAGAAAGAAAAACACCAATAGCCAAAGCAATCCTGAGAAAAAAGAGCAAAACCAGAGGTATCACACTCCCCGACTTCAAACTATACTACAAAGCTATAGTGGTTGACATTTGCAGAAAAAAAAAACACACACATAGACCAATGAAACAGAATTGAGAGCCAGGTAACAAACACACATATGCAAAACAACTAATTTATACCAAAAGAGCCAAGAATACACAATGAAGAAAAAAAAAAAGTCTCTTTGATAAATAGTGTTGAAAAACCTGAACAGCCATTTGCAAAAGAATGACATTAGACCATATCCAAAAGAATAAAACTGGAGTATCTTACACCATGCACAAAAACTAACTCAAAATGGATTAAAACTTGAATGCAAGACTTGAAACAATACATCAAAAAAAAAAAATAGGCTCTAAGCTTCTTAATTAAGGGGTTAACATCCAAAAATATATAAAGAATTTGTGTAACTCAATAACAACAAAAAAACCCTGAACAATTTGATTTAAAAATTAGCCAAGGATGTGAATATTTTTTTAAGGAAGACACAAACAACAGGCATATGAAAAAATGTTCAACATCACTAATTATTAAAGAAATGCAAGTTAAAATCATGAGCTATCACCTCACACCTGTCTCTATATAGAGAGATACACTGGCATACTACTATGTTATAAAAAATAAAATATTGCTGTTTGTGGCAACATAAACGATTTTGAGGATATTATGCTAAATGAAGTAATTTAGATGAAAAAGAACCCAAAAGGTTCGTTTTCACTCATTTGTGGAATGTAAAACAAAAAAAGTAACAAATGAACTAATAAAACAAAAACAAACTCATAGACAGACAGCAGAAATGTGATATCAAAGGAGAATAGCGGATATGGGAGGGCAAAATTGGTAAAAGACGCCGAATATATGGTAATAAATGGGAATCAGACTTTTGTGATGAGCATGCAATAGTTTGTACAGATGTCAAATAATGTTTTATACCTGAAATTTATGTTATTAACCAGTTGTCTCAATTAAAAATTAATTAAAAAACTGAAACTAAATCATGTCATTCTCTTGATAAATTGAAATTTAAAAATACAAGAATTGTTTGCTGCTCCCACAGTGTTAAGTGTCGGCTCACTTTTTCAGCTTTTTCTTTTATATCTCTCATCTTCCTTGGTACCTTTTTATTGTTTCCCTGACTAGCAACTTGAAGACAGTTTTCTTTTCTTAGTCTCTCTCTTTTGGTCATGCTGTACTTTTAGTTAAAAACTAGCCCTATATAAGCACACTCCTATTTTGCCTATTGAACATTTTGCCCACCTTTGAAATCTTACCTCTCTGTTCATATCCATATCTCCAAATCACTAGAACTCACTTTTATTACAGAAAGAGATTATTCCAAAAGATAAAACAATTTATGGTAAAATCTCATTTATTTGTCTCTATTTTTCATGTTTGCTTAAATTACTTGTCCAATTAAAGCCTTAGCTTGCACAAGCATATTATACACTAGTATAATCTTGGGTATTAAGTGTTAATGTATTGATGGATTAACTTCAAAGTTGCATAAATTATACTCTTTGGAGAAGCACAAATACCTACATAAATATTGAAATTAAAAAATACAAACACTTCTTACCTTTACAAAAAGGAATTGTTTTTACAAGAGAATTTTCATGATTTGAAAAAGCAAACTCACTTACCCATATAATCCAGGCACTAAGATATTTTTAGGAACAATAAAGAGAAACTTTAAGGCCACCATGTTTCCAATTGGCTGTCTGCTTTGATTAAGAGGGAGAGGTAACTTAGTTTTCACCTCTGTAAAATTCATGTATTTTCTAGTGAGATTACTCAATTGAACTCAACAGGGATTTATAATTAATTTCTCATTCTTAGCCAAACATGGTTAATTTACTATCTAGAAACACTGGCATGTTAAACTCCTGACCAAGATATTGGAAAAGTCTCTCATTTTGTAGACAGTCTTTCCAGCAAACTGTTTGTTCAATGCTTTAAAATTTCTGAAGCACAGTGATGAAATCTAAACTTTACATTCAGTGTAAAGGTTTAAATCTTAATTTGTTCAAGTCTTTCCCAGAAACATGACATATTCAGGTACTTGCACTGGAATGATCTACTTCAAATTTTCCCTTATTGCAATTCTAATGATTTCTCATTTTAAATTTAAAATACCCAATTAGTTTATCATGTCCAGGGAGAATTCTAAAAAAACCTGTTTGGCCAGCAAACTTAACGTTTTGAAATGGAATGATTAAAAACCAAACAAAGGGCTTTATTCAGCTAGTTCAATTAAAACCAATGAATAATATGAGATGTGTAAAGAAAGAAAAAAGGGCATAGAACCTCCTAACTCAAGGGCTTGTTCATAAAGGAGATGCCCTTTCTTCTTGAAGTTGTATCTATTCAAAATTTAGTTTGGAAGTTGTCAACTTTTCAAGATAGGCTGGGTAATTTTAGGAGAGTATATTGGTGAAGGTGCCTCATTTTTTCAATGTCCAATTATTATCAGAATTTAATTTGCTATGATATATTTCCAATGACTATTAACTAATAATATAGAATGGTTGTCCCTGATAATTTTGGTGGCAACAGATGAATGCCAAAGCTTTCATACTTTCTGACACTTTTAAATTTGCAAATAGAATAGAAAATGACAGTTTGTCTTTAAAGGAGTTATATCTGAGAATGTTTCTATTAGATCATTAGAGAATATATGTATATATTCTCTCTAATGGTCAAGACCTGTTACCATTTTATGAATGTTATCATTATCTCTGTGCTTTGCATTTTATTGAGATTGTGAGAAGTTGTAACTTGGGAAAGTCAGTCAATGATGACAACAAAATACTAATAAAAGATAGGATTTGTCATGATTCTGTAATCTGTCCTGAAAACCTATACATCTTTCATTTCATTATAGTTGCATATTTCCCAAATCATAAAATGTATTGAGGTCAGATTTAGGTAAGTTTTATCTATAATTGAAAATTATACCCCCCTCCAAAAAAAAATTGCAAAATTGCTCTTCAACTATAAAAATCTCATTAAAGTCTCATTAAAATCTTCTTTAGCCTAAGCAATATATTGTTCAGAAACTAGGGATTTTTCTTAAATATGTCTTTAAACTTGTACATGAAAAGCAACATATATATAAACTCTAGCCACCTCGATAATTTAAATATAACATGAATAATTGTTTTTATCTCTTTCAAAGAAAAAACGTTTTCATTGAAAGCAGGGCTAGAAGCATTATGAGAAACTTTACGGTCTGTATCAGGAGCAAGCAAAATGCTTTCTGTGACCAAAATAATCATAACCACGATTTTCATTCTGGAAATATTTCCTGTCAGCACAAGCATTTTTCCCAAACATATTTTTGGTTGTTGTAATGGCAACCAGTAAAACATTTTTGACACATTTATATAAAATTGTATATGAAACTGTTTCTGTAAAAACATTTGCTTATGGAGAAAGAGATAACTCTATGCCAATTTAAATTGGCATGGCAAAATGATCCTGTCCTCTATTTTATTGCCATTTCACCTCTACTACTTAGAAACAGACTGCCTATACAAAACCAAATAAAATATCCAAAAGAAGCAGATATTAGTCCAACAGTGTTTGGTATTGCTGTGATAAAACAATTGGATTATTAAAATTCTCAAATTAGGTCTGTACTTTTGGGTGGTATCAGCTAAAGTAAATGTGAAAATTCCATTAAGCAATTATTAGACATCTATTATGTGCAAAAGTTTATACCAGGGATCAGCAAATCTAATCTATAAAGTGCCAGACAGTCACTATTTTTGTTTCCCAAGATATATAGTCTCTTTCACAGTGACTCGACAGTGCTTATGTATCACAAAAACAGTAATAAACAATGCATAATGACCGATATGCTCTATACCAATAAAATTTTATTTATAAACACAGCTGTTGGGCCAAATTTGGGCAGTGAGCTATAGTATTGCTGACCACCTGCCATGTACCTTTGAGGCACAGAAAAATTGATGAGTGACAAACATGCAACTAAAGAGTTTATATTAGTATCCCCCCCGCAGACAAGTTAGAATGAAATAAATGATTTCAGTAGAATTTCAGGATAAAAAAATCAATATGCTAAAATTGCATTCATTTCTGTATACCACAAAACTATCAGAAAGAGAAATTAAAGAAACAGTTTCATTGACAAGAGCATCAATACTTAGGAATAAATTTAACCAAGTAAGTGAAAGATCTGTACACTGAAAACTATGTCATTGGTGAAAGAAACTGAAGACAACACAAATAAAGATTCCATGTTTACAGACTAGAAGAGTTAATACAGTTAAAATATACATATTATCCAATGTAATCTACAGATATAATGCAATCCTTAGCAAATGGCATTTTTCACAAAACCACAAATACCCTGAAGAGCCAAGGCAATCTTGAGAAAAAAGAACGAAGCTGGAAGCATCCCACTTCCTGATTTCTAAGTATATCACAAAGCTATAGTAATCTAAACAGTATTGGCAATGAAAATAGATATGTATGTCAATGAAACAGAATAGAGTTCAGAAATAAACCCATGCACATAAGGTCAATTAATTTACAAAAAAAGGAGTCAAAATATACAATGGAGAAAGGATCATTAATAAATCGAATTGAGTAACTGGACAGCTACTTACGAAGTAATGAAATTAGACTGCTACATAAAAAACTCAAGATGGATTGAAAATTTGACTATAAGACCTGAAATTGTAAAACTCTTATAACAGAGGTGAACTCTTTGACATTTGACTTGACAATGATTTTTTTGATTTGACATGAAAAGCAAAGGCAACAAAAGCAAAAATAAAAAAGTGAGACTACATCAAACTAAAACACTTCTGCACAGCAAAGGAAACCATCAACAAAATGGAAGGTAACATATAAAATGGAAAATATTTGCAAACAATATGTCTGATAAGGAGTTAATATTAATATATAAGAAACTCATATATCGTAACATCAAAAAATAAAAGTAACTGAAAAATGGGCAAAGGGGCTGAATAGAAATTTTTTCAAAGAAGACAAAGAGATGGCCAACAGGTACATGAAAAAGTGCTCACCATCACTAATCATCAAGAGAAATGCAAATCAAAACCATGAGATATTACTGTATTTCTGTTAGGTTGTCTATTACCAAAAAGAGATGGAAAATGCTGGAAAGGATGTGCAGAAAAGGGAACCCTTGTACACTTTTGGTGAAACTGTAAACTGGTGCAGCCACTACAGAAAAGAGTGTGGAAGTTCCTCAAAAATTAAAAAAAAATAATAGAACTACTATATGATCCAGCAATTCTACTTCTGGATATATAACCAAAGAAAACAAATTCATTATCTCAAAGAGATATTTGTACAACCATGTTCATGTGGAATAAATAGGGAAAGGTTGTAAAAGGGTACAAACTCTCAGTTATCAGATGGATAAGTTCTGATGATCTAATGTATAACGTGGTAACTATAGTTGATGACACTATAATGAATAATTGAAATTTCCTAAGAGAGTAAAATTTAAATGTTTTCCAAAAAGTAAATATGTGAAGTGAGGGATGTATTAATTAACTCAATAAGGGTAAATCCTTTCATAATGTATACATATATCAAATCACCATGTTGTATACTTTAAATATTTTACAATTTTGTTAATTAGATGTCAGTAGAGCTGAAAAAAATAACTTACAGTTCAGAGAGAGTGATATTCTTATACACTTGAAATAGAAGAATTATGAAGTGGTATAATGAAACCGTAATGAGTGCTACACAGAACACAGAAAATAATAGCAATTGTACTGGTTCTTGAAGAATGATTTGAGTTTTGCCAACTGACTACTGCAGTGGAAGGGAACACTACCTAATGAGACTAGCATCAAAAAAAGGGACCAATGAGGAGAATAATAGAATTTTATAGACAGAAATTTTTCTTTATACTGGCATACCTTCAAAATATCTCAGGTTCTCTTCCAGACCATTGTGATAAAGCAAGTATCACAACAAAGTGAGTTGTAATCTTCTTGCTGGTGGTGGGTCTTTCCTTCAAATTATACAAAATGTAAATTCTTTCAAGTACAATAAACCAAAGGGCAATAAAATGAGGTATACCTGTAACCTTTAATACATCCTAAGACTTACTGAGATTCTGTTACAAAATATGCAAACCTAACCATGGCCTTTATAATGTATAAATGATCAAAAACACATTTCAACATTTTTAAAAATTTCTTTTTCAAAACTATATTGGGTCAAAGAAAGCAAAAAGTTATTTTCAAAAGTTTAGTTGCCTAAATGAAAAATGTAAAGTATATCCTCTGAAATCAGTCTGTGCTGAAGGAACAATTTTCTCCCAGTGCAACTTCAGAGCCTGGTACTAAATTTTGTGCACAGTGAGCATGGCTTCTGTGCAATTTATGGTGTGTGCATTATAGCAGATCTCTTGTAAATTATGAACTCTGTGTGTTACTGAGGCACTGTCAAACTCTGATTGATTTGGACAGTTTGTAGTTAATTAAGTTCATTTCCAATTCTGTTTCTTCATCCAATTTCAAAGCATTCTATATAGAAAGTCTTTTATCAATTAGTAAGATGGATGAAACAAAAAGAATTAATTACAGAAGTGACAATCCCCATTTAAGTCTTCATAGTACAGCAATTATGTATCTTAAAAGTTAAGAAATTGAAGAGTTGTACTTGTCTAATAAATTAGGTTACTGATATGTATCTTATATATACTAAAACTTGACATAACCATGCCATTACAGTGAGAAGGGGGAAAATGTGATGACTGAAGCTGTACGTTAACTAAAAAAAGATCATTTTACTAAGGCAATTTATTGAGTAGTTAATTATTAAGAATTGGACTTGTTTTCTGAAGGATGTAAGTATGGCAGATACTGTATAAAATCTTGTGATACAGCTTTTTTATTTATTTACTTATCTGTTTATCGAATCCTATAAATCTGAGAAGCATGAATAACTTTTAAAAACCTACTAGGTGATTCTGGTAAAGAAACCACCACCTTCCAACCTCATCCCATACTGTCACTCTCTAAAGTCCTACAAACCTGACCACCAAAAAATAATATAAGGTAGATTTGAATAGTGAATAAATCTTGGGGATATTATTGTGCACTGGTTATGGGGAGTGAGAAAATTTGAGATTACTGAGTGTAGCTTTAAATGTGTGAGTGTGACACTCCAGTAGGGCTTCACGTTAGAAATATCAATCATCTTCTTTTCAACCATAAAGGTGGAAAACTAAAACAAATAAAAAAAAGAAAACTGAAAAAAAAACACACAAACATGTGTAGGATAAATAAAATGCCATTAAACAACTAATGAGTCAACAACAACAACAACAAAAAATCAAAAAGCAAATCAAAAAATACTCTGAGACAAATGGAAGTAGAAACACACTGTTCCAAAATTTCTGGAACACAGCAAAAGTAGTTCTACAAGAAAGTATATAGTGATGTAAGAATATGTCAAGAAACAGAAAAACCTCAAATAAACAATCTAACCTTATGACTAGAGGAACTAGGAAAAGAACAGAAAAGGCCCATAGTTAGTAGAAAGCATGGAATAATAAAGATCAGAATGGGAATAAGTAAAATAGAAATGAAAAAAAAATAGAAAAGTTGATGAAACCAAGAGCCATTTCATTGAAAAGTGAACAAAAATGGTAAAATGGTATCCAGACTCATCAGAGAGAGAGAGAGAGAGAGAGAGAGAGAGAGAGAGAGAGAGAGAGAGAGAGAGAGAGAGAGGGAGAGAAGGCAAATAAATAAAATCACAACTGAAAGAAGAGGCACTAAAACTGAAACCACAGAAATACAAACAATCATATGAGAATTTTACCATTACCAAAAAATAAATAACCTCAAAGAAATAAATAAATTACTAGACTTCTCAAGACTGATTGAGGAAGAAACACAAAATCTAAACAGATTGATTTCTAGTAACAAAATTGAATTAGCAATCAAAAACTTTCAAAAAACACAAGTCCAGGACCAGAATTTTCATAGGTGAAGTCTACCAAATATTGAAAGAATAATTAATACTATCTTTTTCAAACAACTCCAAAAAAATGAAGAGGAAGGCATGCTTTGAAACTCATTCTATGAGGCCAGCATTACTCTGATACCAAAATCATACATACACTACAAGAAGAACAAATTATAGATCTATAACCTTGATAAACATAGCTGTAAAAATTATCAACAAAATATGAGGAAACTGAATTTAACAATACAATAGAAGGATCATATACCATGATCAAGTGAGATTTACCCCATGGATGCAAAGATGATTCAATATCTGCAAATTAATCTGTGTGATACACCACATTAACAAAATGAAGGATCAAAATCATACGATCTCAACAGATAGAAAAAAAGCATGACAAAATTCAACATCCATTTATGATTAAAAATCTCAACAAAGTAGGTACAAAGGGAACACATGCCTCGATATAATAAAGGCCAAATCAAACCCACAGATAACATCATACTCAATGGTGAAAAACAGAAAGCTTTTCCTTTAAGATTAGAGATAAAAGGATGGCCATCCTCCCCAATTTTATTCAAAATAGTGTTCAGAAGTTCTAGCCACAGTAATCAGACAATAAAAAATATATTTAAATTATTGAAATTAGAAAGAAGTAAAACCATTCACAGATGACGATACTATATATACAGAAAACCCCAAAGACTATATCAAAAACAGAACTAATCATGAAATTTAGTAAAGTTGTAACATACAAAAATAATATACAAAAATCTCTTGTTTCTATAAACTATAAACAAACTATCAGAAAAAGAAATAAAGTAAAAAATCTCATTTACTATTTCATAAAAAAAGATAAAATACCTAGGAATAAATTTAACCAAGGAGGTAAAAGACCTGTATTCTGAAAACTATGAAAGAAATTGAAGATGACAAATACATGGTGGGATATACTGCACTCATGAATTGGAAGAATTAATAGTGTTAAAATGTCCCTACTAACCAAAGAAATTTACAGATTCAATAAAATTTTCATAAAACATCAATGGCATTTTTCAGAGAACTAGAACAAATAATCCTAAAATTTGTAGGAAACCACAAGATTCAGAAGAGCCCAAGCAATCTAAAAATAGAACAAAGTTGGAGATATCATACTCCTTGATTTACACAATACTACAAAGCTATATTAATCAAAACAGTATAGTTTTGCAAACACATAGATCAATGGAACACAATAGAGAGCTAAAAAATAAACCCACACTTATATAGTCAACTCATCTACTACAAAGGAAGCAAGAATATACAATAGGGAAGACAGTCTCTTTTAATAAGTAAATATTGGGGAAATTTGTCAGTTACATGTAGTAAAAATGAAACTGGACCACTTTATTACACCATATACAACAGTAAAATTCAAAATAAATTAAAGACACAAATGTAAGGCCAGAAAGCACACAAATCCTAGAAGGAAATATGGACAGTAAACTCTTTGACGATGCCATCACATAACACTATGCAATGGTGTCTAAAATAATTTGTTTTATGTTGGTAGATAAACAGGACCATAGTTCCTGGCACACTACTTGGTTTTGGAAAATACAAGAAATGTTTATTTCCTCAGAGACATTATGATTGTAAGTATAGCAGTAAAAATATCAGTTCTGGATTCTGAGGACCAGATTCAAATTTTAGGATTATTGAGCAAGTTTCTGAAACTTCTGAGTATTAGTTCCTTAACCATAAAGTGTAAATTATAAAATCATACTTTATATAATTTTTTGTGAGCCTGAATTAAAGAAAATGTTAAAACAACTTAGATTTGTGTGTATTCAATAAACTAATTTTATAAACTATACCTGAAATATTTCTTGAAAGTGTCACTGTTTAGTTTGTCATTTCAATATATAAAAATCTTCAGGTCCAGCTTCCTTAATGACTACATCATGCCAGAAAAAGGCACTTTTCAATACTGAACATATCATAGTGGATAGAGTACTTTTTTAATGTTGAAAGGTCTTCTCACTTAAGTTTATTAAAAAAAAAAAACAGTTATTTGTCACAAGAAAGCTTTTTTTAAAACTGTCACTTCAAATTTCTCACACAATGAAGTATAGATTGTGTTTAGCTTCATGGTGAGTCATTATTCAAAGAAAAGTCAAGAAATAATACAGTTGTTCAATTTCTGAAGGAGCTAGGTTTACCACATCACAAAATTGAAGAGAGGAATTATTTGTATGAGGAGATAGATTTTCCATCCTTTAAAAAATAATTTCATTCAGCCTTCACTTTGTTTCTCTTTAAAGGAATGATCAACTTTATGCACTTCTAATTTTTGCTCCATCGAACATACAGATATAACCTGAATATATCCTTACCGTTTATTTTCAATAAATAAATGATATCCTGATTCCTTACCAGATTGCCATTTATATTGCCCAAAAGAGAGCCAGCCTGATGATTTAGGATGAAAATGGCTTCTAGGCCTACCCATAAGTCCACTGAGCTATAAAGCAACTTTGTTAACTTCACTTATTGGATTTTAAATTGTCATGTATTGGAAATTTGTCACTGGCATTGACTTCCTGCCCTAGAGCCAAGATTACTGCTGTAACAACTGGTTCATTCTTCATCACCAGGTTTTAGCTCACTACCCTGGCCACTGTAAGGATAATGTTTGAGAACTCTGCATCATTGTACCATTTTAGTCCTGCCCTGAAAACTGAACTATGGAGAATTTTGTCCTGGATATTCTGCCAGCTATCTTTACGGATTCTCAGCGATTAAATAACTTCATTCAAAGGTGCATTCAGTTAGCAAATATTTATGAGGCCATGCTACTGATAACTTAAAAGTTTTGGTAGATAAAAAAGAATAATAAGACATGGTTTCTGCTCTTAAACAGCTCTTAACAAATGTATAGCTAACCAGTAGAGAAAACTGACCAACTCTTCCAAATGTCTGGCAAATATGTTCAGTATCTGCTACCCTCACTGCTACCCTGGTAGTGTCAGTCACCACCAGCTTTTGTCTAAAGCACTGTACCAGCCTCTTAACTCATCTCCCCTCCTTCAATCCATCTTCCTAATGGCACTAAAAGAGACCTCTCTAATGCATAAATACAATAATATAGCCTTCAGTTATTACATTTTTAAATGATTTTCCAATGCTTTTTGAACAAAGTTCAAATTTCTTAAACAACTTATATGTTCCACCTACATCTGCACCCTGTCCAGCTCATCACGCCAGATTTGCTTCTAATAATTCTCTACCTTGTCCACTACACTACAAGCAGATCAAAGCCCTTTAGTCTCTAGAATTCCTTAAGCCTGTACGCTGTGAAATATATTCATCCCACAGACTAAATCTTTCTTCTACTGTTGACTGTTTTTCACCTTACCCCAATATTTGGGCCTGAATATCTACCTGATCTTCATGTATAAAGAGAAATATTCCCCCTAGGAAGCTTTCACTGACCTATATATTTGGTTACCTTCCCCACTCTATTTCAATATATGTTCATTTTGCATCTTATTGTTTATTTTATCACTGTATCCTAATTATTTTATAGTCCTGTCAGCTGAATATTAATGTCCTTAAGGACAGGGGATATTTACATCTAATTTATTATTGGACCTAGTGGCTAGTACATACCAGATTCTCAATAAATATCATGAATAAATGAATAAATGAATGAGCTGCATGATAAAAAATGTAATAGAAGTTCTGAAAAAAAGAGATCAATATGACTAGAATAATCACTGGAGGATCTGTGAAAAGGGACTTGGTGAATTAATAAAATTTTGATCAGAAGAAGAAGAAAGCATTAAATAAATAAAGAAAATTTAGAGCAAAGACCAATAATGATAAAATAAATGATATAATAAGTATATATTGAATAACAAGTGGATTTTGAATCAGAGCATGTGGCAGTCAGGATTGTTGCTGGCAAGTGACAGAAAATGACTGTGTTAACAAAAACAACATTTTTTCAGAGAGATATTGAGGATTCCCAGAATCAGTGGCATGCTGGGAGGCAGACCTCGAAGATGAGACAAAACAAAGAGAACTGTCATATACTTTTTACTCATAAAATATAAATCTTGTTCAAGATTTTAAAAATTTTCTAGGGGCAATTTTCCAAGCCTAAATATTTTCTCCACCCCTGCATCCCAGAGGTAAGTCTTAACTCCCACTAAGATTCTTCTAAAAGGACTTCTCTAGAAGAGAGATGTGATACAACGAAACAATACAAAACAAAACAAAATCTCATCACCACAGATGTGGTGGATCAATTGAAAGTCATGGTGACAGCTAAAATAGCTTAGATTTTTGGAAGTCATAGAGCCATGAACCTTTTCCACCACAATTACTTTTAAATCAGGTCACTTCTATATTATAGTTGGCAAGTTTTTGTTATTCTAAGTGCATCATTTTGTATGTCCTGCTACTACAATTTTCATTTATTTATCTTCATTACATTTCTACCACTCACAATCAACATTTAGAATCCCAATGGAGTCATCCTTTGTATTATTTAATTAATCTCTTCTTGCTATATTCTATTTTACAACCTTGACCTTCATTGTTTATCATTTTTGAACAAATATATAACTCTTATTACTGTATTTCCGTCACTTTACCCATATCTATTCTATTGATATTTTATTGTAAAATATATTTTTAAATAACAAGATATTTCTTATGCAGTCAGTGAGAATGGAAAGAGTTGGTTTTATATAAAAGAACTACGGGTAAGTATTATTATCACTATTGCTACAGAAATAAAAGAAGAATGCCCCAGATTTACAAACTTAGTTAGCAACAGAGATGGAATATAAAATTTTTATCTGACAATAAAGTTTTTTCTGTTAGCAATTAGCTCATTCTGGTGTAGAATATCTAAGAATTGATTTCAAATAGTTTTGACTATTAAATAGTTAACTGAATGTCTCCTTTATTATTTTCTAAGCTATAGTATTGTTCATCCATATTTTCAGAAAATGATAATTTAGTAACTTTGTGCCAGGCACTTTTCTAAGTTCCTGGAATACATCTGTAAATTAAAGGGAAGAAAAAAAGCAACTTATTGTAGCAGGTGTACAATAAATAATAAATAGTAAATATAATGATTTTTTCTTATGTATTATTTTAGATGAATGTTAAATACTATAAAAATAATTTAATTTAGTGAATGGTAGGTGAGAAATGAAAATACTAGGGAGCAGGAGTTGAGAAAGTTTGTTGTAGGTTGCTGGCATATGTTAAACCATATTAAATTGTTTTTATTTATAAAAACAGAAAATCCATAGGCTTCACACTACCTAGGTGGTCAAGGTAGATATCACTGAGAAGGGGAGATTTGAGCAAAGACTTAAAGGGCTAAGTGAATTAGCTCGGCAGGTGATTAGAGGAAGAATGTGTTAGGTTTCTTCTGTGTATTAAATATTCTTTTCTCATTTCAGTTTGCCCTCTTGATCTAACTGTTGGTCTCCTATCATAAATATTTCTCTAGTCTGAGACATTCATTGTTATATTTCAAAACCACCACTATAGAAGTTTAAGGCATCAGAAAACCATATATATATATATATATATATATATATATATATATATATATATATATATATATATAATCACATTAGGGTTGTGACCTTTTCACATATTCCTTTCTTTTCAAAACATAAAATACAATGAAAAAACTTTTATAAAACCAAGTTTCGAGTATTTCCCTCACAATGATACAGAAGCAGTAGAAATGTTCTTTCTTTCTTTTGACCTTATTGGTTATTGCCAGATGAAAAATGATTGTAGGATGTTCAGAATGTTTGGTAAAGCCTAGCAGGCTCTCTTATAATCTAATTATCCTCTCTTGATATCACCATCTGAGCTGAAAAGGATTAACTCAGCAAGCTAATCTGAGTTACTTATATTCCAAAGAAGGACCTGGCCCTTGACCAGCTCTGGGGAGAAAATTTCTGAATGTTTGGAATACTCTGCCTGAGATGAGTGTTTTGGTATTCCTGAGGCCTCCTGCCATGCCAAATATGCTAACAGTGAGGTTTGCGGTGAATATCTGCTTTTGTATGTCTGAGGCTTTGGGCTATGCTGTCTCAATTTAACCTCTATCAGGCTGGAGCTTCAGTAACCAAGGTCAATCACACAGGTGATGCATGCCCGCATGGCTGACCCCCAATGCATTTTGCACATTGTCACACATTATTCCTAAGAGAATTAAGCACTATTTGTGTCATTCCTCCCAGAGAGGACGACAGGAAGTCCTTTTCCTTTCCTGATTTCAGTCTGTATCTTTTCACTCTAATAAACATAACTATGAATACAACAGCTTTTCTGAATTCTGTGAATCCTTCTAGTGAATTACTGAGACTGTGAAGAGTCTTCACAACACTCCATCCATCATACTTTATCTCTTCCTCCTGGGACAGAGTAACAGATTTCATCATACTTCTAGAATCTGAGAATTCTTTACCATTGAATAGAGTTCAAGATAAGAAGGAGACAGTCTCCTGTTTTGGAGACCCCACCCCATCCCTATCTAATATTCCTCCACGTGTTACTGTCTACACACACATTTTTATTCTTTTTTTTTACCTTCTCAGATCTCCCTACCCCTACTTCCATCTGGTCTTTATTCATAGACCTCTTCTCCCACCTTGATTAGGAACATTTTTATTTTGGAAAATAAGCTGAGATGTAGAAATTATAGCATTTTTAGCAAGAACTCTACATGTTAGAGAAGCAAAGTGCGTAAATACAGCACTCAGTGTGTAATCAGCTATTTATTCCAACAGACCAGTGTCCAAACTGTTTATAAACCTCCCATTTCTATTTTATTTTTCCTATTAAAAATTAAAATTCAACTTCATTTTATTATATATGTGTACGTACACACACACACACACACACACACACACAAACACACACACGAACTTCAAAAATGTGGAAAAAACAATCATATGGAAGGTTGAATTATTCATCTAATAGTATCCTTACTTTAAAAATTAAATAATTTAATAAATATATCAGAGAGCCTATATTCTTATAAAAATTATTTACATTTTTTAATAAAAATAGTTTTTAAAATTTAAATACTATTATCAATAAACTGACTTAACAGAACTGTTTTCTACAACAAATGTTTCTTCTTTGGAAGAAACAAATAAATAGAATTGAGAAACATAAAAATTCAAATTTGCAAACAATTTGTAGTTTATATTTTGATTTTTTGAGTTGCATTTTGGTTATATATTACCTTCACATTAATATCTTTAAATGTGCAAGGGAATATAAATATAAAGTTAATTAAAATATTTATATAATTATGAAATATGTTTTTACATTTTTTCAATATGCCCTATTTTGAAAGTCATACTCTTCTTTAAAATGACATTAAAGTGCTCAAAATAAGCATCAAATCATCTCTCCGTTAAAAGCATCTGGCAAATCACTACCTATGAAATTATGTTTAATACTATCTTAAACTAATGTTATAAAATAATTCTGTTAAAAAGTGGTCCTTTTTCTATCTCTGTAAATTCGGTTTATATAGTAATGAACCAATACTTTATGCTTCTGTGGAGTAACCTTTATGCACATTATTATTTGGCTCATCATCCTTTTGTGGCAGATTATTTTAAGTAGAACTGTTACTGTAAATGAATTTGCTTAAATGTATGGTTCTAAATTAGTGAACATAAATTACAGCTCCATGATTTATCATCATTTTGGTTGATATAGAATTGCATTTAAATATTTTATCATTGAGCATCAATTTGAATACTACATGTTCAGCCACTCTGATAGTTATCATCCTTACCGCTATATTTAGCTTCTTTCTGAGACTATAGCTTTTGGCAATGCAAAAACTTACTGGATACTTCTAACTTCCAGAGAGCTCATTGTCAGTTAAAAGAGGCATAGCATAAATAGTGCCTCAGTTTATAAAAATATGCACATTAACTTGTAGAACTCACTGAATAGAATGGTATTTATAAAAAGTAGGCACCCAATAAGAATTTACTATTGAACTTAACATGCCTCTAGTTTTTGGCTAACCAAGGAATTGTTTCTCCTCCTAAAAAACTTCTTTTCTTGAGTAATGTGACAGTCTCCCAAAGGCTGAAGGAAGCTCACAAAGAAGTTATATCATAAATGTACAGGAAAGTACAGAAACAAGAAAGGAATGACTGCATTTTATATTGGTTCAGTAAAACAATAAGAATTTTAGAAAGATATATGCAAGGAAGAGTTACATGCCAGTGAGAAATGATCAGAAGATTTAATTTATCTCTAGGAAGAGAAAACACTATTTTTCAGACATATTACCTGACTAGGTCTGCCTAAAAGTATACATAAAAGACTGAAGGATTTTTTAAAATAATATTATTTTGTGAATAAGATCAGACAAATGTAGGAAAGAAGAAAGTGCAAATAAATTTAACTTTAAAATGAAGGAAATGATATGATCTATACCTATTTTATCTTCTCCTTCAAAACATCAGAATTAATATCTGTTCTATTTAAAAATGAACTTTCCATTCAATTTGCTAAACATTTCTACTGTGCTGAAGTCATATATAGATCTCTTAGTTTCTGCTTTTGCTTCATTTTTTACATCACAATATTTCTTATTGCCTTACCAGGTCCACAAAGATGATTGTCACAGGTTATCCAGCAGATTTATATGTCAGTAAGGGTATCAAAGTCACCATTCTACCAGAAACTCACAGCATTTAGCTTCAAACAACATATCTATTAATTTTTATTAAAATAAAGTTGATCAAAAGTAAAAATAATTTACATGATATAATTTTCTTAGTAGAAACTTCAGGTATAAACTTTAAAAAGTCCTGAAGAAGCCATCAAGACTACTGTCCTTCCAGCCCAGGCAAAGTGATACAGTATTAACAGAGGTTCATCATCAGTGTGCTACTTGGGGTCATTTTAAAGTTATGCTTTATGCTACTTTTTTAAATAGCAAAAATTCCAAATGTCTTATTATTTTCCTTTCTCAAAAAATCAGATTGTGTTCTATAGGTGAAAAAAAAATCAATACACAAGTTTTAAATGTCATTATTCATCCCTGGTAAACTGTACTTGGTAGATAAGTGCGTCTATAATTCTATTTAGGATTACTGGAGAGGGAGGGCATGGGAGGAGGCCAAAGGTAGCAAGAAGAACCTCTAGTGTCAAGCTGTTCTGAATAACCTTAAAGAAAATAAGCTACTGAGAGACAAAAGTGCTCAGTAATAAATTGACAACAGATATTTTCCCTTAAGTCTATAAATATATAATGGCATAAAAGAATGTTTTTTGATAAATTAGTTACTCAATGAGAATATTGAGATTTTATTATCCACAAATTTTAAAATATATTTGTATTGCCAGAAATGACAAGTAATCTCATTTTGGGCAAATTACATCAGACAGAGTAAGTGGTGAGAGAAAATTGACATGTTTTTATAATAAAAAAAGAGGAGGGGAAGGGAGGAAGAAAAGAAAGGAAGTGTTAAAAAAGAAAAAATAATAATAACAGACCCAAAATGGAGTTACTTGTGCTAAGCCCCAAGTCAACAAATCAAGACCTAACTGCAATTTCAACCTCTTCAAGGAATGTGACCTTTAACCAGTCAATCTAGAAGTACTTAGTTAACACTAGTGAGGTAATCTGCCAGACAGACCCCTGCCCTTCCCCAAAAGAAAAGTGACTTTGCCTGGAAATATCCACTCTTTGCTAGAAAATTCCTTTTCTTCTGCTCTCTTCTGCCTATAAAAACTTTAACTTTGTAATGCTCCTCAAAGTTCCTATTTGTTTTGTTGGGATGCTGATTTATAAATCATTCAATAAGTAAATTAGATTTTTGAATTTTACTCAGTGCACTTTTGTTTTTTAATAGGAAGGAGGAAGGAAGGAAAGAAGGAAAGAAGGAAGGAAGGAAGGAAGGAAGGAAGGAAGGAAGGAAGGAAGGAGGAAGGAAGGAGGGAAGGAAGGAAGGAAGAGAGGAGGGAGGATGGGGAAGGAGAGAAAGAGGAAATATGGGAAGAGAAAATCCTTTTCTTAAGTGATGAGTCCAGTAAAAAACATTGTTTCAAGGATGAGCCAAGAGGACAAGAAGCCGAATGGGAAGTGTGTGGCTTATTTGCCAAGTATATACCTAAAGCTGTAGAAGGTCTGGTGAGGGAGAAGGGCACTCATTTTCTTTATTTGGTAAGGTCTAGGCACTGTGGGAACAGAGAAGGCAACAAAAGCACCAGAGCCCCTGCCCTCTGGGAGCTTAAATTCTAGTGGGTGGAAAAGAAGATGATAAACAAAAACAATGATGTAATCTTGCACTTGGTGGTAAGTACTAAGAAGAAATATGAAGAACATAAAAGTGAGTAAGGGAATAAAGAATAATTGAGGGAAAAGGTGATTCAGAAAAGGTGTCCATTAGCATATGACATAAGCAAAACTTCAATGAAACGAGCAAAAAAGCCATGGGGTTAGCAAGGGGTCGGGGAAGGGTGTGATACAGACAAAAGGGACAGTATGCAAAGATCCGAGGCAGGAATGCTCTCTCTCTGTGAAAGAAACAGCAAAAAGCCCAGAATAGCTACTTTAGAACGAGTCCGGAGTAGATGAAATCAAGAGGGCTTGTGGGTGGAGGCGGGCTGCAGGCTGATGTAGGACTCAGATTTTACTCTGAGGGAGGAAGCCATTGGAGTGTTTCCACAGAGGAGCGACATGTTATGACATACACTTTAAAAGAATCACTCTGTCTGCTGTAAGAAAACTAGACGGCAGAATGACAAGGATAGAAGCAGAACAGTTAGGAGGCAGCTTTATTACGTATGCTTCTCTGTGGGGTGAAGGCTGTTACAGCCTGCAGGATAACAAAGGAGATTTGTTATAATTCATTTACCAAAGCGGTTTCAGGCATGTCATGACCATGTCAATTTTTTAAAGACTTAAGTATTTTTTAGAACAGTTTTAGGTTCACCGCAAAGCCGAGAGGATCGTACAAGGATTTCCCTTATGCCCCCTGTCCATACACATGCACAGCCCACCCACCATCAACAACATCCCCCACCAGAGTGGTACTCTCATTACCATCAATGAATGTGCACCCAAAGTCTGCAGTCTACACCATGGTTCATTCTTGATGCTGTCCATTCCAGAGGTTTGGACGAGTGTATAATGACATGTATTCATCACTGTAGTATCATGCATAGTAGTTTCACTGCCCTAAAAATCCTAAACATCTTTTGCAACTTTATTTGTCCCAGTCTGTGGGCCTGTCTTCTCATTCTCTTGATTACATTAATTTTTCAGGTTTTATTTTATTGCATAAACATTTTAAAAAAGAAATTCAAGGCAAAAAAGTTGTCTACAATAAAATCACCCAATCAAGTTAATATTTTTGTCAGTTTTCTTCCTAACCTTTTTATGTAAATATTTATGTCCAATATCATATCTGCAGTAATTTTCTATACCTTTAACCTTAGTAACAATCTATACCTTTACCTTCATATTTAACATTTCACCATGTGTATTTTCCTATTTTGTATATTTTTCCCTTTTCCTATATGTTTTCCTGTTCAAATTCCCTTCCTCTGCCTCTAAGTAACCAACATGAACAGGTTTTTCTGAATATGGTCATACCTTTCTTGATGCACATACAATTCCTTTTTCAAATAGTCTAGTATTTAAAAATATAAAAATATAGTTCCATCTCCATAAGATATATTTTGATTCTTTATAAGCTTCACTTTATACTTGAAAGATGTCTAAGGTTGTAATGAATTAAATTCTTGTGATTTTTTTAATGCCAAACTATGTTGAGGAAAAATAAGTGTATAGTCATATTAATAAATGCAAACCTGTTTAAATATGGTATTATAGTTGCCCCATTTTATTGTCTGGGTCATGAACTCCCATCTCCTTCCCTCAGGACCCGCTTCTTTTCAAAGGAGAATGGTGTATTTGTAAATACATTTGTTATTTAAAATGTATTCCAAGAATGGTTTTAGCGAAGCTTATTACTAAAATTACATTTGCATTACTAAGTAATAAGTACTTACTCCAAGTACTATTTGTGCATGGCCATCTGGTTTAATGGCACATCCAAGGTTGAAATAGCTCCCCAGGGCTCCACAATTCACTGACATCCCTGAGAGGGCATCACTAAATCAGCAGCCCCAGAATCTGCAAACACACATCCTCTGAAGTGTTCATTGGCCCTGAAAACAGCTTCTTCCTTCTAGAAATCATGAAAATGGATTAATATTACAAGCTTAGGGTCCAGCCCATTTTATGTAGCCTATAGTCTCAATAATCAACATTTAGGGGAGAACTTTGGTACTTGAATATTTTAAACATTTTATTTTTCTAACTATTTTCTGATTAAATTATTTAGACAAAGGAAAACGTGCTAGTGGTAATAAGTGCTTTCTTACACTTTTCCAGGAGATAATTATTAGGTGTGAGGGAAGGAGGTAATCCATTTTAGTAATATTCAGTTAGGAAAGGTATCAATTATTTGCAAAAAGAATGACTCATTTGAATAAGTTCCTTCTAAAAATGCTCTCTTTCTTTGAAATATTTTGGAACTATAATTTGTAGGTTTTACATTCTTTGTTGCTTTAGGGAAGACTCAACAAACTCTATATGAAGTTCTAAATTAAGTTTATGTATATTTATAAAAAAATTTATGAACATGTATGTAGTACATATATATACTTATATATGCATACCTATTTTTTAACTAAAACCCCTCTGAAACGAACATTTTGTGTTTAATATGTTTTATTCTTGGTAGTCATGATTAATATCTTCAGATAAACCCATAATGAAGTATTTGGAAATATATACATTCAACAAAATATTTTTCACTTTGTTATCTAACTACTGAAAGTTTCTGTTATTTCATGTCATTTCTTCTAAAGGAAAAGTCAGTGCACAGATATACAATGTCAGTCTCCCTCTGAGATCTATCATGAACTTAACTTTTTTCTTCGAATACATGATTGAGAGAGTGACCTCTGTCCTTACTATACATAATACACTAAAAACCTCGAATTCAATCATTGAATCATCTGTTCTTAAAGGAAACAGCTCGTTCTGAGTTCTTTACATAAGTTATCAGCTGTGGCTTTAAAAATGGCTTTCTATTTTGGCAACTGAATTTCCAAAAGGAATTATCATGAACACAAGATTTAGCTGAGAGAGCTCTTACCCATAGGAGCTTAATTCCTAAGTCATAAAGGTCCTCAGTTTCTCATCAAGTTTGACATATTTGACCAGAAACAAAGAATCACCTTATAGCCAAACCAAGTTTCTCTCTAAGTCTTCCAAAGCATGTAGGCTGAAATCTAAACTTACCTAGCCTGTTTATATCACAAAACAACTAGGCCTCATAACGTATGATTTTTCAACACCAAACAAGCCTAATAGAATTCTCAGTAAGCAATCCAAAGGTTCATCATGTCAATGATTGAAAAGAATTTTGGTGTGTTAGGTCACCTTTTATAATACCTTGCTTCTATCATAATTTAAAAGTGTGTTTTATGAATTATGAAATTATTATATTCAGGAACCATGCCATTTTTTAAAGTCATGTTTAAAAGTATATTTTTAATACTTTTTAAACAGAAATTTTAGTTTCTATTTTCTGTCAACTACCATAGGCAAGAAATACTTTCAGCATAGTATTTCTGAGACCACAGTAAACAAATATTCCTAACATTGGGTTCGTTTGGGTTCTAATTAGGTAAGATTGAAGTTGCTTATTTGTTATTGTTCTATCCCAGGATCAGGGAACATGAACAGAGATTGAAGATAAAGACTATCCAGAGATGAAAAAAAACCAAAAACCAGTGAGGCAACATGAAATTACCACTTCCCAGTAGGTTCTTATTGATAGAGAAACATGTTTACTCTTAAACTTATTAGCAGAAGCTCTCCTTTTTGTCACAAGTTAAGTTACTTTTCTTGCACATAGACAATTTTTTTTAAAAGCCCCCAAATATGAAATAGCCCATTCTTGGTTATTCTTATCATAAGAATCTTTTATCCATAAAGTGGCTAATTTGGCTCTTTTACTGATGTAATTAGTTTAGGTAAACACTCTTGGATGCTTGCTCTATTCTCACTTTCATTAGATTAAATAAAGCCTGGCAAATCCTTAAGATTTTAAATTTTAATATTATTTTACTAATGAAAGAGCAACTCTGAAGGGCAATGCCTAGGGAAAAATTTTCACCATTAAATATCTTTAGTTCTTCTGAAGCTTCTGCAAAAGAGCAAACTCCAGAATACTTTAACCATACAAGAAAAATTAAATTTCTCTTCCTGCCCCTCAGCTTTCTACTTGGCTCTTCATGTTTGAGTCGTGATGTTTCAGTTATTCTCAGGTAAAACTCTTTGGTTACAAAATATTTGTATAGTCCAGATTACTTTAAAAATGATAAAATTTTAGTCAGAGGTGTATGTTTTTACAATTTTTGATATTTTAGATATTTCAATACTTCTAAATATGCAAGTGCATGTTTCAAAATAATTTCATAAGCCTCAAATCATGGACTATGACAATTCAATTTGAAATTGCTCTGTCAGTCCAGATTTGTTCATCATAATGTTCATCATTATTTACTTTTTCCTGCTGACGAAAGAAAAGATATGAGTGAAAAACAGCTACCATATCTCTGTCAGAAACATTTTTTGGAAACCAGATAAGATTTTTCAAAGAGTACTGACTATGCTCAGTTATGTCATTTAAAACTATGTGACTTTGATCAAATAAATTAAGCTTTTGTGATTTTGTTTCCTAATTTTTAAATATATGTAATAATAGCATCTAGTTCATAGGACTATAAGGACTAAATCGTGTTCTTCAAAAGCCACATGTTAAAGTTCTAACCCCATATGTGATGATCTTTAGAGGTGGGGCCTTTGAGAGGTCATTAAGCTTAGATGAGGTCAGGAGAGAATGGCCCTAATGATGGGATTAGTGCCTTTGTGAAAAGAGACACCAGAGAACTTGTTGTCACTCTCCATGAGTACACACACTGAGGAAAGGCCATGTGAGATGGCAGCTAAGAAAGCTCTCACCAGAACCTAATCATGCTGGCACCATGATTTCAGACTTCAGCCTGCAGAACTGATAAAACAATTTTTTCAAGCCACACAGGTTATAGTATTTTGTTATGGCTGTACAAGCTAAGACAATGGAACATATGTGTGTGTGTGTGTGCACACATTAACTTGCCAGTTCTCTATCCCTTTGTTTTCCTCTGTCATTGTAATCATAAAAGCATATGTTGATATGGATGTTCCATATTATATGTATTTATGAAGAAAAATACATGGACAATATCCTGGACCCAAAATGGACTTTACGTGACAAAGGCATAAACTTTGGGCTTTAAGTCATTGAGATTTAAGCCACGGAGACTGGTTGTTATTGTAGCATAAGCTAACCCATCTAACATAATAATGTAAATATATCCAAACAAATAAAAATAGCACCTGAATCTATTTTAACTTTGTTTCTTCGACTGCCTCTCTGAATAATAAATTAACTTCATTTCTTAGTTTATCTTTACTCACTAAGTCATTGTAAAGATTCATTTAGGACTTGCATGGAAATGGACAAGTTGTTGGGTATAAAAATAATAAACTGGATAGGTCTGATCTCTAACGTGATGTAACTGGCATTCTTGTGTAAAAGACCAAAGAATAAAAAAATAAAATAAATAAAATAATTCAACAAAGAAAATAAGTATAAAATGTTATAATAACTATAAATACATAAAAGTCAAACATAGAATAACAGAAAATTACTTTAGAGTAATCAGAAAATCTCTGATGTGCTGAGATTTAATCTGAGCCCTGAAGGCTACACTGGAAGGAATCAGAGCCATGAGAATTACTGAGAGCAAGAGCACAGATAATGCCAGGGGTCCTGAGAACTTGGCTGTTCAGAGAAACTAAAGGATAAGGGTGGCTCTAATCAAGTAATACATTTCTAGATGATCAGCACCATTTTAATTTTACGTTCTCTCACCTATGATAGTGGGATCCCCAAATTTTCTGATGATATATATCTTTAGGAAGGATATTTGATGATATCCATGGTGAAAAATTCCTTATTGATGATTTAAGAGTAGCAATATACAAATATAGCATTTGATTATAAAATACGATAGGTTGAATGTAATTTAACAAAGTGACCCTAAAGAATATGTGAAAGTTACAGTGTGGCTTTTCTTTTCTCTTTAATTAAATGTATTGGGGTGACACTGGTTAATAACATTATCTAAGTGTCAAATGTACAATTCTATAATACGTTATCTGTATATTGCATTGTGTGCTCACCACCACCCATAGTCTAGTCTCCCTTTGTCATCATACTTTTGATCCCTGTTCCCTCTTCATTCTCCCTCTAAAACCCTTTCTTCCAGTACCATTCATACTGTTATCTGTGAGCTGGTTTTGTTTCTTTGTTTGATGTTGTTTTATAACCCACATATGAGTAAAATCATATGGTTCTTGTCCTTTTCCATATGACTTTTTTTGCTTAGCATGATTATCTCAAGATCCATCCATGTTGTAGCAAATGGCAGTGTTTCATACTTTCAACTTAGTAGTATTACATTGTACGTATGTATGTATGTGTGTGTATGTATGTATGTGTATGTGTGTGTGTGTATATATATATATATATATATATATATATATATATAATCACATCTTCTTTATCTAATCATCCATCAAAGGACATTTAGGTTGTTTCCATGTCTTAACTATTGTGAATGATGCTGCAATAGACATAGATGTATGTATATCTTCACAAATAAACATTTTCAAATTTGAGGAGGTAGATACCTATAAGAGAGATTGCTGGGTCATATTATAATTCTATTCTTAAATTTTTTAGGAACCTTGTACTGTTTTTCATAGTGACTGCAACTAATTTACATTCCCACAGGAACATATGAGGGTTCCTTTCTCTCCACATTCTCTCCAACATTTGTTATTCTTACCTTATTGATAATAGCCATTCTAAAAGGTGAAGGTGTGAGGTAGTACCTCATTGTGGGTCTGAATAGTATGTCCCTTATAGCTAGTGAAGTTGAGCATCTTCTTATATGTCTGTTGGCCATTTGTATAATTTTTTTGAGAAAAGTGTTTGTCCAGGTCCTCTGCCCATTTTTTAATAGGATTGTTTTGTCGTTGTTGCCATAATCATTGTTGAAGTTAGTGTGGCTTTTCTGATGGTAAACAAGATTATTTAAACATATGTAAACATATTTTAATGTTTTTGTTTTTTCTTTATTTGCCTGCTTATAGCATTAAGATAGTCACATGTAATAGGTAAAATGTGTTCTTGATGATTTATTTCATTAATAAAAAAGAGGAATCTCGGGAAAGAATTTTGGAAAAATGTTTATTAGAAAATTTTTTTTCTTTGCAGTTATCCTTTGTCAGCTGGGTCTTCTTAACCTTAAGATCATGGTAGTAATTATTTAAATATACAAATTGAATGCCTGTGAGCTTGAAAAAATTTCTGCTAATCTCTGGGGCAAAAGCATGGTTCAGTTCCTTTGTCTCTGTACTTGGTATCATATCCTACCACCATGTCAAATCTGAGCCTTTTTGCCTGATTGGAGAAGTGAATTCATTATACCTAGAAGTTTATAGATTAGTTTATGTGTTGAGATCATATCGAATTCTCCAGTGAATTCCACTAATGTGCAGATCAAACAATTCCAATCCCTCTGTGTCTCAGTACATCACCTGTTTTATATTCTAAAGGTATCTTTGAAAACAAAATTGTCTCCTTTTTACATATAAAAGATGCATCACTTTATATAAACTAATTAATAATTGTTTTCAAGATAACAGGGGGTATTTACAAAATTCTTACATTTGCATGTTTATCACTGTTCTAAAATGAATTCAGTTTTGTGGTAATTTCGTTATCACATTTAAAAATTGTTTAAGTACTACTAGAATTAAACCTTTTTAACTTCCATGTAACTTTAGTATATTCAAAAAAAGTGACTTATTAAAACCACACTGTGAATCATATTTTCAGAGTATTAACCTAGAGAAAAATATGGCAAAAAATCGATAGTGTATGCAACTTGATGCCTTTTTGTATATTGATTTACATGTCATTGTCTGCAATTATTGTTTAAATATAATTCACTCTTTGCTAATAGGATACTATGATCACTATTGTATATAAGGATCAGACTTTCATAAAAATGAGTTAGATCCAAGCCTAAGTTTATTGTTGTTTACACCTGGAAAACTAAGATTTTAACACAATCAGAACACATATACTTGAGCATTGCAGTGATCTGTGTTGAACTCTATAATTCATCTTAGATCATCTTTTGAAATATATCTTGAAATAAAATGGAATAACCTGTTTCTATGACAAAGAAAAAGGAGATGCTCATGACTTGACAACCATCACTTGTTCAGTTCCTGCCCATTGTACTGTTTGTCCATGGAATGACTATAACAAAGATGCTAAGTACGATTTTCAACTTTGAAAATCAAACATCTCACTTATTTTATTTAAAAGAAATAATAGAGAAATTTTGAATCAAACCAAAGACCCCTTTTCCATGATTACTGCTCCCAAATTACCAAACGTGACATGGAGATGCTCATTCATTTTGCTTCATTCTCTATCTTCAAACTAAAAGCAGTAATCAGATTCAATTATTAGAAGCCCTGACTTCATTATTCCGACCCAAAGGTGAAACAGCCTGGAGTCAGTGCTTCTAATTATGCTGGGTGGCCCAGAAATGGACAAGCTGATTTATAGATGGCCGTGCTTGGTTCTGTCCCAAAGGCACCAGAGTTAGTGCCTGAAGGAGAAGCTGAATCTCACTATCCAGTGGCTCTGAGCTCTGTCCTTAGTCACAGAATTAAAAAGAAGGATAAATTTGGAAAGATTTTTTTTCTCTTTTACACTATGGTCCATTCTTAAATTCTTAATTTGAAAATACCATAGGCACACTTGCATGTCCTCATTAAAATAGAGAAATTAAACAAGAAGTGACAGAGTAATCACTAAACCAACAACAGAGTAGATGCCTACAGGAATAACACTCAATCCACCCTTTAAGTAGTTCAGTCTGAAAAATCCAAAATGCAAACTCTTTTTACGGAACTGATATCAAAAGCATGCTCAGTCACATGCAACACATCTCATGCTGTTTTGATCAATTAAAATTATTCTTCCTATTTTGGGCTTTTTAGACTTTGCCGATGAATTCTTCTCTTTGACAATCTTAAGAGGGAGTCAATATTTAAAAGAGTGAATCAAAATAAATATTTTACTTTGCTTATTTTGGGGTAAAAAGTAAAACTCTAGTTGATCCCTTTTCTTACGTCAACTCTCTCAACACACACATTTTTCTAAGGTACTTCATGGATTTTGACTTTTAAAAAAACTTCTCATGTGGATGTAGTACAAAATCTAGAACTGTATAATATAAACCTACACCAAAAAAGATCATCTCCTTCTTTATTTTTAAAGACATCATTTTTCACATAAACGAAGGAGGCAGGATATGAAAAATGCTTCTAGTCCACAGCATGATAAGTTCCAAATATTTTTTGAAACCAATCACAAATAATACTGGCAAAAAGCAGGAGAGAAATGTCTGTATTAAAGTGAACATATAGATCATGCTGTGATTAGATTTCTGGTTTTAATGCAAAGCAAAATATAACCTAAAAGCCAATTGTCTGTAGAGAAAGTTTTAATAGTAAGTAAGAAGATGAGAAAGTTTAGAGAGAGAAATAAGAAATTTATAATATCTGACTTGTGTATAAATAGAGAATGTAAACAGAGGTCTGCATTCCACTGTGGAGATGTGATTTACTGTTTAAACTAGAATTTAAGAGAAAATAAATAGTACAGGAAAACTTTCCCCTCACATTCCACTACCTCAATAGCCCTCCTTTCAATTCATCCTTGGTAAGAATGTCCATCCACCTTAGCAAGGGGCACAGAAAAAATTCTGAATGCTTTATGTGTTTAATAAAATCATATTGTGCTGCAGACTTACATGTGTCATCCTTATTAGGAAATTTTAAAAAGCTACCTTTCCTGAGAAAGAGTGACAGCTGTAAAACTGTTCCAGGTAGTATAAAAATCTTGAAAATTAGAAAGTAATCACAAATCTAGAAATCATCAAAAGAGGATAAGATACAGGAAGCAGTGTACAATTTTTGTTTTGGGATAAACTACAGACCCTAGATTTTCAATTTTAAGTAAAAGAAAACCAGCATACTTAAACACTCTATTTCTCAATTTTTATGCTTAAAAAAAGAGGAAATTGTAGCAGTATCATTAACAAGTAACATTTAAAATTAAGATCTAGAAATAGTAGTTGAAAATACCTGCTAAAAGTGAGGTAAGGGGTAACAAAAGCATAAGGTATTATAGAGCTCACTCTAAAATTCAGTTCAAATAAATGCTCAGCCAGGTACAAGATGCTGCTGAGAGAGCTGAAGGGACTTAATTTTCATGCAGATAGAATAACAGAAAAGCTAAGACAACATTTGTATTATATAACACTGGTTATCAGAGGAGCTCTGAGAAAAGAAAAATCCAAAGGAATAATAGACATCTGAGAAGGCTTCATAGGGAAGGAGGAACTTGAACTAACTAAACTAAATGAGAAGATAAGTGAAATTGTAATCAGCAAGTAGAAGGGTGGGACAAGTGCAATACAGATGGGAGAAAAGTCCAAACAAGAAGAAATTAATATAGCCTATTTATAGGCCTGATATTTGTCAGGTAATGTAATAATAGACAAAGCCCACTTCAGCATGTGAGGAGAGATTAGGTTAAATAACTATAAAGAATTATGGAGAGTATTAAATATTAGAATAAGTAATTTAAATGTTTTATAACTAAAAGTATGACAACACTGTGGAACCAATTTTATTAAACATTTAATTAGCATTATCTCATATAATCCAAATAACAACTCTAGGAAAATAGGTATTAATATTATCCCCATTTTACATATTAGGAAAAGTCAGAATTAAAACCCAGGTTTGTAATTTCAAAGCTCACACTCTTGGCCACTCTGTTTCATTGCATCATTATATAAATACATCTCCTTGGTCTCCAAAAATGTTTAAAGAGAACTAAAACCCATTGCAATAATTTATATGTGAATGTAAAGCAATTTTGAATGTTTTCTAATGTTTAATGGAGGTAGAAGGAGGGGTAAAATAAATTATAGAAAAATTAAATAATCAGCTGCAGCTATAAGCCAGGTCATGAAGTCGGAAACATCCAGAGGGTAAAGCAGGACTCACTGGAACATTGGCAACAAAAGACACATCAGATGCGTGTTTTAAAAACATGCTCTCAGCACTATTCACAATGACCAGGACTTGGAAGCAATCAAAGTGCCCTACAATAAATGATTGGCTAAAGAAGCTGTGTGGTACATATATACAATGGAATATTACTCAGCCATAAAGAGAGATGAAATACTGCCATTTGTGACAACATGGATGGACCTTGAGATAATCATACTAAGTGAAATTAGCCAGACCGAAAAAGTTGAAAATCATCTATATGTGGACTATAAACCTAAAAGCAACAAATGAACAGGACGGAGACTCAGAGACATGGATGATGGACTAGTGGTTACCAGAGGGTAGAGGGTGGGGGTGGAGGGAAGAGGTATACAGGGTAAAAGGGTCAAATATAGCGAGGTTGAGAGAGGGTGACGTGGGTAAAGGGGATCAGATTATATGGTAGCTTGAAGGAAACTGGATTTTGGGTGGTAAACACACAATAGAATATATACATGTCAAATTATAATGTACACCCCCAAAATTATATAATTGTATTAACCAATGTTACCTCAATAAATGTAAAAAAATAATAAAATAAAATAAAACCTGACAGGAAAAAAATGCTCTCATTACAGTGAAGAGAATGGTTTGATGAAGATGGTGGCAGGGACACATTAGCTGGCTATAGAAGAAAGAATGCAAGTGTGAGGTAATGGTGGCTGATTTAAGAGGCAGAAACGATAGGCCTTGGTGACTGAGTCAAAAATAGTATTTAGGTTTGTGACTTGGGCTGTGAAAGAATGGCAATTCTACTTAGGGAGTCATGGATCATGAAAGGATAAGGAGAAATGATGAGTTAAGTTTGAGACTTGATGAGTTTGATGTGCTTTTGGGGCAGTCAAGTACAAATGTCTCATGGTTGGAGTTATGCATCTGATACTCAGAAGTGGGGTCTGACCTAGATGTCAGTATGCGATTAAACATAGGGATAGAAAAAGATTAGCGGGGATGAGTACTCAGGGTACAAAAGGAAGGAAGAATTAAGACAGAACCCCAAAACAGCAACCTTTCAACAATACAGAAAAAAAATTCCAAAATGGAGTGAGAAAAAAATGACTCCAGAAAGGAAACATCAAGAGTAATGAAATACTTGAAACTAAAGGAAGAAAGTTGTTTTCAAGGTGGAAGAAGTGATCACCTGTATCAAAAGCTATGAAAGTTCCAGTTAGATAAAGAGACAAATGATCACCGACTCATCAACTGAAGACATTACCAGTTATGCATTTTAAAAGGATTAGATGCCAAGTTATAATGGACTGAGAGGTCAATTTTTAAAAAGAGCCTATGTATGTAGACTAGTGATTTGGGAAGATCAGTGCTGATGCCTAATAAAGTTTTCATAAATCACTGGCAAACCCAGAAAACTAAAAACATCATTTTTTGTTTGTTTGTTTAATAAAGTTAAATTATCCTATACAATCGTTGCCCTGGATAATGTCGTTCTATATCTTTTTAGTACTAAAAATACATCTTTCCAATAAAATGGTGCTTATAGAAGATAGTAGTTGTTTACAAATATTATTGCTAGTTAAATCTATATATTATCCCAAATTCTGCAACCTACTGTTACTGCTTACTCTCAGAATGAATGTCTGTTAAAAGAATGTCTCAGCAGTCCCTGATGGATGGAGGGTAGGTAGGATAAAGGAAAATGTTACTTGTCTGGCAAAGGCATTTGCTTCTTTCTAAGAACAGAATGTGGTTCTGAAGGGTCAGTAGAGAGTATTTGCATTTCGTCTTTGGCAGTTTCATTATGTTGTCAATTATTATAGTGCAGTGTTCTAATAGGAGTTTCATCATGCATTTAAATTGGAGAGGGGATTCATTTAGCCACCACAACAAATTGAGCTCAGCAGGCTTTATTTCAGAAACTTCTGTGGTGTCAAGTGGTCAGTCCTTCAGTTTTAATTTCTAGATATATGAGATGCAAATTGCATGATCTTTTCTCCTCTGATAGACAAAGCAAATGGCTCCAATTATATTCTAGCATACCCTTAACTGGGAGGTAAATAACATTATCGGCTTGGGATGTGGTAGGGTGAATCACAAAGAAAAGATTAATTATCTTGTAAAGGTATTGTATTATCTTAATTGTTCACATCACTCAAGCTTTTCTAATTAGAAAAGTAAATACCAGCCAAAGCAGGTTTTGCCCCTGCACGATGAAGAAAAAAAAAGCTAAACATTTGCATGAATTATACCTTTTCAAATATTTAAATTTGATAAGGCCAACTATCAGTTTATACCTGTTTTCCTGTCATCACACTTTTTAAAGGTCAATTGTAGTTCTTTTATAAAAATTGAAAGAATAACAGTCTACTATTAAATGACAAATATTTCAATGTATTGATGCTGCAAGCAAACCTACCATTCCACATCTCTATAGCCTATTATATTTTCATGGTTTCCAAAACCTAAGATGCTTTTCTCTATCAAATTTATTCCATGTGTCCTTTTAAGCTCAATGGTTTATCTGAAAATGCACAAGAGATGACATACAATCCCTCTGTTCTCTTCCTTCAAGCAGCTGCTGTCTTTTCTTGTACAGAACATTTCCCATTCTATCTTCCTGATTAATGCTTTGTCTCTGGATAAATGTAGCACTATTAAACAATCAGAATTAGATTCTGCCTCCCAGAACTCTATCTTACCCAAGAGAAGTTCATCAGACTTTCTCATGAGTTGAGTCCCACAAGAGCCAGGTAATGAGGCAGGCCACAGTGGCACAAAGAATACCCTTGCTATTATGACTATCTTTCTTGAGAGAACACCCAGCATATCATAGGTACTCAGAAGTGTTGTCTCCTTTATATGCATTTTCTCTGTATTGGTTTCTGGCCTTCATTTTGAAGTAGCATAAAGAATAAAGACTTTGGACCCTTATAGATGTGCATTTGAATCTGGCTGAAAAACGTTCTATAATCTTGGGCAGGGTGTTTCACCTCCCTGTGACTCTTTCCTCTTCTGAAAGAAGATAAAAATAAAACCAACCTGTTAGGGTGATTTTTAAGTGATGAAATTATATCATGCACGTTATACACTTAGCTCAGTGCCAGGCACATAAGGACTCAATAATTGTTGGCTATATTATATTTTATTACTATAATTTATAGCCTCTCCACTGAAACTCAGTTTGAAAGCTATTTCTGAGGTCGGAATCAGAACTGAAAAATTCCTGTCATTTGAAAAGGTCATCTGAACTTGCCCACGTGCGAAATGCTTCTCTGGGTCCTAAATCAGATGTGTCTCTCTCATTCTTACATCTTCCAAGCAGGATATTTTCAGAGGTCTGATGGGCTGTAACACACTGTTTCCGTAGCTGGTTTACCAACTCACTGATCTGCAGCATTTCACTTAGGGCTGTTCTTTTTCTGACAGGAAGGCTTGAAAGAAATGATGTTCCTAAATGCCAGGAGGATTTTCCACATGGGCACAGGGGAAGAACACTGAGCATTTGGGCACAGCATGCATAGCAGATTTTGAGGGTTGTGAGACGCCCATCTCTGTGTTCAGTTAATGAACCCTGGGGGCCTGAGCACACTATATTGTGGAAGGGAAAAGGGGTTAATTTGTCAGGAGCTCAATTTGTGAAAATAATTCTTCAGTCTCATTTATATTTACATTATCAAGGCATCTTTAACAGAGAGGGGGCTGTGGTATTGGATGAGATCACAGCTGAAATGTAAGATTTTATGGATATGATCTCTTTGTCTTCTTCAGCCAGTTGCCTGGGAGGAAAAAACACAGATCCTAATTGTCCCAACAGATCTGTTCTTCTAGGGGGGCCAAGAATTTTTTCCTTGAATTTGTCTGTCTGTCTTCACTCACTTTATCTATAAAGTCCAAACTTCTGTTTAGCACAAATCATCAGGTAACCTACTTGAATCTTCTCTTCTATCCCTTTCCTACTTATGATAGAAATTTACTTTACTCCCTTAGAAACCAGGCACAGCCTCTTATGAACTTTTCTTATTTCAGGCTGTTTGTGGTTCATGGGTCACTTTAAAATCAGGTCTGAAGTACATGAAGTCGATGTTACTCATCCAGTCATTGTGACCCTAAACAAGTTACCTAACTTTTCTAAACCTCGGTTAACCCATTGGAAAAGATGTATCTATACCCCAAAATTACTGTTTACTTAATCTGTTTGCATTTTCTTCATTATTTCCATGAGGTGGTGTCCTATTCTTGGTCTAACCAAGAAGAGAGCATGCTTAGCCTAGCTGTGCTAGGACTGCCTAGTTTTCCATAATAAAATTCCTTTTGAGTTCTTAGCTATATTTACTCTTACAGTTGAAAGGTTGCAAGGTATTAAAGTACTGCCTCTATTCTCTTCATGTTTGGTATCTTTTCTTCCTGAGGGCTGGAAGTTTGGCACAATTTCTTCCAAAATTAGTATCTTTAACTTCTATATGTTCTATCAACTAATTGTTATGCCTTTCTACACTTTCTGTACAATGATGACTCACCTCATCAGTACTTCTCACTCAGTATTTAACACAATGCTTGGCACCCAGTATGCATTCAGTACACAAGAGTATTATTATTACCATTCTCCCACAGGCGCTATCCCAGGAGCTGCTAAAAGCAAAGTGAATAACCAGAAAGTTCATCTTCTTTTTGAATCTGTGTTTACATCATGCTTCCATGAATGACACTGACTTTTCTGTGAAAACTCTCTTTTCTTTCTCAGTCTCCCTTGGATTCAATGACAAGTATATCATGGCCAGTGCTATTGGATGATATTTAAAACCAATTAACCTGAGTTCCAGTGGTGAAATGCTCTAAGAATTTAACCCAGTAAGTCTCTTCTTAGCTCAAAATAGGTTAAATATTTGCAAAACAAGAAAGCAGCATTTAATATGAACTATTAAACTAGAGGGTCCATGGGGCTAAGAGGGGCAGGTGCCCGGACGGCCAGTCAGGTTTCTGTCAACAGGCCAATCTTTGTCACACTTTTCATATGAGGATAGTTATAGTTTAACATAAATATTGAAGGGTTGCAAAGTCAAATTGCCTGTATAAAAAAATACTCTTTAAGACTTGAAAATGGGCATCTTCCCACTTAAGGTTAATGACACTTAGCCTGGAAAAGTAAACATGACCATTTCACTCATTTCACCAGACTGAAATTTCCTTGAGAGGGAGGGTCATGTGTTCACTGCACATTGCTTTAACCCCATTATCTTACGCAATGTCTGACACAGAATCCAGGTTCAATAAATATTTATTGAAAGAATAAATTTATTTTGCTACCAATTTACCACCTGGGGCAGGAGGGGGAAGAGGGAGGAGATAGATGGGTAGCAAATAAATTTAAAAGCAGTAGGAAATGTATTTGCAAGATTAGGAAAAGGCTATTCTGAACACAATGGAGAAATATAAGATTAAATGCAGAAGGAGAATAAATCCATACTGTCACCTTCCATAAATTCATATTTGTTTTTCTCCAGTTGATTGTTATCCCCTCCCTATCAAGTTTAGGAGTGTGAACTAATGAAGAAAAAGAACTAAACTGCTGACTGAGTAAGACTTGTAAAAAGTTGGGGGAGTGACTCTGCCTCAGTTCTATAAGTTAATGAAATCTCGTTTAAACCCATCCACCAACCCTTCATTCAAATGTCACTTTCCTGATTGCTTTTGTTATGTGCCATTGAGTCATGGAGATTTCACGGCTGACTCATGCGGTGGCAAGGTGATAAATCATAACCACTGAATAACATCAGAGAAATTACAAATGACAGACGGTATTTCAGAGGACTGCCTGTGGGAAACCAGGTATTTATTTTCACTTTGTACCAACTTCTAAATAGCCTTGGCTATAGGAGTTATCAGGATGGTAAGAAGTTATTGCTAGCTCACTGCTATTTAGGCACATAGGAAAGACATGCTAAAAGCAGAGGACCAGCTCCTTTGTTGTGTTATCTAATTAAAACTGAAGCTAAGAAGGACAGTACAGCATACATTTGAAGAAAAAGACAAAACAATATAAAGTTCAGGCCCTTGATCAGGAAAACTGTCAAATTTTAGGGATGCTTCATATAGTAAAATGAAAAAAAAGTGGAATAAAGTAAAAATTTTTGTTGCCATTGATAAATCTATGTTTTATACCTAATACATCACTTTGGACTCAGTTTACCTTAGTATTAGAACACTGTAGTCTGAGAGCTGGAATGGCATTCAAATAAGAGTAAATGTTAGACACAAATACCAAACAGCTTTTAAATGCCTAAGTAAGGCTACTAACCAGTGTGCCTCTAATGAGCATTTACTCTCTATGTTTCACATAGTAACTAAGCCTATAATGATAAGTTTTTCATCTGGGGATCCCAAAATTATTTGATAAACAGTAATAAAATTACTTTGCTATTTAAGGTAACATGATTGTGATATTCAAGTAAAATGACTAAAATTTCCAAAATATATAAATTTCCAAAATTTAATTATCATAACTTGATATCATGGATATATTTAAGCAAATATGTATTAAGGGACAAGGGAATTTCAAGGAGAAAACACAAGTAAATCTGTGGGTCTTTGTGACACTTTTATATTCCTAAGAGCTGAGATTGTATATATTTTAAAATGAAGAAAAATTTAACTAATCATTGACTTTTTACTGATACTTCTCAAAATTTTTTTCTTTTTAATATAATGTTTTAGAAGTTTTTGTAAAAATGTATGAAATAATACAGTTTCACTCAGATATCACATGCACTGCAGAATCTCATCTCTGAAAACAATGGGCAGGAGAAGTTAAACTAGAGAGCTTGAGATATTCCCATTCTTATAAGAATTATGCCAAGAAAGAAAAGCTGAGAAGGCATCTTCTTCAATATTCTAAAGGGCAACTAGCCTTTAAGTAGGCCCCTTTGGTGCACTATGCATTAAAGGTTTTTAACAGCATCCGTTTATCATTTTAACCGCAAGCATTTAATACAAGGTGTATGACCAGGTGCAAAGAAGAAGGTATATAATGTATCTTGAGGCTTACATTTTCAAAAGAAAACATCAAGTCATGTCAGAAATGTGAAATACTGTCTTTATCCCGTTGTTTGCCTACTGTGTAATTTTAAGTCCTAGCTCTATGAGTGACAAAACTTTTGATAGGAACACTATCAATGGTCTGTGGATAAGGAGATAATTTGAAATGGGACCCAGTCATATCATGTTAACTCAAGGTTATATTGGAAAACTTCTGACTATTAGCCATGACACTACAGTAAATGTAGCAATGATAATAACAGGCTGTGTTAAGAAAAGTCAGAGTGTACTTACTGCTTTCACCTACATTATCTGAGGTGGTTTTCCTAACGACCCTGTATATCTAGACCTTATCCCCATCTTGTGCAGGCAACCTGCAGGAAGCTGAGCTGACTTGTTGCCTCTCTGGTGTATGTAATATAGTCCAATTATCCCAGGCCAGCAACAAAAAATAATTTAAAAGGCATGTAAATCTGTGATCTCTCAAAAAATAGAGATAATCCCATTAATAAATTTCAGCAAAACCTTTCAAAATCTGCTTTCCTTCAAAATCCCAGGGAATTGAGAATATCCTACTCATCACCGATTCATTATAATATGACTATTCCTGAATAATCAATCTCTCTTTTACACACACACACACACACACACACACACACACACACACCTCTTATAAAACTATATTTTTATGCTTTCAGTATGTCTTCTGCCTTCAGCCAATAAAAGCTATCCTTCTAGCCTTTTGTTTTATATTCTGTTGAAGAGTTCTGATGCATGTCAACACTGAACATGTGAATCATAGTTGGCCTCTCTACTCATATAAAAGACAGAAAATCGCATCGTGTTTTAAAATGTGAGGTTAGCAGCAGTTCAAAGGGTTATCAAAAAATGGTAGAAAAACAAATGGTAAATATCAGATGGGGATTGACGAAAGTCAAAACATAAGATCTCAATAAGCATCAATTGAGTCTGGAAGAGATGACTGATATTTAATTTGATGATTACTGTAAGAAAATGAAATTAGAAACCATATATGACTCCAGAGTCATATATGAGCGATCCCAGAAATGCATTTTGCATTTCCTAAATGTCCTATGGTCATAAAACAATTCTTAGGAAGCTTTTATGGATTCCCATTTGCTGATCCCAAGGCTTAATGTATGGTGTAATGCAACACAGCTACTCTAGATTTTTTAGAGCAGGGTTGCAAATTTTCTTTAGAGAGCTAGATAGTAGCTGTTACAGACTTGTGAGACAGGTCTCGGTCACACTTGTTCAACTCTGCTCTTGCAACAAAGGCCATACTTAAATGAATGGATATGGCTGTGTTTCTATAAAACCTTTTTTAGACATTAAGGAAGCACTACCGATCTTTAGGTTATGATTAGTGTTATTGGTTTGTTAGTTTTTTTTTTCTTTATTTCTGCTGTGTATGATCACTGCTCAGAATCTGTACAGTACAGCAGTTTCTGAATTGCTCCCATTTATCTGTCCTCCTAAAGAGTCAGGTGAGGACAGAAGGATCTCAAATATTATTGTAAAATACCTTATCTTTTGTCACTTATTTTCATACTTGAGGGACCTGAGGCTAGCAAGGACAAGGCACTTCAAAATACTAAGCATGAATCTTTGTCTTCAAGGCTCATATTCTTTCCTTTGAACAATCTGAAATTTATTCTTGGAGATCTCTACAACTTGTCCGCTTGTTCTTGGAGCCTTTGAGACTGCAGATGACCTATTTGATGGTCCCTTGTTACAGTTCTGGCTTTAGGTCAATTAATTTCAACATAGGAGTTAATAGGAGATATCACTTGGTGTTACATATGTGAGTGTATTTTCTCCTCAAAAGGAGACTCCCAAGACTGAAATGTCTTGAATATACAGAGGAATGCATCTCTCATTGTGTAGTGAGTAGATCCTGGCAGGCATTGGACAGGAGATTGCAGGAAAAGGGCACATAACCAATCACACTTTATAGGCCTTCTTTACCTATCCACAGATAATGTTTGAAAACAACTTTCTCCTCTTTTCTATCAGGTTTCAGTTTCTGGGACTAGCATAAGGTAACCATGAACGCCCGGGGCAGTTTCCTCCATCTATGCTCTCGGTGCCATGCCACTGATTGCACTGCCTTTGGAAATTAGAAGCTGTGACCAAGGCCTGTGAGGCAGTGCTGGAGAACCTTAGTGACTCTGCGTGATTCCGGCATAAAGGGAACCACATGCTCCTCCTTCTACCCCTAGTCTAGCCCTGTCCTGATCTTTGTCACTAAGATTCCAACTTATAAAACTCTGCTCTTCTTATGAAAAAATAAAAAAAATAGCAATAGAAGGCAATTTATTTAATTCTCTAGTCTGCCTGTACCGTGGTAAGAACAGAAAAGTTTATAGGAGAAAGGCAACAGAGGAGTTGGGAGAGACCAGAATCATACTGATAAGCCAGGTTGTCTCAGAATTATGGATACAGGAGATAAAAAAGAAATGTATGTTTCTGTTAAATATTATTAACTCAAATGTATAATTCACACATCCAGATGCAGCTGTTGCTTTTTGACTGGAAAAATAGAAGTGAGGTACATAATTGGGACAGCTAAAGAGTCCAGGAATTTAAAGCCCCGCCTCTCCACACACACAAACACATACTTCCATATTCCACTTCTATACTCAGAAACAGATGTGCACCTCTCTGCAGTCCATGTTTTTAAACACAAATAAGAAAACTGCCAGACAAGGACACAGACCCAAACTAAAAAGACATTTCCCACCAAGTGACACAGCAATCTCTACTTTGACTTTTGCTCCACAGCTGTGGCAAAACTCACATTATGGCTGTGGGAAGAAAATTGTTCACAGGTGAGAAGTAAATTATCTGGCTTGGAACAAAAATGTTGAAAAGGCAAATTCCACCTGCTTTTCTCTAGGCAAGATATTTTTGTTCAAATATCTCCCCACCACCTAGTCAAGTAGTTGCCCACATGTCCAATTCACATCTGATTCTGGAAATAATTCCAATTTCGTATTGTGCACACATATAGAATATATGTGTATAGAAATACACATGAAACCTAAGGGCTAAATCACCTGCTTTCTAAATTGCTAAAGAGAGAGTTTTGTGAAACCTTAATTATGGATGTTTATTCATTTACCCATTTCTTCTTTCATTCAACAAATATTTCCTGAGTGCCTATTTTGTGCCAGGCACTATTTTAAATTTCAGGACTATAGCTGTAGCAGACAAGGTCAATGTTTCCATTCTCACAGAGGAAGACAAAGAATAAATAACTGATAAATCAATCAAACACATGTATTCTTACTCATTTCACACATAGCTGATATAGTATTTGAAAAAACATTGTTGTGAGGCTGGGTGATGATAAAAAATATGGGGAAGAGGGAATGATGAATTCTGCCTTGAAGAAACAGAATTTTACAGGCGTGGCAAGGATTCAAGCCATATACTATAACATTAAACAAAACTTCTAAGTTCTATAATAAATGAGAAAATGTTGGTAGAAGACTAAGGAAAGAGCAGATACTCTGACAAAAATGGGTTTATGGATAAGTACTAAAAAGAGTTGTTGATAATAATGATGATAATGATAACAGCTAATATATTCCATGCAGTCTTCATTTCTTACCATGTGCTGTTACAGATACATTATATATGTGACTTCATCCTTGTTACCGTAGTTTAGCATTTTCCTATTCCCAGAATGTATATACTGACATTGAGGTATGGAGATGTTAAATAAGTCACCCAAGGTCACAGATATAACATGCAAGGGAACTAGGATTTCTAGGGTTTCATACTGAATTCCACAACTAGAAAAAGCTCATGGAATAATACCTATTCACTCTTCCTTGGAGAATGTTTTTTACTTTCTAAGCCTTCTGCTCACTTTCTCCCTTAAGATGTTGTAAAACATTTTTTCTTAGGCTCCATCAGCTGACCTCGAATTATCCAAAACTCTAATTTTCCAACATATCTCAGAAACTATTTAGGTAATAGTGCTGCTTAGGTGGCACTCAGAGTTGAAATATTTTTAAGTGAACTCTTAGGAGAAAAGATGGAAGTTGTAAACTGGGATCATGCCCAATGGTAGACTAATAACATTCATAATATTTATTTTATAGTGATAATTACTGAACATCTATTACATATGTGCCAGATACTGTGCTAAAAGATAAACACGATCCTATTTATCTTTGGCAATGATCCTGTGTTATAGGGGCCCTGATTATCTCTACTTAATAGATCAAGAAAATGAATATTACGATAACTAGCCTACTGAAGTAAGTAATAGAACTTAGTTCAAATCAAGGTTTAACTTCCACACTAACCCTTTTAATTAGATAATTGTATCATGTCCCTGTGTTACCAGATAGTCTCACAGAAACCACTTTTATTTCTTATGTGTGTTTAGTTCAGAGAATATGTATGCATGTGTGTTTCAGTTGCTTTGGTTGTATAACAAGTTACCCTAAGGCTCATTCATTGATATTTCTGGCAGCAGTCTGTGAACGGAGTCCTTAATTGAAACTATTAGCAGAAACAAGTACACATGGCTTCTCCATGTGGCCTGGTGTTCCTCAAGGTGAGAAAAAGGGAGACAGAAGGAGAGAGAGGGAAAGAGAAAGAGAGAGATTGTACTTTACAGCCTAACTTCAGAAGCCCTGCAGTCACTCTTTTGCTACATTATGGTCATTGAGAGAATCTAGCAGCCTTACCAGTTTCAAGAGGAGGAGAAACAGACCCCTCTTCTTACTGCAAGGTTATGGAAAAGCATGTGGGTCCAGAAATATTCTTTTGGCCATTTTAATGCAATCTTCTTTGTTTATAACTCATATATAATATAGATGAATGTGAGTTTATACTCCTATATAACTCATATATATGAATATGTACATGCATATACAGACACATATGTGTGTGTGTGTGTGTGTGTGTGTGTGTGTATAAAATAGTGACTTCTTGACACCATGAAAATTTTCAATCTAGCTGCGATGAATGCAGGATTAAATAAAGAAGGCAATTTAGCAGAGGCCATTCAGAACCCAATACCATTAACTGCCGTTCTTAATGGCTGCTTTCCTTCGAATACAATTTCTTCTGACGAACAACATCTCAACCTTCCTGTTTGCTTTTGTTTATGTTTCACCTGCATTGTGTGCACAACATGCTGGCTAGCTCTGGAAAATAAGATTAAGGAGACATAGAGTAAAAAAGGTGGGGGTGGGGGAGTAAATAAGGGTTCAGACCCTGGAGTTAGATCTGGCTTGGAAACTTGGCTCTACCTCTTACTAGATAACCTTGGGAAATTTCTTTAAACTCTTTGACTCTTCAGTTTCTTATATGCAAAATGGGAATATTGTTGCACTCTTTACAGGGTTGTTGCTAAGGTACATTAATTTGTTTCTATAAAGTGTTTGGTGCAGTGCTCACCACATAGATGTTATACAGGAAACTGGATCAAAGTTTAAATAATGACATACAAGTGCTTTTTCTTATGGCCTATGAGATTCTTCATGATTTAGGCCTGGTTCACTCCCTTGGCCTCATCTCGTACCACACTCCAGTGTGTTATTTATGATCGCTATGCTATAAACTCTATGACCTTCTTTCCATTTTTTGAAATTGCCTTGGCCTCAAGGCTATTGTATTTGATCTTCCCTCCTCCTGGAAGAGCCTTTCCTCAAAGCATTGCATGGTTGCTTCCTTCCCATCAGTTAGATCATTTAACTCATCTCACTGGGGAGGCCTTTTCATGATCAACCTCTTATCCCAAGAACCTCTGTTCCTCTCAATAATTCCTTATCATGTTATCACATTTACAATCTAAAGATTCTTTCTACTTACTTACTTTTTTACTATATGGCTTTCCATAAGACTGTGAGCTGCATAAGAAGTCATCTTCTCAGTCTTGTTCCAAGACCCCAGACAAGTCCAGGGCAATAGCAGGCCCTCCGCACATACCTGATGAATGGATGAATGCCCATGTACTTGCATGTGTTTATGTGTGTCTAATGAGGATAAAGGAAAAGAAAGGGAGGAAAAAGGAAAGCTTAGAACAACATATGAAATTGCATTTTGGTGAGAGAAACAAGACTGACATTTTCTTAGTGTTTCTCATTGGAGGGACACGTCAGAAAGGGACCTGAATAGCTGCTCTTTATTAGCTATAGGGCTGGTGTTGCAGACAAATGTATCCCATGCTGCAGTGGAATCATACCCCTTGTATCATACATATCCTTGAAGCTCTTCACTCTTTCTCTCAGGCTTTGTCAATGTGTGACCTAGGGATTCTCTATCTTCCTTTCATGTCTGATTTTTTTGTGGTTTAACTCTGGGTATCTGGCTAGATGCCTCTCAATCAAGAAAATTTGCCTTCCTTTTCCAGGAATTAGTATTTCAAAAGTCACAGAACTGAAATGCATTGCACATGCAAATCATCCCTCCAAAACCAAAACAATTCTAAAAATTACCCAAGCTCGCATAAAAATAAATGTTAAATTCATTAGATTGGCTATTTTTACTGTTCTGGCCTTTTCACTGGAGCTATTTGGCAACTGAAAATTCATCAGTGTATAAATGAATTTACGTGCTTGTGTAAGAAGCTTCTAATTAGCACACAGAGTAAAGTGTGGCGTGTTTTCCGTATAACACTCTCTGGATGAGGTTTAAAACTAAGGTCTGTCCTCGGAAATTCATTGACAGCTGCTATGTACATAAAAAATAAAATAAAAGGAAATAAAAGGAAGGCAATAAGTCGCTAACTTGGGACATGGAAGGAACCTGACTATATCTCCGGAACAGATGTTTCAGGTCTGGGACATTTTGCAGAAGTCATTAGAGACTTCATATTCAAAGGCTCCTGGGGAGCTGTCTGACTGTTTTTGCTTAATTAATAGATCTCTTTTCAACTCTAGAAGTAGAGGAGCCAAGGGACAAATACAGGTGTGCAGTATTGCTTTTCCATGAAAACCTGTTATAGTTGCCCCAGCTGGCCTTGGACTGATCATCAAGCCCCCTGACCCAGGCCTCAGTTTCCCTCTCTTTAATTGAAGAGCATGTGATTCTTTTCTTGTTTCACAGAAATGTGACAGGGGTCCCAAGTTAACAAACTGTACCAAAGTCATTTGCTTTCTGACAACCCCATGTAAAAAAAAAAAAAAATCCTTAATGCCTTATTTTTCTTATCATTATGAATTCGGGCTATAAATATTTTAGAAATGACTACTGTCTTACAGTCTTTAAAATCAAATATGTTACAGAAAATTCTGGAGGTTAAGAGTCAAAATAAGTTATGTTTAGGATTTCTATTAGTCTACCTGAGAACACATTATCAGACTAGAATTAGACATAATGGGTACCAAATTCTGTCTTTACCTTGTAGTAACAGAGGTATTTTTGAAAAAGTAATCATCCTTTCTTAGCTATAATTCCCTTACATATAAAATGAAAATATGAATGATTTACCTACCAAAGAAGAATGTTCTGAAAATTTCAGGAAATAATGTATACAATGCTCTTGGCGCTTGTTCCTAGTACACAACAATAAATATTACTTCTTAACTAATAAACATAAAACATAATAAAATAATAATTTGGGGGATTAGAACCATATAATATGATATTCTCATGACAGTTTAATGGCACTAAACAATTTATATTTTTCATTATTTGTGTTCAACATTCAACAACAAATTTAGTCTTAAGCAATATCATAACAGCTTCAAAAAAGAAATTAAAAAAATTGAGAACTTTGCTCTGTGCTCACCAGCCACCCTCTCTTTTCTCCATAAGCCTGGGCGTTTGGAGAACTGACGAAGTGGACATGAAACTCTCAGTAGGGTGCTTTGTACATCAGCTGAAAAGGTACCTTTCTTCCGGTTCTGCTGATTTACAAAGTGATCAATAATAAGCAATATCATTAAGCTCCATGCCTAGCTTTGCAAAGCACCACTCTTTAGCTATTAGGAGGATATTGTTTTAATATTGACAGGGAAATCAAAATGTGTCACTGGGTGGCTGTTGCATGCTTTCTTCCTGGTGGAATATGATTTTCCAGTGTCCTTGGGAGGAGAGCAACACTTTCCTCTCCACACCCCCACCCAACTGGAAAATATTTCCACTTTGTTTCCTTAAAGGAAGAGACTTCCTATTCACTTAGTAGTTCTCTTGTGACTTGAAGTCATTTCACCTATAGAAGACAGATGACTTCAACCCTCAATCTTGAGCTTGAATTGCAATACAAACCAAATTAGATAAAATAAATCAATAATACCCTTGCAGGCCAAATTCACTTAAGTAACATTTACAGTACAATTGCCTACTTTGTCCATATACTTTAATCCATTAACACTCTACATCTGGCACCTGAATAAATATGTTGCCCCAGCTGAATATAAATGAACTAGGATCACATCATTATTTTGTGTTGAGTGAAAGGTTAGTAAATTTTCATTTCTTAAAATAAATGATTTTGAAGTAAGGCAAAAAAAACCTGGTATATCATGAAGCCCTAAGATTTTGTTTCAGTGGCTGTTACAATACCCTGAAAGCTCATTGATGGCTTAGAAGTTTATATTGCAGTTTATGGATCATTGCATTCATACCTCTTATATTATAACCCCTCGGATACAATATAAAGCCCAATACATTTGTATTTGAATTCTGACTTGAAAAGCAGATCTTTGATAAGAAACAACAGACACACATGCTGAACTGTGGCATGACAAACCTCAAAGTGGGTCTTGTGCTTACAAAATTAATAGAACATATAAAGATGACTGTAGCTAACAGAGACATAACTGAAAAATGTTGGTCAGTTCAATTTGTTCCAATTTCATGTAAATTACAAGTGAATGAGTTCCTCCAAATCCCAAACTACCAATGAAGTTAGTATATTATAACAAAAGGCTATGTGTATAAAACTTTCATTCAATGGTTTGAACCAGGGCTATCAAACAATTTATTTTCATTTGTTTTTACCAATAATTACTTCATTTTTTAATTAATTGACTTTTTTAAATGAAGAAATGATTTAATTGTTTTCCCTCATCTACCTTCCCTTTAACCAATATCAGAGCCATAGTCGTGTCAAAACTTGGCTTTCAAATGTAAAGTGTGACACTGAAAACTTGGTTCAGGGGGGTTAGGAAATAGAATTCACAGAGTCAAGTGCAAGCTTAAGCAGACATGTGAAAGAACACGGCAGCAAAAGGAGTGACACTACTGTTAGTGACATAATTCTTGCTGGATGTACATTTCAGGATGCTGGGTTACCTTATGGTTCTGGTTCCCCTCCCCCTGCCCCCATACTGCCAAAGCAGACTATCCATGGGCATGTTTTACATTATAGCACAGAGGCTGAAGTAAATGCTTCAGTGTTAAGATACCTGCACTGCTAATTACTTTCTGAGTGGCCATGGGACAGTCATTAAACCTTTATGTTAGGTGTTTTTGTTAAATGGAAATTTTTAAAAGACCTGCTTTTAAAGTCTTATAATGAGAACTAAATGAGAGAGAAAAGGATGGAGATACAAAGGGAAGGGGAGAGAATGAATGACAACTTAAGTAGGAGGTGGGTCTGACTGTCATTGCCCTCCATGCAGATAGGCCTAGAGTGGGAGTAAGATGAAATTTGGGAGACTCAAATTGTTTGTTCCCTCAGGTGGTCCTAACATACGTGCCTCTCACATCGATGGCATAGATCACCATGCTGAATACTATCCTGCTATCTGATTTTTTTTTAAATCACAACCAGCGAATATAATCCAAGTATTTCATCCGATATGCAATCAAAAACAAATGATCTTTCTATCATTGTGAAAAAAACTGATTGCATTATACTCGAAACAAGAATACAGGCATACCTCATTTTATTGCAGTTTGATTTATTGCACTTCACAGATCTTGTAATTTTTAACAAACTGAAGATCTCTCTCCAGAGAAACATTTATGGCTTGCTTTATCGTGGCTGGAATCAAAACCCCAGTATAGCTGAAGTATGCCTGTATACTGGTATCCAGCATATAATCTTCCTAAGAGATTTCTGGCAGTTAATTTTTTGCTGCACCTAACTTTCATCATATGTGATGACTTTAAAATGTTACCCATAATAACACAGAACTGCACTTTCTGGACCAGACCACACTCTAAGTAGAGTCTACCACTGAAGCACATGGATCAGGGCACACACCCGAGCATCTGTTGGACACTACCAAACAAGTAGAGCCTTGGAAAATGACCCCTCCATTTGGCAGTGCTCTTAAGTTCTCTGGGACTTGAAATCAAATCATTGCTTCAGCATAGAAAGCCCATATTTCAGATACAACGCATAGTACTTATCCAGCAAATTGTGTGGATAAACAAGGAAAAAAATTAGCTGCAGAGAAAGAAAGAGAGAGAGAAAGCATTTGTGCTACAGCCTAAATCACATGAAAAACAATTTACAAAATGAGCATTTTAATAGACAAAGCACAATGTTTCTACTGGTTAAAAAAATACTGCAAAATGTTGGCAACAATAGTTTGCATCCAAATAGTCAAACCTAATTGTTTGTGAATGCAACATAATTGAGTCTTCATTGTGAGAGCTTTAAGAAAACCAAGTAATATGACATGGGTTTTTATGACATTAGGAAGAAATAATTTGTGCAGAGTTATTATGTTTGAAGAAACACACACCCACTAAACCATTAGATTTCATTAGAGACAGACACAAATTGTTAAATGTTTTGTTTTGTTTCTGCTTTGAACGTCACAAAAGATAAAACTCATTTATTTGGAATGTTTCCTACTCTATTTCCTTAGAAATTAGCTTTCAAAGTATGCATTAGAATAAAACCACACTTAAACATGGCACTCATAATTTCTGGTAGTGGTTAATTCTATTAATCGACTGTCAGTGGCATTTACAGTATTGTCACAATCTCTGCAATTCAAAACAAGGTCCAACTAACACTTTGAAAATTTGAACTCACTGACATAAATTCAAATTTATACTTAAAGAAGATATCTGCTCAGTCAGGAAACTAGAGGAGAGATTCATAATAACCTGGACTACAGAAAATGGAAACAGACAACAAAGAAAAATAAATTTAAGTGACTTTTGAGAACTTTTCAATGATTCCTAGCCTCCGCCTTTTTTGAGCCCTATTGCACACATAACATGGAAGTGAGAAAGAATTAAACACAGAAGCAAGTTATGGATCACACACTCTAATATAATCAAACTCCAGCAGTTATTGCAAGAACAAAATGTCAACTCTAACTAACTACCTTATTGAATTCCCCCAAACCTATGACCCAAAAGATAGCCATGTTAACTTGGTCATGCCCAGAGCTTGAGAAAAATAGGTCAGAGAATAAAGTATATCTGACTGTGGCAAAACAAAATGCAAGATAGTCCAGCTTTTAAAATAGGCACAGAATCATTTAATCATAATGATCAACTTGTCCCAGTTTGCCTGGGACTTCCCGGGTGTTGGCCCGAAGGTCCTGCATCCCAGAAAACCGTACCATCTCAGACAAACCAGGATGGCGTATCACCCTCCCATTTAACATGAGCTTCTTATTACCTGACTTTCTCACCTGAGCTTTTGGGTTCTCAGAATTCACTGTGCAAATGGATCATCTGGAAAGCTGTTAAAATACTGTATCCTGGGCCCCATCCCTTAGATTCTAATTCTATAAATTGAAGGGAAACCAATGAATATGCATTTCTACCAGCTCACAAAAGTATAGATACTGTTGGTTCAAGTACCATATTTTAAGTAACACTGGTTCAAACTTCATATACCCCTTTCATTTTCCAGTTTTCCTTCTGTGTGCTTGACTAGTTTCTAAGACTACTAACACATGAACAGATTGTATAGGTCTTTTAGAAGTAGAAATATCTTGTCTTGGCATAAATGATGCCAGTATAATTGATGGAGAATTTATCCAATAAACTGATTATTTACACAACATTAAAAGTTTTGTCTATTCTATTTACATGAATTTTGTCAGTTATTAAAATTATAATGTCTTACTGAAATGCTATTTCAACTTTGGGGAATTAATAGAAATAACAGGAAAACAGAGATAAGTCTTGACCATAGCCAATACATTTATTAAAGCTTGTAAAACTGGAATGACTATGAACTATTTGAAGAAGTTCAGCAAGGATTTTGTAAGGAAAACCTGAACTAAATTATCTAAGCAGGCCTAAGATTCCCTGATGCCAGCTGGGCATCCCACAATTAAATTCTGACACTAACTGCCTGCAGTTGGTGCAACCTCACACCTTAAGGACCCAGTCCCACCAGAGTGCCTCCTCTTAAGATGCCCGTCTCAGGAGTAATCCCAGGGGCTTACTGGTTATAAACCTGGTCCTGACCACATCTTGAGGTTCTGTAATTGCTAGAATGACATGAAACCCAGGAAAACACTTTACGTATACTTACTGATTTATTATAAAGTATAAAACTCGGGAACAGCCAAATGAAAGAGAAGCATAGGACCGGTTACAGGGAGGGAGCACGCACAGCTTCCGAGTATTCTCCAAGCATGCCACTTGCTCTCCCAGCACCTGGTGTAGTCACCACCTAGAAGCTCCCAAACCCTGCCATCAAGAGGATTTTATTGAAATTTTATTACTTAGACATGACTTATTAAAAACATTAGCCATTTGTTGAACTCAATCTCCATTTCCTCTCCTGAGGTGGGGGATTTGAATGTTTAATCCTCCGGTCATTTCATTGGTTTTTCTGATGACCAGCGCACCAACCCTGAGGCTACTAGAAGCCTCCCTTTAGCTCGTAAGGCACCTTATTAGCATACGTAAGGAGTAAACTCTAAGCATTTTGGGAATTGTGTAGCAGGAACGTGGAATGAAGATCATATTTATTTCTTTATATTATACCAAAAAAATAGTTTTTATTTATCTCTCACATAAGGTAAGATACAAGTCTGGGGATAAAAAGCTATCTTTTATCAGAGATTGGGTTTCAAAAATCACAGCTCTATCTCTAACACCTAACAACATAGTTTGAACCAAAGACCATGGCATCCACAACCATGCCACAGAGGTATTATGCTTTCTCTACTCTAGTTATTGGGTTAGAGAAATCCATGAATGCATTTAACAGAGGTTTTTCAATAGCCAAAGCTGAAACTAAAAGTTAAACCCATTTAACCTGACTCTCATACTTCACGAGCACTGTTGAATGTTGAATGTACTATTTGTTTAAAGACAATCTTTACAAATTCAGCATCTTTTTTTATAAATGCTAACATTCATAAAGAGCTTGTGACTTATCCATTGGCCATTTCCCATGTAATAAGTTACAAAACAAATGCATAAGTGCTCACACTCACAGCCTGTCCATCTTCACAGGCTGCACATGGAAATAAACTTCTGATGTTTTCTTTTATGCCTAAAACACTGCCCAGTCACTTGTTATAATTTTTTTAAATCTCCATTGGCATAACTCTACATTTCCAAAGTCTTCTCCAAATTGGTAATGGCAATATCAATAAATAATACCAACAACAATTACATATTATAAATTGAGTATTTCCAATGGCACTGGTCCTATGCTATGTAATTTACTTGAATTATTACTATGAATCCTCACCAGGGCCAAGACTAAGGTGAGGCAAGTGAAGCTCTCACCACAGGCGCAAATCATGAGGGGCCATCAAAAACTTAGTAATCAAGATAAATAATATTCTATTGCAATTTGGGGAAAAATGAATATTAATGAAATATCTGTGATGAACAACATTTTAAATAAAGACTAAATCAGCATAACTGATTTTTCCTTCCACCTCAGGTTCTAAAATGGCTCAGCACAGCTCTGTAATTGATTCCTCAAGACAATCCTACCAGGTACAGGACAATGTTTCTCTCATTTTATGAGTAGAAACTCAGAGAAGTAACTGATCCAAGATCACACAAAGGGCCAGGGCATCAGACTTCAAAGCCCTCCCATTATGATATCACAGCGCCTCTTGATAGTGTGTGTTTTTGATGGGTGTGATATCAGGGGAAACTGCCCAGTCTGAGCCCATTAGAAGGGTTCACGGACCCACTGAGAGCTGTCATACTCATGGTAATGCTTTATGACAGTGATAGGATACAGAGTAGAGTCAGCCAAGGGGAGACATGCATGGGGCAGATTCCAGAAAGTTTACAAATGTGAAGCTTCCGATTATTCTCCCAGCAGAGTCATGGACAGAGTCATTTTTTCCCAACAATGATGTGTGATAATATGCAAAGGGCACTGCCAACCAGGGACGCTCACCAGGCCTTAATGTCCAGAGTCTTCACTGGAACTCAGTCACATAGACATGGCTGACAGACTATGTGCCTCACCTCTGGTCTCCTGATACTTCAGATGTTGGGCAGAAACCTCAGGGCCCAAAGGCTTAATCATTATCACACTGTTAGACTGTCCTGTGTGACCCAAAGTCTCAAAGTAGACAAATTCACTCTTAACCAGAAGGATGCGTGGATGGCCTCGAGGTCACCTCTCAAGAACCAAGGCCAAAGGCAGACCTCTTTTTGAGAAAGGTTAATCCTTTAATCCACCACATTTCAGCACATGAGCAGGAGAAAAGCAAGAGTATGAACAAGGAGACAGGCGCCTTTTTTTTTTAAGAAAAGATGCAAGTCTTAAATAAAGTAACATATCCCACAAAATTATATTTAAGAATCAGCCACATTGTCTATATCTTTAGTACAGTAAATACATATGGAAAGGGATTCTGAGCTGACAACCAGCTTTCCTTCTAATTTTTAAGAATTCCAATAGGAAAGAGGGCACCTAGTCCTAGGTGCAACCTGATTTACTTTCTAAACCCACCTCTCTGCTCTGATGAAAGAAGATGCCTGACTGTAAAAATAATCAATCCTGAAGTCAAGAGATCAAAGCAGATGCACACACAGACATATATTATTTATAAATAACATTCATCGGAGACCATAGCTGGTCCATGATCCTTAATACATTTCCTTAGGATCAACAGAATATTGTGCCTATTACCCCAGCCTAATAATTATAAAAGGATGTCTGAAAGGTAAGGAGTACACTGCGGGTGGTATGTGAGATGGTTTTAGGTTATTTAAACAAGCAGATTTTACTTTAATGACTTTTTATTTAATTTTTTTAGAAAATTTTATTGTAAGCATGCTAGCAACATGGTAAAGTAAGTAGGCTCTTAAAAATTATTAATTAAAAAATTATTAAGTAACTTAAAAAAATAAGAGAAGTCATATTTGGATATGACACAAGTAAGGAAAGAAAATAGCAAGTTTAGGAAACCACAAATTAGTAAGATAAAGATTTCATCACATCTTTCTAAATAAAAGGATTTTAATTCTATGGCTGTCAGAAAACCAGTCTCTGATATGGAAATCCAGCCATGTTCAATCCAGGTCTTTGTTTATTTAAAATTTTCAAAACTAAGGATCTCCCTTAAGTGTCCTTCTTTTTCTAGAGACCAGTTTTGAAGGAAGGGGGCAGCCTTCTTTCCAACCAAACTCAGAAAATCTGATCATTCTGAAATACTTTTTTGTCCTGAACTGCCTAGCTGATAAAAAAGATGTCCTTTTTCAGTTTCCCCCAGTGCTAACCTTTATCCTCAGATGCTGAAATCCCTCTTCTCTGTGCCTGATGACTACATCGCTCCCCTGGAAAATCAGTAGGAGAGCTGAGGTGGAGGCAGGTGGGCCTAGTGGGAGGGCTTCCAGGTCTCTGGGGTTCCTCCCCCATCTCACTATGACCTTTAGAAACCTGTTTTCGCTCCTGTACCTCACTTTCACCAGTTGGGAAGGATGGGACAGTGACCTTCTCAGCACCTGGTAGGAAGAATGAGCTCCTGGGAACTCTTGAAATGCAAAGAAGGAGGAGGTGAAGAGACAGCAGGGTGTCTGGCTGTGCCTGTGATCACAAAGAATGAGCAGAGCAGGTGGCTAGTTGCTGGGATGCAAGGGTGGGGGTGGGGTTCTGAATGTGAAGGGAGGCACAGGCTGTATTTGGAACTCTGGCACTCCTCTGCTGTGCTGGAGCACCATTAAAATGGATGAGCAAACGTTAAATGGGGTGGGGAGGGGTGAAACCATTTCCTGGATTTCTTTTTTTTTTTTTTCTTGTCTTTTTGTATGTTTGTGTGTTTAAGATTCAAAGCTAGAAAGGTGGACTAGCAGAGGAACTAATTATAGAGACTTTAATTGTGCAGACCTGGTTTTCAGTCATCACCACTTCCTGTGTGACATTGAAGAAGGAACTTAAGCTCTCAGTTTCCTCAGCTGTAGGGTGAGAAGAGGGATAGTGGCGACCTTGTTTTATTTGAGAGAATTAAATGAGATAATGCACTGAAGCATACAATGCCTGGCACATAATTTGGCCTCTGTTATTATTATTATTTGTTTAATTTAACCTCCCTAAGTTGCATTTTCTGATCTGTAACATTATAACTACCTTATGTCTATTTTATTATGTTAATGTGAGAATCACGAGATAAAATAGAAGCGAAGTATCTGTAACCTGATGATACTTGGGAGCCTTTTCGTGCCTTGGAGATTTAAGTTAAAATTAGCTCAAAAGCTCTAAATTTTAAATTTTGTGTGTTTTCATTGTTTACACACACACACACACACACACACACACACACACACAGAGCTTCTACATATTCCCCATCTTACTTTCTTGCTGTCCCTCTATCTCTAGGCCTTTGATCTCATGGGTAACCTCAAAACCTCTGAATCCAGTCTGGACAGAAACTTCCGTCCTCATTCTATTCTCCTAAGAAATTTCATCTCTCTGTGCATGCATTAACTTAGCAACTTTTACTGAAGAGGATGAAATACAGTCTTTTTACTTCACTCCTCTACCTTCTGTCCTGGGCCACACCCCACTGGCATCAGCATTACCCAAATCCCATCTGCCCTGTCACACAGAGCCAGGTGGAGAAGATGGTCTAACACCCTCATTGTAACTGCTTTTCTAATGGCACTCTCCCACCCCCTTTTCCCCAGTGTCTTCTTTTGTAAACTAAAGAGCATCAAGTAATTCCAAAGCACCAGAATATGTAAATTATGAGAAAACCAGAGTTTTAATTCCAAGTCTATTCAGGATATATTTATCGGTGCTCATCCTATGCCATAGACTATGCTAATTCCTAATAACACAGTAATGATTTAAAACATATTTTCTGTTTCCAAAGAGCTGGCAGCCAGGTGTATAAAAAGCCAGGAAAACAAATGGTTTCAGACCAGCTTCCTTGGTGAAGAGAAGGATCCATGGGTGGGCAATGAAACAACAGTAGGCAAAGCCTCACCTCTAGAGAAGGGGAATAAGGCTCAGTAGAGCAATGAGATCAGTGTGATGAAGACAAAATAACCAAAAAAAAAAAGAAGAAGAATATAGAGAAGCTTATTTCAGATAGAGAAAAGCCAAAGCAATCAAACAGACAGAAAATTAGAAGCAAGTATGTTAGGAAAACAGAAAAAGAATTAATTGTGATTAGAGTCCAGGCTAAGCACTGAGCTTGGAACTTTATTACAATGTGTCAATATTTCTAAAACCTAAATATAATCAGAAGTCTTATTTCTGTACTATTTACACTAAAAATAATTATCAAATCTAGCTCAGAATTATTAGAGTAAAAGTAAGCCTCGAAATTTCAGGCTTCTTCTCATAGCTTACGATAGATTGGACCAACAATTATATGAGCTTCATGAAATCTTTATATCTGCAGAGGTGACACATAAAGCATTTGCTGAATAAGTGTGACTCTTCCATACTCTGGGCAGGAATCACAATACATCAGGCTGCTAGGGCATATGCAGATGTAGCCTTGCACTGTCTCCTTTTAGGGCATATTTTTCTATTTCCTGTCACCACAAGTTACTCATTGCCATGAAAACAGAATTAGCCAGGACTACAATTTCCATTAAAAAAAAATAACCAAAAGGGTATAATTGTCATAAAGAAAAGAAAGACAGTATGAAGTTAGAGACTATAAAGGCCCAAAAGGCACCTTGACTTGACAACACAGAACGCAGGGAAAACCCCCGTCACAAGTGTGTGGAGTATGCCTCTGTGGAGAGATAATAGTCATACCTTTCCTGCACATAAAGATAGTTTTTTCTTTAATTGTTCCAAATATAATTTAGGTCCTACCTTCTAGATATGAGAAGAAGTCCAGATATATTTGCATCTCAGGATTTATATTCATTCCAAAAAAAATTTCAAGGAATGGACTCTGGTCTTCAGACCTCCCTGAGCCAATATGCCCAGCTCTATCTATACCTTTTATTTAAACTTGGGTGCAAAGATCGTAATTTTCTTTCCAGCGCATCAGTACCAACTGTGTGATAAGCGTTTATTTAAAATAAATTTTGTCTACACTGTAAGAGTAGTTGAATAACATTTGAAGTGCCCTAATCAGGAATCTATACTCCAGGTGTTTCATTAGCACGTAAAGTTGTATACACTCCAGAGGTGGTTGCATTAGTGCTTCAAACATCACTATACAAATGTGCCACTGTGTATATGAGTTAGCATAAAGGATGATTTTAAAAATGATTTTTGTTGTTGAAAATCCACAACAGTGGCATTGTGGAGAATAATGTATTTAACAGTGTTGATAAGCTCAGCACTTTAATACGTTGAGATTATTACTCCAGATCTGAAAGTCCCCTGAAAGTGTAGTCCCCTGAACATTGTGGCCTGATCTAACCAGTAATCTTACTGATCCTGCTGCATCCCCATGGGACTGAATCTTTCACACAGTGGGATTTTTCAAAGGGTATGAAAAGATGGCAAGTCTGTACTGAGCATAAGGAACAGGTTGCATGACTGTTTATGCACCTACTCGCTAACAATGTTCGCTTGTACGCCAGCTTTTGACTTGAGACTGGATGCCACTGAAACGTAACACCTGACAGTGTTGCTAGACTGAGTGAAGACATATAGTTCCCACCAACCTCTAACGGTTGGAGACAATGAACATATGCAGAAAAGAACTTGCTCTATTGTGAAAACTAAATGATCTTTGCCTGGGTTCCAGAAATTCCAACCTCCATAGATACACATACTTGAAAGCCTTCCTTATCAAAGCCCTGCCCTTATGATGATTTTGTTCCTCATTAGTGTTTGGCATATATAGAGATATTCTAATTGTCACAGTTAGAGGTGGGGGTGCTACTGGTTAGAGGCTAGGGATGCTGCTAAACATCTTGCAATGTATAGGATGGCACCCTTCCCTCCAACAAAGAACAGTACAGTTCCCAATGTCAGTGGTGCCTATGTTAAGAAGCCCTAAAATAAAGGTACAATGTAAACTATGGTTCTATAGTCGCTGACACTGTATTATATAATTAAAATTTACTAAGACAGTAGAACTTAAATTTTCTCAACAAAAACTAAATAGATGATGATAGATGTTAGATTGATTGATTGATTGATGATAGACAGACAAACAGATAAATGATAGATAAGTGTGGTGATGGATGTATTAACTAGGTGGGGGAATATTTTCACAAAAGAAAAAAAAAAAGATATAGTTGAGTTCCAGGCTCTGGAAACTAATGAAACCCTATCCTTAAGGTCTTTAAGACAGGTCGCTTATCTATTTCCTTTCAGAAAATTTTTTCCCATCCCATGTCACACTTCTTTTTTCCTCTCAAATAAAAATCTAAGCAAGGGTTGCTTTAGAAATAGCTCATGAGATATATAAACCTGTTCTTTCCTGGAGAAGCAACGAAACCCCAGATTGAAGCCTATCAGACTTTCGATGGGGTGGTATGTGGGCAGAGGTGAAAATAGTTACATCTCCAGTCTTTAGAAGTTTGAAAGCACTGAGAACATTTTAAGTATTAATATCTCAATAAACCATTCTTCCTTACCTTTGAAGAAACCAAAACTTTACTCCAGTGGTTTTAGGGAACTGGCATTACATTTTCTTTGTTCTTATTTTTGTTTAGAAGGCAGGAGGGACAAGCATGGTATTGGCATATAATGATGCCAACAGTAATAATGGGATGATGAAGATGATGATGATAGCTATTTACTGCTCAAAGATCACTCTTATGTGCCAAGCACTATGCTACAAATGTACTCTACATTACCTTTTCTTTTACGTCTGTCTTATTAGGAATGTATTATAATGTCTATTTTATGGATATGAAAACGGAGGCCAAGGAAGTGATTTAGGCTGCCCAAGTTCACACTGATGATGAAAGATGAGAAATTCAAATCTGATTTACAAATTTCTGAAATTCAGACCCAATAAAATGCATTTGACAAAAATATTCAGTATTTACCATGTGCTAGGCACTTATTTTGGTCACTTAAGATAAATTGGAGTAAAAGAGACACATATCTTTTAATCACTAAGTTTTACTACCTGTACTTAAACATTTTCAGCTATAGAATGGCAGTAACTGTTCTCTTTGCTTACAATTAGATTATTTCATGAGCTTTTCTCACCCAACCTATTTGTTATCCTTTAGTTCCCACTCAAAGCATATCTCATGGTGACTCCTGCTCACTTGGTAAGTCAGCCAAACATGAGCATTAGAACAGAGCAAAAACGTTCTGGTTTTCCCAGCATATCAAATAATAAAATTTGGGACAAGTTTCATAAACTAGAGCCCAAGTTCTTATAACTTAGAGACTTGGAGAGGAAAGCATTTGAGGCAAACTTCTCTTCTGAAGTCTACATTAAGAATCTACTGACCAGGATTCTTTCTTTAGTCATGCAAGATGCATTCTTTACTGTCAGCCGACCCAGTTTCGCTGTCCTCTCCTAGGCAAAAATTCTCTGTCCTTAGTGGCCAAGGGCGTGTAATTGGAGGTTAGCCTGAGGAAGAACCCTGGATGGCATCGAGGCCTAAGGGAGAAGGGATTTTGCAGAAACCTATTGGTTTTGTCTCACAGCAGTGAAATTGCCAGTCATGGAACTGTAAACACTAATCTATATTAGCCGTTTAGCAAATGTGTCAATGTCACAGAATTGTCGTAGAAAAATATTTAAGGGTGTCCATTTTTGAAAGAGATAAAGGAGACATTCAGGTTCAAGGGACAGAACAAATCTCACAATGCTACCTATTACCTGTAGCCAGCAACCTATTAACTGCAGCCATACAAGTAAAATGTTCCCAATCTGGAGAAATGCAGGCAGCTAGGGAGGGACTACTGTCAGTGGTCAAAAGCTGAGCTGCAGAATCAGAAGGCTCTCATCACCACCTGAGACCTACCAGCTATGGGACTTAAGGCAAGTCACCTAGTTAATACCTTGCTACTTCAGTTTTTTCACCCATAAAAGAAAGGAATAATTACTAGTGCTTACCTTGGAGGATAAAACAAAATAATGTACGTAAAACACTTAGCGGAAATTCTGGCACATCCCAATAATAAATATTAGGTATTATTACTACTACTTGGCCTCCTCATTAATTTGGATAAGTATATTTACCCAATTTTAGAAAGCATAAAATTAAGACTTTTTTTGCATATATTTTTTGTTATGAAACATGAGAAAAGATTATTTATTTTCCAATGGCCTTTCAAAATCTAAGAAGCTGTAATTATCTTATCAGTAACATGGATTACCTGAAATTTCAAATCCTCTGGATTACATATGAGTTTTGCCAGAGCAAAAGCTCTAATGCTTTAATCATTAATTGTTTATCCTTACTCTGAAATAAACTTCTCACCTGCTTTTGTTTGTTTCTTTGTTTTCTTCATAAGTAATGGTCTTTTAAATCTGAAGAAAGAAATCAGTAGTTTTACATAAGACATGACCAGAATTTTAAAATCAGGCAAATGAGCAATTCTATCTAGCTGACATTTTATATTCTTTACGAGAACAAGGACATTTTGTCACTAGTTATATGGTCATGACCTAGGGGGAAAAAGTTGGTTACTAAATAATGTTCCATTGTAACATGAGACAGATTGTAAAATTGAGATTTAAAATGGAAAACACCAAAAGAAGCAATGAAAATTAACTGAGAGAGACAGAAACTAAAATTGCAAAGGCAAAGAAATAAAACTTACGGAGGAAATACAAAACCACAGCATGAAGGACGGCTCCTTTGGATATTAGCATGGTAGAAACTGAGCTCCTAAGTGCTCTATTGATAAGCGGAGCCATCATTAATCTTTCGTGACAAGATACTTTGGAGTAACCAAATTGTGATGGTCCCACGCCCTGAATATCCTGTATTAGCCTCAGGATTGAAGATGACTTCTACACACAGTAATCATTGTATCATGTTTCTCCTCTGCAGTAAATTTTAACAGAAATGGCTTTCAAAGCTGTCTTAATAAAAAGCAATTTAGGGAAGAGAAAAAAAAAAGAGTGCCCAACTCCAGTTATTCCACTTATTTCTTTTTTACAGTGCCCACTTAGATATATTTGATTTTGAAGTTTTTAGGGCAGAACTACTATGTCATTTAAAGCTGAAATAAGAAGGAGGTTTGCACTTGGTTGAGAGTTTTTTGACACGAGCCCCCTCCCCACCAGAAACTATACAATTAGCACTGGTTACAGATCAATAACTCTCAATTTATGACATTTATACTTTTCATGAGAGAGTTTTTTTAAGAAGTGATTAAGATCAAAATTGGATAAATCTAAATCATCTAAACTACCATCTCTCAGAGAAAAATGGGATTTATAACATATGGGAAGTCTTTTCTTAGCAAATGAAAGAGAAAAATAGGGTCTTTCAATTGCTACAATACTTATAGGACCTTCAGAAAGATGACAAATGAGAAAATAATGACAAAACAGAAATAAGTCTCCTCCACAAGGTGTCCTCCTCCATCAAAGAAGAATCACATTGCTGGTCTGGGAGGACAGACTCTGAAATCACCCCTGTGTTTTATATGAGCTCTGCTAGTTCCCTCAGCAAAATATTGCCTTTCTTATGCACTGGTCCAATGAACATTTATTAATCACTCAGCATCTCCAGAATTCTAAGCTCCATGCTACATCCCCAATGTTTGTGTGTACTGGTATATAAACAAATTATTAACCAATAGAATAAAGGTTATATGAAGACAGTGTGTAGGGCAGTCAGTGCTAAGAAGTGGGAATTTAACTCTACCTTGTAAAGTCAGAGGAAGTCACATTCAGGGCAGTCTGGAATCATATATAAAGATAAAGTTCAAGGCACAAAATAGGGCATGGCATGGTTGGGGACTTGTGTGCTTGATTTACGGACAAGAGCTCGATACCCATGGGAGTGTGGCATGAGGTAAGGATAATAAAAGCCAATCTAGATCGAAGGAGTTTGGCTTCTCTGTAAAAGACAATGGGGAGCAATTGTAAAGATTTAATATAGAAATCTGAATCATATTTCCTACCTACTTCACTTCATTCTTTCCACAAATGCCTATAGAGCATCCATTTTGTGCCAGGTGCTTTGCCTGATGAATGGCAGAGCCCTGGCTCTTGAGGTACTCAGAGTGAAGTGAAACTCAGATGAGTAAGCATGGCAACACACCATGATACACTAACTACTTTTACAGAGATAAGTAGAAGGTACTTTATGAGAACAGCAAAAAGACACCTAACCAAGTCTTAGCAAGGTCAAAAAAAAAAAAGAACTCGAGAAGTATCCTCTAAATTAAGCCTTAAATATCAGCAGAGTAGAATGGTAAAGGTGTGTGGGTGAAAGAATACACTGGGAAGAGGAAGCAGCATGTACAAATCCATTGTACCAATGCAAGAGAGAGCACACAGAGTTTAGGGCACCGAAAATAGTTTAGTCTGACTAGGGTTTTAAGTGGAAAGTGGAGGATGGGAAGGAACTGAGTAGAAGAGAAAAGGAGATGGAGTCCCTCTAGGAAGGCCTCTCGATGCCTTCTTTAGGGAAGTCTGGTCTTTATTCTGAGGGCAATGGATATCTGAAAAAGTCCTGAGCATAAGAGAAGCATAATCATATTTGTACCTTAGAAAGCTCACTCTGGCTATGTATAGAGAAGCGTTTGAGGGGTAAGACTGGAGATCAGGTAAGAGGCTGTAGTAAAAGATAAGAGTATCTTAAATAGAATAGTGGTAGTGGGTATAGTTTAGAGAGATATTTAGGAGACAGAATTGACTGGCCTTGTTGATGTGAGAACTGAAGGATCTGGAGGAATTAAGATTAATCCGGCATGGCAGCCCAGTGGCTGACTTGATTTTCATTCTATTGGAGATCTCAGAAGTTGTACTTTTGGAAAAAATGATGAGTCCAGTTTTAAGCATGTTAAACAGGAGGGAACATTCCTATGAAATAGTTAACTAGAGATAGATACCTAGGACGGAGTTGATATTCAGAATGGACAAAAATACAATTGGAATTTACCAGCAAAGAGGTGGTAGGAATATTTTGGAGATTGCCCAAGGTAGAGGAAATAAAATGAAAGGAGAATAGAGCTAAAGTCAGAACCTGTAAGGTTTTAGTTCAGTGCCAAAGAAAGCTTTTTAATGACATGCTGAGTAAAAGCTCGGGTGCTTAACTGATAAACAAAATGAATGGAGACAGTATGTAAGAATGAGAAAAAAATGCTCTAAACAATCATTTGAAGTGAGCATAATATGAAATATTACATAGCCACTCAATAAATCTCCGTGAATTTATTCAGCTGCTGGTTAATACCAGATTATAGTAAGAAAGTTGATATCCAGCATCCTTTAAGACTAAACTATATATTAGAAATAGTATCTATTCCAGAGAAATAGAAAAATCTTTTAATGACAATCAGCAACATATTCTGCCTGAATATAATTTCAAAATAAATACTCTGAACGAAGTTAAAATTTTTTAAACAACTGTGAATGAGAGGAACTGGATACTGTAAACCACAGAAAAATGACAGGATTAAGTTTAGAAACTGTTCTGAAAACCATGGGTGTTTCAACCCACATTAGCAAGATAGATACTTTGGTAGAACCAATATGTCTTAAATTATATAATGATCAAATTAATGGGTAAATACATTAACCATAATATAGGCTTATCTCCTTGCATGAACAGCAGTTATCCTTCATGTGTTTGCTAATTTGAATGTTTTCATATATAATTAAATTGGTAACTCTAATAAGATAAATGCTACATACTAAATGCTAGGTTGATCACTACATATTGTCTTGATATACAATGACTGTAATAAGAATAAGTATATTTCTATTCACTGAATCTGTGCCCCAGAATAACACCAGGTTTATTGCACTCTCCCAAACTGAACCCCACTCTCACACCTCCAAGCTATGTTTGCACTGAAAAACCCAGGATTGTTTGCAGTTCAGAAAGTCCTCACATCATGAAGTCAGACAGCTCTAAATTACTTGATGTCCAGATTCAAGAATCTCCCAGCCTATAATAAATCTACAAATGGAATTTACAAGCAACAGAAACAATAATAGAATACTTCATCCTTTTAAACTGAAGTTCTAGACCCGTGGCTAGCTTAGTGGCCAGAAAAGTTATGTTTTGGCTCCAGACCATTCTAAAAGGCCTCCTATGGATTTAATAATAAAAACAGAACCTCTAACATCAAGAGGAAACTGCAGGGGTTCTTTTTGCCACATTCCAATCTAACGGAGTCGCAATGACTTCATATTTATTTAAATCCATATCATCATTTTAATATACTGCTTTATCTTTCCAGGGGAGTACATAGAGTACAGCAAAAGCCATATTTTACAAGCCAATTTTAAATGCCTTTTAATGATGATTCACGGTGCTCTAATACAGATTTCTCATCAATATCGCCATCCTGCAGGCATGCATTAAAGCTGCAAATCATTTCCTAGGTGGTGCTACTGTCAGACTACAAATGTACTATCAACATAACTCAGAGACTTGAGTTAAGCAACCTACTTGGATGCAATGGGTAGAATCTGATTTCTGCAAACTAGTAGGAATGCCAGTTATGCCAGAGATAAATTTGAGTGTCTTTCATTGGAAAATATGTTTTAGTCTCAGTTTCTCAGTCTCTCAGTCTTTCTCTCCCCCAACCCGACAAATTAAGGACAGACACTCTTGAGTTCAAAGCTGCCCACCCACCCCTCCACAAAATAACTATGAGTTGAACATCTGTCTAGGTTTCTACAATTTGCAAATTGTTTGATTATTTAAGTCTTTTTCCTCCCAGTAAGTGTTAATCAGCATTCCTTAGGGTTGTTACCATGGAACTTATAAATGATTTTAAAGATGTAGCTGAGATAAAGGGGGACACCTGTGGATAAGTTCTTTCCACTATCATTAGCATAAACCCTTACAGGCCAATTCCTGCAACACTGCGATAAACTGCTGGAAATAGAAATGCTTGATACAAAACATGGTCTGAAGGCTTAAATTGTTCTGGGTCTTTAGCATATTTTCACATTGGTATTAAGAATGTTAGAAATAATTTAATCATTGCCTGATTATAGCGATGTTAGAAGAAATGAAATTCTTGCCTTATTACATATGGACTCATTCAGAGCCTCATTATTTATTTGGCAAGCATTAAGCATCAAATCAATTTAGTCAGATACTTGAAAATGGGAAATTCAAGATGAAAGTTAAAGTGAAGATTAAGAGGTAAAATTAGAACTATTTATTTCTAGCAGGCACAGAACAATTTCCTCTACAAGCCACCCATCCCAAGAGAGTTTAAATAGGAAGAAGGGCAAATGGTAGAGTCCATTCCAAAGAAGGGAAGTTAAAATGAAGAAGAGCTGGCAAAGCATCCCCTACTACATTTGCCTGGGTCAAATGACATAGGCAGAAGAGAGTGATAACTTTGATTTGTAGCTATGGAATATATTCTGTGCTTTTATGCCACTGATTATTATTGGGATGGTTTCCATTTCCAGCTCAATAGAAATGGGAAGAAGGGAAGTGCATGCTAATCGCTTGGGAATCTGTAGTTTCATTTTGCATATGAAGATGCACTGACATTAGTAGGATGCACTAAATGTATTTATCAGTGTTTTGGTTTTGGAATCAGAGTAGCAGTCACAGAAATGATATATATTCTCGCATTGCAGTGTATATAGGAATGTATCCTACCCACACGGAATTGAGACTGGAGATAATGCCATTGTAAGCAGCTATCCGGTTGGTCCTTATAAGGGAATGTTCTAATGTATTGATCCATGACAATAATTACTGGATTGGGTCACAGGAAGCTGATGAAGCTCATTGCATAATGGGGAATAATTGCCAATAAAATCATACAAGAAGGCTCAGGGAAACAATAACTTCTTCCTTTTAAGCATAGAGGGAATTAGAAGTAGTAGAGCCAGGACTATCACAGGGCACTATCACAGGCAGAAGTTGGACTTTATTCTAGTCTTTCTGGATAAGGTGAGAAACTAGGCAGCCTGAATGCTGGAAGTGTGTAAGACCATTCACTACAAAAAATAGAGTCATGTGTATTATTGAAAAGGATATTTTAGCACAGGAACAGAAGGAATATACATAGTATTAAGGAAATGGGATCAAAAGGAAAAAAAAAAAAAAAAACTAGAAAATGGAAATCAGCATTCTTAGTTGGCCAGGCACTGGGTTAAAAGCTTTACATATAGCATTTTACATGATCTTGCTAATAAGCATTATGCTGAGGAAGATTCAAATTTAATAGATGAAGGAACAGATTTAGGCAGATTATATCACTGCTCCGGGTCATACTTGTTGGAAATTAGCCTGGATTTATAACTAACTGTCTGATTCTAAGACCTACATTTTTTAAAAATTGCACCCTTTGTTTACCCAATGCATACCATCAGGTAAAATAAATCCTGCCTCCCCCAAAATATCATCCAATTGCACGAACCCCATCCTCACACTTTCCACATTTCCATCAGCCACTCTAGAGCCTGATGGAGAGGAACCGAGGCCAAATGGCTTCTGTGACATGACCCCAAATTCAATAAACAGTCAGTTCATCTGCTGAGTGGTGAAAGCGACTTTTCTATCGGTCAGGAGTGAATCAATTCATCCCCAATGGAATTTTTTTTTGTCAATGCTCAGATTTTACTAGTCAGCTCACTAGAGAATCGAGAGGAGTGTTATTGGAAGACATTCTTTTAAACTCTGCTTTGTTTCACTTAGTGTTTGCTCGAAGGTCTTATGTAAAAAGAGGCGACACTAATGTCAGTGGGGAACTAACACACTCCTTACTGTGGTTACCTTAGCCATGCTCCGTGCTACTTTCGGGAAAGACCTATTGATTTCTCAAACAACTCCACATTACTAGGTTGCAGTAGTATCTTTATCATATCCAGTTTGGCTCTGTTAATACCTTGGCTAAAAACATGCAGCGCCCAAGTATAATCAAACATGTAACATAGTCAGTGTGTTGGAAATGCTCTTTGGCTCTTAGTAGAAGTCAATTTGTATTCTCAATGCCTCTGGATAATCCTTTCATTCTTAGGAAGTTTATAGTTTTCCTTCTTTAAAGAAATTTTAACTGGTTTTCTATGAATTCACAATTGTCCGTGTGATTAAGATTAAAATAGGCTTGAAACTACAGTAAAGACTTACTGTCCTGTCTGATCACTGTAATCAAATCAAAATAGTTTTGTTTTATTTTGATTTTTAAAATAAAGATTCTTTGTAAATAAGAGACATCTCATTGTTAATAGCACTGAGCCCTTCTAAGCAATAAAAGGAAACAATGTTATGGGTATACTGGAGGAGAAAGATGAAATGTGTTCTCTCTCTAAATATTATCAAGAAGAATATATATAAGAAATAATATTATAAAACACAAGTTAAAATGAGAGTCAAAGATTTTGAATGCAAGAGCTCCTAGTAAAGAGACTTAATTCCAAATACAGACATATCTTCAGTTTTGGATTATTAAAATTGGGAGGAGGTGTTAGAAATTTTGCAATGTTTAAATATATTACCCAATAAATATTTAAAAATGGTGAGACATTTAAATGCATGTGGAATCAAGGCAGGAAAGGAAGAGAAGGATGTGCTGATACTAATAAAGGAAGTAATTTTGACTAAAGGAAGAATGTTCAAGAAAGAGAAGACACCAAGGAAAAGGTTACACTGAGATGGCAAAAAGATACTTCTAAGGCCATAAAAACATTTTCTGTGAGATGAATTTCTATAGCAGAATGAAGCAACAACACAAATATAACATACACTCTGTCCATAAAATATTTGAGAATGAGAAAGCCTCATATTTCCATTTTAATTAATTAATTTATTTTTTTGCTTTTTATGTGAATCATTTATTTATTTCTCCCCATTTTGAGGTTTTTTTTTTTTAACAAGGTCATCTTGCTAACAGACATAAAAGCAGGTCATGTAGAACTCCCATTTCCTTTTTATGGGAAGGAGGCAGGGTGGGGGCCCATTAACAAGCAAAGAAGTTGTACTTCTTGCTATGAAAATTAATTCCATGTGTCTCATCACCCCACTTCATCAAGTGTTACAACATACTATCTATCTATGTATTTATCTATGTATGTATCTATATGATTGATTTATAACCATCGACTATCTACACTTCTGGGTTCCCCATACTATGGAGAGAAAATATAAGAAGAAATATATTAATGACATTACTCTAAAAAAAAAATCTCCTCTCTGGACACCATTTGCTTTTCCAAGTACCATCTCATTTCTCTATTCCCCTTTACAGAAAACCTCCTTAAACACTCCCTCTCCAACTCCTCTTCTGTTGTTCTCATTTTCTTTCCAAGTTTATGGTTGTGAAATAAAGCACACATATATGAAAGTGCACAACAAATAATGTTACAGCTTAACCAAATGTTGTAAGGTAAGCGTCCATGTAAATGTCACCCAGGATATGAAATGAAATATTCCCCAAAGCCCGAAATCCCCTGTGTGCCCTTTGATTGTAATGCTTTCTTTCACCTATTGATAACCAGTATCTTGATTCGTACGCTGTTTATCTCCTTGCCTTTTAAAGAGTAGTCTATATAATTATACTTCCCTAAACAATATATTTTAACTTTCCCTATGTTTGAACATCATATAAATAAAAACATTATGACTTCTATTTTACTCGAGTATAATTTTAAGATTTATGTAATCGAAAAAACTGATATTGAGGGTCGCTAAGTTTCTTTCATTTTTGTTGGTACTTCATTTTTTTTTCGGTATATCACAATGTATATAACTTGCTGACTTGATAAATATTCGGGCTATTTATAGAAATCGATCATTATAAACAATAATACACCAATTGTTTTTAAAAGTAACAATTTGCTAACCTTCTAGCAGTGTGTAAGAGTTCCTGTTGTTCTATATTCTCACAAAACTTCTGTGATGATAGATTTTTTTTTTCTTTAACTAGTCTGGTACATATGTGGTGGTATTACACTGAGAATTTAATTTGCCTTTCACTGAGCATTTTTTATATTTTATTGAATATTTGGATTTTTATATTTGTGACTGGTCAGTTAAATTTCTTCCAATTTTTAAAAACTGGGTTAACTTTATCTTCATTTTCAAAATTCCTTTGTATATTATAGATATGAGTTCTTTGTCAGGTATTTTAAATTTCAATTTTCATGCTTTGAATTGGCTTATCCAATGATAGAAATTCTTCTTTATAGTATAGTCAGTTTAAAAGTCTTTTCCATTGTGGTTAATGTTTTTTATGTCTTATTTAAAAATTGATCCTACCCTAGAAGTCATAAAGATATCCTATTATCATCTAAAAATTCATTATTTTTACTTTCACAGTTATGTTCATAATTTGCCTGAAATTGATTTTCCTGTATGAGGCTGGTAATAACATCTTTGTGGTCAAACAAGTGTTCATGCAAGCATGGACTTATTTCTGAGCTTTTTATTCTGTTCCATTTGGTATACTAATCTATCTTTAAATTAATGATTACTTATCAAAGCTTTATATAGATTTGCTCTTTAATAAAACAAGCTTCCTTTTTGTTTTTTTCTCCACTTTGGGTTATTTTGAAATTTTTATTATATCATTTAAATAGAAATGTAGATTAGTCTATCAAACTTCTAAGTTCTCATAAACTGGTTTCAACAATTATTAACTCATTACCAGGCATGGTTTATGTCTATAACAGCACCCAATTCTATCTTCCATACCCAACAGAAGGTTGGTTTTAGAAAAATCCAGATGTCATAGAATTTTTCCCATAATAATCTGAAGATACTTTTTTAATAGCCATAGTATTATTAATATAGAAACAAAGAATATAATTAATAATAATTTATCAAGTCAGTGTTCAAATTTCCCTGGTTATGTAAATAGATATAGATGCATGTGTGTATGTATAAACTTTTTACATATATGTACTTTTTATGTAGGCATACATTTTATAAATATGTATTTATATATTTTATGTATGTAAGTATAGATATATACTTTCTATGTATGCATATGTGTATATATATACTTTTTACATACATATTATGTTTATATGTGTATAGATACATATTTTGTATATATTTTAATGTATAATATGCATGCATATGGGTGTATATATAAATGATCAAAAATTTGAACACTAACTTGAAAAATTACTGTTAATTATTGCATTCTTTTTTATTAACTAATGTACATATATACTTGTTATAGATATACACAATTTTATATTTTAAGTATATATATGTACACACACACACACACACACACGTATACATAAATATACTGTTTTATGAATCAGAATCCAAACAAGGTTTACATATTTTGTTTGGTTGCTTTGTTTAAAATGGCTTTACTTTTAACATTTAATAAGTATTTATTTAAGGATAGTAAGCAATATTATTACTTATTATCCTTAAATAAATCGATATAAACCTACTATCCTGTTTCCCCTACTGTTAACATCTTACATGGTATGTTTGTCACAACTAACAAACCAATCTTGGTACATTATTATTATCTAAAGTTCTTACTTTATTCAGATTTCCTTAGTTTTTACCTAACAGCTTCTTTCTGACTGAAAATCTCATCTAGGATACCACATTATAATGAGTCCTCATGTCAGAAATCTTTAGAGTAAGATTTTGTTGGGCTTTCCTTGTTTTTGACAGCCTTTGCAGTTTGATAATTAGTAGTCAGGTATTTTGTAGAACATTTCTTCAATTTGGTTTTATCTGTTATTTTTCTCATGGTGAGACCAGGATATAGATTTAAAGAGAGAGAAACTACAGAGGTCAAATGTCATTCTCCTTGCATCATACCAAGAGTATGCACTATCAACAGGACTTATCACTATTGATGTTAACCTTGATCACTGAGCTGAGGCTGTATTTGCGAGGTTTCTTCACTATAAAGTCACGCTTGCTTCCCCCTCTCCCATACTGTATTTCTTTGAGGGAAATTACTGTGTGCTTTATACACTTTAGAGATGGGGAATTAAATTCTCCCTTGAGGGAAAAATATGCACATAAATTATTTGGTATCCTTCTGTATGGGACACTTGTCTATTTCCTCCATTTATATATTTATTCAATCATTTAGTTATATCATAGACACTTATTTTATACTTTGAATTATAATTCAATACAATGTTATTTTTAAAGTTTTTGCTCAAATGTTCTAGCCTTGACAATTGAGGGATCTTTTAGTTGGCTCCTGTATCCCTTCGACATGATATGCCTCCACTGTTTTGCTTTATGAGCATTTCTTACTTTCGAGAACCAAAGGATGCTCCATGCTCATCTCATAGCCACTCCTCTGGTCCTAGAATCAGACATTTATCCAAGGAGCTGCGATTTCTTTTAATGGAGAATGGCATCAGGAATTAAGGTCTGGGTACAAGATATGCTCACTATGATTGGGATGATGATGCTACTAGGCCTTCTCAGCAGCCAGAGTTAGAAAATATATGTGTGTATACTATTTATATTTAATACACATCATATGTAATGTGCTATAAATATATTACAAATATACTTAATATGTTTGTGATGTTCTTCACCATGAAAATAAAGAGAAAAAGATAAAAATCTAAAAAAAAAAGCAAATTGACCTTATAGAGATGGATAATACACTATATATAATTTTTAAATTATTAGATTAGACACTGCCAAAGGAAAAAATTCAGTGGACTTGAAGACATAGAAATTAACACTGTTCAAAATAAAAGGCAGAGAGAAAAAAGACTAAAAAAAAGTCAAACCATCTAACATATATATAACTAAAGTCCCAGAAAAAGGGAAGTAGCTGTAAAATATGCATGAAAAAATATACATAAGGAAATAAAGGCCCCATATTTTCCAAATATGATAAAACACACCCATAATGATCAAAGCAATACAAATATTTTTTAAAACACAATAACAAAGGAGAATAAACATTTAAAAACTCAAAAAATTACTTTATTATTTTTTCTGAAAACCAATGCTAAAATGAAAATCTTAAAAATAGCCAAAGGAAAAAAATTACATATCTAAGTACAAGGTTAATAATGATGGCATAATTCCTGTAGAAACTATTCAAACCAAAACAATAAAGTAGACATCTTTTAAAGGACTGAAAGAAAAGTCAATCTAGAAATTTATTTATAATTTATGTGGAACTAGTTTATGAAAACAAAGAACAAAAAAGACAAAAGTACACTGGTGTAAGATTTATATGACATATATAAAGGAATATATTATTAGGAGGTAGGATGTAATATGTTTAAGATGTTATTGTAAATTTTATTTATTTTTTTAGGTGAGGTAGACCTCACAGAGTGCAAAGACCTTGTCAGCTTACAATCCCTTATTTTTATTTTTTACACCTACAGCACCTGGTCTTCCTAGGTGGTCTCCCATCCAAGTACTACCCATGTCCGACCCTGCTTAGCTTCCAAGATCAGATGAGATCTGAGCTTGTTTAGCGTGGCATGGCTATAGACAATTACTGTAAATTTTAGAGGTAAACCTTAAAAAAAATTAACACACAAATATGTAGAGCTAAAAATCAAAAAAGAAAATAAAATAAAATCATACAACTTTACCTAATCTTTCTTTTAAAAGAAAGCAAATAGAAAACAAATATCGAAATCTGAGATTTAAACTCAATCATACTGTTAATAATATTAAATAAAAATGATCTGAATACACCAATTTTAAGCAGAGATTGTCAGACTGGGTAAAATAACAAGACCCAACTATCTTCTGTCTATAAGAAACTCATTTTGAATAAAGAAAGTGATTTTAACTATTTAAATACTCTAAGTTAATTGAATGAAGGAAGGGTAGTCTTTCTACAAGTTATACTGGAACAACTTAATATCTACGTGCAAAAACATTAATAATCTCAATCCTTACTTTACATCATTACAAAATTTACTTAAAATAGATTGTAGGTCTAAATGTAATCTCTTAAATTATAGAAAACATAAATATTTGTGATATTGAATTACACTAAGATTTCTTAAATAAGATGCAAAAGAAAAAAATTGATAGGCTTCATCAAAATTTAAAACTTTGTGCATATATATAAAAATAAAAAACATATATATAAATAATATATATATATATATTTATATATAAAGTAACTTTCTTCAAAGGAGACATAAAACACATAAGCACATGAAAAGATGTTCAACTTCATTAACTGAGAGAAATTCAAATTAAAACTAATGAAAATAACAAGTGTTAGAAAGCAGGAAAAACAACTAGAACTCTGATATACTGCTGATATTGAAGCCACAGAGTAAACCACATTATTAAAAAAGTAATTTCTTAAAAGTTAATCACATACTTAGCATATAATAACATATGTCTGCCCAAAGATTTGTATGCAGATGTTCATAGGAGCTCTATTCATTAAAGCCCGAACTGGAAGCAACATAATGTCCATCAATAGATAAATGAATAAACATATTTTTACATATACATACCATGGAAAACTACCCAGGAATGAAGAGAACGAACTACTGGTATATGCAATAAGATGAATAATAGTAAATGAATAATAGAAAGAAGTCAGGCACAAAAGAATATATGTTGTATGATTCCATTTTTATGAAATATAATACATGTGAATAGAATTTATTATGTATTATATTATTATATATAATTGAAAATTACATTTACACATAATAGAGCTTACATAAAATTGTAGGAAAGATTAATGACACAGGATGGATGAGAATGGGAGGAGGGTATTTTCCTGTGAAGGAGCACAAAAGTATTTTGGGGTGATGGAAATTTTGGATCTCATATTCGTACTATGGCTACATGACCACATTCATTTGTCAAAATACATCAAATTTATCAATATTGTATGAAAATTATGCCTTAAAAATGTGATTTTTAAAAATGAATATTCTTTGGTCTAAACTTTAAGGAAAAGAGACAGTCTGGTAAGCAATAATTATAATAATTATAGTGTAATCAGTTCTATATCAGATGTACATATATTCATTTTTTCAGCTTATAGCTATGGGCCTGGGACCAACTACTGCAATGACAACTGTCCCACATACCTGGGAAACAGCAAGAAATACCTAATTCTCCCTAAGGTCTCAGAAAAGACTTCTTAGAGCTGATTTCAGAGAAGTCTCAATAAAGATACTCACCAGGCAGAGGGAAAAGCATGTACAAAAATACTATTAAACTTAATGGCATGGAATTAAAACAGAAGATAGTTTTGTGTCATTCTTTTTAATCAGTGAAAGCATAGTCTCTGTGCAATTTCAAAACATTGCATTTATGTAAACTATCCAATAATATGGTTGCCATCTCAAATTATATTTTCTGGTTTTGGACTCACCATCTGGATAACTACCAAAATTCTAGGGGTGGAGGAAGGTCAAATTTGGTTCTTACAATTAAATGAAAGGTGTTTTCCAGCAGGTGAAATTTACCAGGAGTAGGGTGCATGTAATTTATTTTCGAAGACTTACCATTAGCAAGGGTTACAAATTGGCATTAACTGCTATCGACACAAGGATCCTGCCTGTTTTGTTTACCACTATATACTGAAGTGTCTGAGATATGGAATGTTGAACAGATATTTTTGTTGTTGGGTGAATATGAAATCATATCCTGGCAACTTATTCCACTCATTTCCCATCCCTTCATAGCCAAGAAGGGTCTCTGTAGATCAGTGGTCCCCAACCACACACTTTTTATTTTTTTTTCCTGTAATGCCCATTTTAACTTTCTAATAATGGATCAGAATCTATTAGCATTGGAATGATGTATTAAATGTATGAACCTAACACAGTCCAGGTTATAGGTGAGAATACAAAAATATCTATACATTTAAGAAAAATGAATTTTCTTAATAATTATTCAAGCAGTTCATATAGTCTCTGGTTCCTTAATATCTCACCTAGGTAGCCTAGTTTGTGTTATCACCAGACATGTTGAGCTGACAAACCATGAACGCTTACCCTGCAATCTGCCCACAAAAGCTTCACAGCTGTTAAATGTTGTGAGATCCAAATTGAGTAAATGTTTATTTCAACACTTCTCAATCCAACAGGTGAGATGATACTGTGTGGTATCTGTTGTATGGTAGGTACTGTGTTTCATCAGAAGAGAATGAGATGAGACTCAACGTAATTGCATGTCAGTGATGGTGGGATTGGCTAGTAATTCAAGAGCTAATAAATCAGTCCAACTCATTTCTGGCATTTTTGTCACAAGCTTTTCAATCTGTGTTTATCTTTTTTTTCCCCTTCATATCATATGAGTAGAGAATTCTTTTCTTTTTTCGAAGGGAAGGAAACACAAGAGTAAATTCTAGATCCTCTTTACATTACTTTCACATGGAATTGGTAACCAAGGAATTGCATTGATAAATTCTTCTATTATTGCTGCAGAGAGCAAGAAATCCAGGAACCTAGATTTAACCACACTTTTTTCCCCAAGAGCATCTTGTAAAGCCAGCTTTAGAAGGAGAGTATGTTAATTTGAAACTAGTTTTCAATTAGAAAGCACAGACATGAATAACAAAACAAAATTTACCTTTAGAACTATCAAAAGCAGCTGCTAAACCTATAATGTTAAAAGGAATCTTTGTGGGTTGAGCTTTAGACTATAACCTAGCAGGTCTGGTTTTTGTTTGTTTGTTTTGTTTGCTTTTTGTTGTTGTTGTTGTTGTTGTTGTTGTTTTGCCTAGGTAGGCCATTATCTAACCCTGAGACTGTGGACAAGAACACTGAATACCATGTATTTCATTTTCCTTATCTGTATTTGATTTTCCTTATCTGTCAAAAAGCAATGATATTTTATATACCTCTCCAACATCTTCAATGAAAATCAAGTCTGATGATATCTGAGAAATATATGCCTAAGAAAATATTATGCAATGTACACACATTTGTCATCACACAGAGTCTTTTGTGTATCCCGAGTATTGTGCTATATTTTATACGTAAGTTATTCAGGCAGACAAAGTCATCAGGGCCACTCAATCTCCCTTTGGTAATCATCGATACATTCTGTTGTGATCCTCCCAAAAGCAATGAACAGCTCACATATTTTTAGCTTCTCTAGATGCTGACTAACTCAGTATCTTGAAAGAGGAAAAACTACTTCAACTTGTTAATATTGAATAGACATTAAAACAAATGTATTAATAGAGACGGACAAGAGAAATGATTCGAGATATATGCTGAATATGGAGGAGAATACTGTCCCCTGTCTTAATGGAGTTTAGAGTTTAGTTGATTTATATGTGTAAATTAAAATTTTATCTTTCCCAAAATATCCTCCAACTTCAAATTCTTAAATTCAAGTCCTGCCTGCCCTCCACGTTCTCCTGTACTTTGTGTTTTCTTCTCTCTCCTATGTCAATCACTCATACTACACTAATTCTGACCCCACTAAGATCTCTTATATCTTTAATACCTTCTCCTTCTCTGTCAGCTCCACCTCAGATTTTTTTTTTCCTTCCCTATCCAGCTTAGACTTCACATTAACCACTTGGACTCTCCTTTAAAATATTCTCAACTCATTTTCACTGTGATATTCCCAATGACTACGAGTAACTGCCTTCATGCTCAGAGAATATGGCCTAGGTCAGTGGAGGAAGCTGGAACATAATGGAATCATTACAGATAACTGGTCTCCAATCCCAAGAGACTCTTTAACTTGTCCTCTACCCCTATCTTTCTGTGTTTCTTTAGTCAGTGTTCTTACCCCTTCTCCAAAGCAGTAATGATCAACTTCCTTTTTCATTTCAAATCTATCCTAGAAACTCTGAGCTTCCTCCTACACAGTACACACAGACCACTGTAGAAGAAAATTATGTTGTCTGCTATGATTCTACACATAGACCTGTATCTCTTTCTGAACTGCCAAATATTGCCTCTCTACTGGCTTGTTCTAAATAATTTTTAAACATAATTGAGTGATGTCAGCAGAATGGCAGAATATAGGTGCCTATCTGAATGCCTAACCCCAGATATATAAAATCAGAATTTCTGGGGCAGAAATCAGTTATTTTTTAAATCCTCAAGGAATTCTGATACTCATTCCTGGTTAAGAAATTTTGCACATGCATGCACATATGTATGCACGTGTGTACACACACACACACACACACACACTCTTAAAGAAAAAGAAAGAAACAATGTACTTGGTTGGTGGTTTTCAAAGTGTCATCCCTGAATCAGTAGCACCACCATCATCTGAACACCTTATCAAGCTTCAATTCTTGGACCATATTATGGATAGACTGAATCAGAAACTCCCTGGGGAGAGGGCTCCAGCATTTTCAAAAGCCCTCAATGTATTTCTGATATAAATTAATGTTTGCAGACAATTGCCTTACGTCAGCCTTATGATAGGGATGGTATTCCCCACCCTGCATTACATATGCAGAACATAATTTGGTTTTCAGTTAAGGTGACCTTCCCCTTTGAGACCAGACTATAGTCATAGAATCCTTCTCAACAGAGGGACTCAGAGTAGACTGGCAGCTAAAATATTCCTGTGATTCTTACTCTAAATTCCTACAAGATTCATACTACTTCTCAGTACATCGAAAATTGTTTAGGATATAGTCTTGAGCAATGAAGAAAAGAGGGTTGGGTATGAAGACATGAATTTTAAGATAACTTTGAGAAATTAATGAAGAAAAGAAATGGTATGGAGGAAAAATTCTCTAAATGCAGGGAAAAGTGTTTCATAAGATGCAATAATGGAGGGGATACCAGATAAAGGGAAAATTTAGCAGGGCATAATAGACAGCATGGACTGGAGTCCAGAATGCAGAGATTTTAGTTATTATAACTTTTAAATAGAATCATGTTAATTTATATTCACAAACCATATTGAGCCCTGTAATGAGGGCCTCATGCTTGGTTTTGATAAGAGTGTAATGGCAGAAATTTTCCTAACTTGTCTATGAAAGGGAAAAAAGAATGACAACAATACTTTCAAATAAGTTAAACTTAAAGTAATATTTTCAAATAGGCCAAAGTTAAGAAATTCAAAACAATTTTGAGAATTCTTGACTTTTTAAAATTTAACTATAATAGGTTTAATCCATTTAATACTAATGCCTTTCAGACTTACTTATTTTACATTAGAAAGTCTTTTTCTTTGATAAATGGCATTGCCTATGAGCTACCAAATGCTTCTCTTTTTTTGAGAGAGAAACAGAACATTTTATGGGAATGTCCACAGTTTTTATTTATCCAAACCATTATATGTTTGAAAACTTGATAGGTCCAAAGTAGTATATAAACAGAAATAAGAGAGTTTCAATGTATTTATAATAACCCTATTTAATAAATACATCTTATATTATCTGTTATTTTATAAATATTTTGAAAGCATATTTCAACACTAGAATTTATGTAACTTTGCTGTCACCAACAGGTTGCTGTGTGAATTAAATGTTTTCATCTCAGTACGTTTTCATTGCATCTACCAGTGAAAATTTGAGAAATAAGCTATGTTATTTTTCTTAAACTTCAGATGCTCTATAGAATGCAATTAAGCATTAATATATTACATCTGGGAAAGTAATTATTATTTTTTTATTTGCCTGAAGAGGATAGTGTGGACATATATCAGCCAAAGAGCCATTTGTATTTTTTTTTCCTCTAGCAGCAGATTTATTTCTCCATTAAATGTAGAAAGATCATCAATATCTACTACATGGTTTCAATTAACTGAACATTTTGTCAACCACTGCTATTCTCCAGCTGCCAGATATACCATATGAAATAATAGAGAACCTGTCCTATTTTCTCATCTTCCTTCTCAATCAGACAAAAGAAAATAGAATGGCAAGAGGATCTTAAAACTAAGCCTGTCTTTTAATTGGCATCTGTGCTTCTACAGACCATTTATAAAAAGTTGTATTAGGGAAGAACCAGTGTAAAGGCAAGAATACAAAAGTATTAAAAATGCTGCCTTCCCCTACCTCATCTTGTTGTTGATGACCTTGGTTCTTGCGCTTTCTGGAAAATCTCAGCATCATCTAAGCAAAAGGAAAAGAGTTCAGAAAGTATTATCATTTGACAAAGATAGAAACATCCAAGAAAACTATCTATCAACCACGAAATAACAAAAATAGTTTATTAAGGTAACTCCACATTACAGCAGACCACTTTGGTATTATTTTTTAATAATCCAGACTGTTTTGTCATCAATTGTGTATTATTTCTAATAACCTAAAATATCACAGATTAAAACTGAGCATTAAGATGTGTGTTTCTTTTAGGTTCATTTTTTTAAAATATGTGATGTGACAGAATTAAGGATCACATACATGACAACAGGAAGGTAAGAACATAATTTATGTTTATTATGTTACATTCAGATGTAGCCCATAGGTACAGATTAATTTGAACTATGTCAAAGAATTGTTCTATTTTTTATACTCATATGGGGTACAGATCTCCACATTAAAGCTACTGTCTAGATTAGAATGTACAAAGACCCGAGTGAGTACTCATAATACAATGTGACAAGCACAATAATGGCTCTGTGTGTATGTGAGAGAATGATTGAGAGAGACAGACAGACAGATAGGCAGACAGAATTTGCATGTATTTGGGAATAAAAAGGAAGAAAATCTAAGGTATCATGGAGCAGTAAGAGATGATATTATTTGAGCTGAGCTGCCCATAATTTAGTTAGGACACTGAAGAATGAAAGAGCATTTTGGATCAAGACATGAGAAAATTTTCTAGTTTGTTATTTTTACCTTAATTAAGCAACTATAAGTCAGGCCTTATATTCTGAGTTTTAAGAATGATATCTCTTTTAATCCTCCCAACCAACTGTGAGGCACCTACTATTATCATCTTTATATAAAGGGTAAAAAGTAAACAATTTGTCCAAAGTCAAATATACTGGATTTTCTTTCAGAGTCTGATTTCAAAGCCCATTTGGTACAACCATGGAAGTGGCACAATGCCTCTAGGGACATCCTATTTTTCTCCATGAGTGAAAGTCTGTGATATTTTGTAGTGGAAGGAGGTATAAGAGATGATACAAATCAGAAAAGAAAGTATAAGAGAGATGGCCTTTTTACATGAAAATACCATGTTTAGACTTTATTCTCTTGACACTATGTTATCATTGTAGGACTTAAAGAAAGAATGGGCTGAATTATGTATATTTTATAATAGCTAACTATTTATCAGTTTTATAATAATCAGCACATAAGGCAGCCCGGAGAAGTAATGATTAGGATTGGGAGATAACTTAAGAAATCAGGACAATATTTCAAGCAGGAGGTAACAATTTGAACTGAGTAAGTGAGAACTGAAGAAAAGTGGACAAATTAGGAGATACTGAAGAGAAAGAATCCACAGGGCTTTTTGGATAGAAAAAGGTGGAATCTTAAAGTGCCTTTCACGTTTCTAATTTGAGTGGCGATATTTGGACTGTAGTGACTTCTGCTAATAGGGAATGCAGAAAAAAGAATGGGTTCTATTCAGGGAATTATATGGCTGATATACCTACAGAATGTATGAATAGAATGATTTGGAATGCAGAGAGTGGGTGAGGCCAAATGTGTATTTGTGTGTAAATAATTTATAGGATATTGATGTTGTGCCCGCTGGTAAGATCAGTCAAGAGAGTATGTAGAGATAGAAGATAAAGTGACCTGGATATCAATAAAAATAGGATCCCACGAGAGAGGCTGAGAAGAAATGTAGTGAAGAGAGACAGAAGAAGAAAAATTCTACAGAAGAGATAATTGTGAAGTATAGGCAAGGTCATCAATCTTAAATAACAGAGTGAGTAAGTTTGATAAGGATCCCAGAATGTTTGTTGACTATGGCTCTTCAAGGAGGAAATTTGTTTGAGTTGTAGGGCAGAAGTTAGAGTACAGTTAGAGGAGAAAGAGATTTGAGTGTGTAGGCAACAGAGGGGCTGAAGTGGTGCATTTTGAGGTCTAGGAGGGCTAGGGAAGAAATTAAAGCTAGGTGGAGTCAATCAACTGGGGTTTGTGATGACTTTAAGGAGTAGAAGTATAATTGACCCTTGAACAATGTGGAGGTTAGGGGAGCTGATCCCACTGCACAAATGAAAACTTTCATAATATTTCACATCCCCCAAACTACTAATTGTGTACTGTTGACTGATGTCTAACTAATAACACAAATAGTCGATTAACACATATTTTGTATGTTATATATTATATACTGTATTCTTAAAGGAAAGTAAGCTAGAGAAAAGAAAATCATAAGGAAGAAATTTTCCTGTATTTTTTTTTTAAATCACATATGAATGGACCCTCACAATTCAAACCCGTACTGTTCAAGGGGCAGCTGAATTTTCAAGTACTGACAGGTTATGGTGAAAAAATATGACACTAAATTTTAAGATTCCACAGGAAAGACATCTCTGAGCAATTATACCATATAGGCATCTTCCCACAGATTGAGTAACAGAAAATAGAAACGAAGGTCTTTGAAGAAGAAAAGTTCAGAAATTTGGATAGGTAGCCATTAAATGTTTGAAGTACTCAAGGTAGCTAACAGCAGTTTGAGTGGAAGGAGAGACTGAGGCAGGAGCCAAACTAATAAAAAAGGTTTACTGAGGAGGGTGAAATAAGAGACAAGTCAGGTGGTATGAGCCTCATGTGAGAATGGCTTTCTCAAAACGCTAGTTTAGCAGTGGGAATGGAGAATTAAAGAAAGTCAACATCTACCACCTCCAAGGTATGCAGAATGTGAAAAATCAAATTGTCTTCACTACAGAGAGCAGCAGAGTAGAAGTTAATTTCCTCCTATACACACGTGGTGAGCCACAAACTCACCTCAGAGCAACCTGAACTTCCCCCTACACAACATTCATTGTACTTGTGATTATAATAGCATATTTGTCTTTATAATATTTAATTTCTATCAATTAGTGGATTTTATCTATTGCTTTATTCATCATTATGTTCATTTTTGCACCTTCCATAGAATATATAATTCAGAGCTAACCACATAAAAGCCTTCTGGTAAGAACTGCGTAAATAATAATTTTTAAAAAAAGATGTGTATGGACAAGAAATGTTCCTGCATCTTTTACAGTTGGGCAACATAAGAACAAAACAAAATGGATATGTCTCCTCTACAAGATATTAATACAGTTACATTGTTACTTATATTATCAGTAAATGATCCAGCTAGGGCTTTGAAGTATGTATTCTAGCCAAATGATGATCCAAATCAGCTATATATTTTTACCAAATTAATCAGTAATATGGCAATAACATTACTTTGATTTAATGTATGCATAAAGAGGTACAGAGATGAACAAATCAAACTAATTAACTTTTAAAAATCTAGATACCAAAAACCATGTTTATGAAAAGAAAAAAAAAATCAGGTAATAGTGCCAAAGACACATTATGCTTTCTCGTTTTGACTTCTGCTTCTCAATTTAATTCCCTCTTTATCCATCTCGCTTTTATATTTCCTGATGATGCTTCCACTTGTGGTTTCAGAATCTGACATTACACCACCAGGGACAGCATCGGAATTCTCAACGCTCAGAGTGGCTGTTGTAACGAGCAAGGCTACAGGTTCAGCCACTGTTTCAGTTAAAGGGTCAATATTTGTATCTTGTCCAAAGTCTACTGTCTTTCCTTGACAATAACTTCCACCACTCCCTTGAGGAATAACCTGTAAATGTCTGCAATTTTCTATCAAAAGTCCTCTTTTCTCTCTCACTATCCATTGTTTTGCCAAAATGCTTTTCTTCCTCACTATTTCAAACACTGCCCCTGTTACTCCCTCATCCAATGCGGCATAGCCACAACCATTGGGTAGGAGACCTGCAATTGGTAGAAATTATCTCTAAAAAATCAGATGGTCAAAATGGTATTTAGATTTTTAAAAACTTATTTTCTATCAATAGAATTAAAACTTTAAGATATACAACCAGTTGCCAGATGCTGGAGGTCAATATGGAATCAATCTTTGATTAGTATTCCTTAAAAGTGTCAGTTTTATGAAGCTAAATCTAATAGTTGAACTGTCCCATCTTTCCTATCAATTAGCACACCACATAAGTAAAAGATAGGACTAAAGACCTATAAGAAAATGGAGCTCATAAAAATGGCCAACACCTGCTTTATAGCTTATAAAGGCTTTTCTTAAATACGATAAAAGATAAATCTCATGGATCTATTTATATAAGAAATACCATAATATTTTATACATTTAGATTGATCTTTTATTTAAAATACTGAGGGCATGCAAGGAAGCAGAATCATTAAATGCAGAAGGCAGCATTCGGCAGCAGAAAAATGGAATTAGGAGATGAGAATCTTGAATTCTAGTTCTATTGTTTCACTCTCTGCCTGTTTGACCATAGACAAGTTATTTTGCCTCTGTTTCTCTGTTTCTTCACTTGTAAAATGAGAGGTATATATCATATCCTTCTAAATTTACTTCCTATTCTTTGACCCAAATCAAAGTATGCCAATATTACGACAGTGATAGCTAGATTGCATAGTTAATGCTTTTCTACATACCTACCAAGATTTGTCTTCCAAATATTTTACCCCAAATGTTTTTTTCCCCAAGATATAGCCATTTCTAACCATCTTAAGAACAATCTATGGAAAGATGTTGAAAACTACATTTAAGTTTTTCTACATGTTATAGGACTTGTCTTTTCCTACACATCTTGTCAAAACACGGGATGCTTAAACTCATTACATAATAGTATTTTTATTTTAAATAACATCATCAAATATAAGTCAACTAATGAAAGGTTCTCTTAACATATTCAGTACTCTGCTTCAAGGTAGACATCTTTCAAGTGCTATGTCTGTCAAGGTTAAAATCAGCATACGGTTTTAGGTATTATGCATGCTGTCACTGGGTTTTCAGACATGTATCACAACTTCAAACTAGCAGTTTAAACCAAAGTCTGTGACAATCTCCATACTAGTATATTCTTAATTGAGTGGCACTAGATTAATCCACTTACAGATATTTTATATATCACACTTTAGGAAAAAGAAAATATGCTTTTATTGTTTGAATTCTTAGTTAACTCCACTATTCAACAACATACTCAAAAATTTGTCTCTGTGACAGTGAAAGAGGAATAGAAAGGAATGAATGAGTGAGCAAGTGAGTGAAGCAAATATAAAATTATAATCCATGACTGTGTTAAATATGTCACGTGCATTATTTCATTTGGTCTTCACAAAACTCAGTAAGGCACCTGATATTATTCCCAGTAAAAGCAGAATTAGAAAGATAAGTCACTTGCTCAAGGCCACGGAAAACTAAGCCCATGAAGCCCAACTCCACAGCTCACACACTTATCCACTAAGCTGCCATGTCTACATCATCAGTTACTTGGAGGCATTCAATAACATATTGCATGTGAAATGGTTAGCATAGTGTGTGGCACATGACCAAACCATGATATAAAGGTAGCAGAATAGGTAGCAGTGGAGAGTTTGGACTCAGGAAAAGATTTATGAGTTCAAATCCTACCTCTGCTACTTACCAGCTGGGAGACCAAAGACAAATCACTCAACTGTTTCGTTCCTTAGTATATAAGTACGTAAACTAGGATAATAAAAGTACCCATTTTGTTTAGTTGCTCTGAGGATTAAATGGATCAACAGCTATAAAACACTAAAAAAATTTCTGGCCCATAGGAGGAACTATAATGATTATTACTAATGCAAATGTAAGCTAATATCATTTCCGTATTTAAAAATAACAAATAATACTTTGCCAACACTGCAGAAATGGCAAAGAATCTATTCAGAGAATCTTCTTTGCTTTTCTCTTTATCACAATCATTATTCTTATTTTGCTATAGGGAATCTAAGAGTCAGATACAAAAAGTAATTTGTCAAAGTCACGTGGTTAGGGAGTGCCTCAAACTCAAGCCCTCATACTCCAAAGTCATTTACTACATTCTAAGTCATATGGCTTTGGCCAGGAATCTGAAGCAAGTCAGCCTCAAGAAAGGTGAGGATTTCACCTCAAATTCTTGCCACTAAAGTCCTTTGGAATGAAATATGAATAGCAACTTGGTATAAACAAACCAATTAACAAATCAATCAATCAAAAGAGTTAGATTCAGAATTCTACTTCTCCTCTAGAAACCAAAGAATGATTAGGAAAGTGGAGGAAGTATAGTCAAACTGTGGACCACGGGACAAATCCAGCTAGCCAACAGATTTTGTACGGCCTGTGCACTGAGAATGGTTTTTACATTTTAAATGGTTGGAAGAAAAAATCAAAAGAAGACTATTTTCCGCCATGTAAAAATTATGAGAAATTCAAAATTCATTATTTTTAAATAAACTTTTATTGGAAGACAGCCATGTCCTTTGGCTTACATACTGCCTATGGCTGCATTACAGTGTGGTGACAGAGATGGGTATCTGAGACAATGGCTGTAAGGCTCACAAAATCTAAAACGTTTGCTAACTGGCTCTCTACGGAAAAAATTTACTGCCTTCCTTGCCTCTACATCGTAGTGTTGGTGGTACTGAGCAGTTATGAAGAAATATGTTTTTATGAAAATGATGCCAAAACAAATGCCCTTCAATACTCAAGCAAATTTCCTACAGTAATGGCTGTCTATGCTATACAGTCTCTGTCTGAATAAGAGTACTTGGATTTATTGGAATACTACAGTGAAATATTGACCTCTTGATTACAGATCTTTACACCCCTCCTGTTACTAAAATGTCCTCATGTAAAAGTCTGCCAAAAGCCAGCCCTGTGTCCTGTCACAGAGAAAATACAGTGGAGGTGATGACTTGGGTTCAAACCTAAAGTATGTCTCCTTGAGCTGAAAACAGAAGTTTCTCAGGCCGCTAAGCTCCTTAAAATGCCTGCTGAGTATTTTAACTTGAGATAGAGGAAAAGGCTGGTGTATCCTAGACTTCTGTTGCAGAGATCAGCTGCCTTTCTGCATGCGGGTTAAGCAGCTCAGTAATGACCACATGTTCAGAACCCTGTGACTGATCAACGATTAGATCTGGCACCAGCCAGGGCAACAGTGTTCTCTGGTTTAGCATTTCTAATGACCTTTCGAAACCATAAGTTCAACATTATTTCGTAATGAATTTCCTTTGTCTTACTTCAGGAGCCCTCAGCACTCTTTGGTTACACTTGGGTGACTCATAATTAGTTCTGCAATACTAACACAGATTACAGTTTTTAGAAAGAGAAAGTAAAAACAAATATGCTTTCAATCACACTGGAGGAGGAGAAGGGAATTGTAATAAAATGTGTTGGTATTGCAAATTACTTGGTTTTATTGCTTGTTTATTTATTTATTTTTAATTCAGATTCTAGGTCCTTTAACTCAGGTTTGTTCTTTCAATGGCATTCTATTTCCAAGTTTTGCACAAGTGATCATTAAATAAATATATACATATTTCATATACATATAAATATATAAATATATATCTTTAATATATAAATAAATGTATATAAATAAATATATATATATATATTTATACATTTCTTAATGTTATGGCAGTTTGCTTAGATAAGCCACCTTGGCCATTAAATTTTATTGTCGAGTAAATAGCATAGCTATTGTTACATGGCACATTTAAGAATCCTAGAATTGAGTATCAATGAACAACATGGTAGAATCTGTATGTGGTTAAGATCGCAGGATTTGAGGTCTGACAAACTTCAGTTTGAAGCCTGTCTTGCTACTAACTTGTAATCTCAAATAATTTATTTTAACTATTGAAGCCTCAATTTCAAAGAATCTGTCCTTAGAGTTGTGGTAAGAATGAAATTTAGGCATCTATGTAAAATGCTCAGACAGAAAGTATTCATTAAACATATTTATTACTCTATTAAAATGCAATCCAGTTTTCCATTGACCCAAACCCCATTGATAATCCAGTTTTCTATTGACCCAAAGCCCAGTGCTAAATGCATGAGTGTTCTATAGTGATCCTGAAAGCCGTTTGGATTCACAGTCTTTATGTGAACTCACCGTATGCCCACAAAGATGTCTGTTTTTGTTTCATACAGCTCAAATTACTAAAATTCTTCTTATTTGGTCTTTAATCATTAACTGTCTCTGCCTAGTCCAACCCTGTTTTCTGGAGCTGCACAAAATTAATCTGTCCTATGATCATCCACATGAGTTTTCTCTTCCTCAAACTGATTAACCAAAGGTCTTGCAACCATTTCTCATATTTTATCACTGGTTCTAAACCCTGGCTGCACACAAAAATCATCTAAAATTTTTTTTAATCCTGATGCCTAGGAAACTCACTCAGAAAACTCGAATCAGAATCTCTGGAGGAGGGACCCAGTATTGGTATTTTTAAAAGCCCCCCAGGAAATCTTAGATGTACAGCCAAGATTGAGAACCATGGCACATATTATTGATTTTTAATATGTGAATGACTTCATTCCTAAATAACTTCAATTTCTAACAACACTGCCTAAATTACACCTCTCAGGTAAATATTGCACTGGATGTGGCCTGAGCAGGATTATCTTCACCGGCCCTTAGTGCAAGAAATTGTTCTATCTTATTCAAAGCAAACAAAGTCTGGTGTGTCTCAAATTCCTGTACATTACTGTGTACAGGAATAACTGGGGTTTTTTGTTAAATTGTGGATCATGACGCAGAATCTCTGGGATGGCACTCAGGATTCTTTCAGGAAACTTCCATAATGCTGATGCTGCTGGTCCATGGACTACTTTGAGTAGTAGAGGTCTACATACTGACAAAATCACATAAAGTAAAATGCCAGGAGAGAGAGAGAGAGACAGAGATAAAGACAGAGACAGAGGAACGAACAGAAGGACAGGCGAATGTAAGGAGGGTAGAAGGGAGAAAAAGGGAGTGGGGAGGGAGAGAATACTATCTTAGTTGAATCATAAGTCATTCTATTGAATATTTTATAATCTATGTATTTGTTGAGTTTCTGAATTGGTTGGCAAGCCATCTATCTCAAATACTGGCTATTTTCTTAGATGTTTTGCTTCGTGCCTGGTTTGGAAATCAACAGCTATTTGTCTTTATGGCAGCTAGCATGGTGAATTAAACCAGCTAAAGGGTTCATAGAAATATGAATATTGCACTTTCAAGAGTCTAAGAAAGAAAACTTTCTAAAACATTTATATAATTTGAGCAAATAAATTCCCTAAGTACAAAGATTATGCATGTTACTCTTTAATAATGTCTCTTCTGACATTCAGTGTCTTCAACATGATTCATATAAAAAAGACACTAAGTGAATATTGGTTTATTAACTAATTGATGAGACATACTCACCGGACAATGGAACATGCTTTTTATGTCCATGGAACAACTAAAGAGGGAGACACTATGACAAAAATGACAAATTGCACAGCATAAATAGTGAATATAATTTGCCTAATAAATGGGAAAATTGAAAAGGGTTGAAGCTAGGCATTGAAGGAGTGATAATCTATAAAAATGTAGAGAAAGAGTGCAGGGAAAGACATATCAAACTTGAATATGGATAGTTTTACATCTAGTCAACATCATGCTTGACTTGGGATATCTAATGAGACTGCAGACCTAAATGGTGTACTTGTAGGACCTTCTGTCACATAACGTCAGGGATAATATATTAAGCCAAGGAACATGTGAGTTATATTACAACCACAAGGGAATAAAAATTAAAACCCCTTCATGTGGAAATAGACATAACCGTGCTACATTTCCCTGCAGAAGAGCATATAGTGGCAATTTTTCTTCATATAATATTACATTAGTTTTAATTCTTATTAATAAGATACAAGAGTCATTAACACTATTAAAAATCTAATTATGTTAGCAATTTTCCATCATGTCATATTTGAGCAGTTAAGTATTGGTATTTGTTTTTCTTAATGGGATTCAAAGTCTAATTAATAGGCTTTCTTTTGTGGTTAAGTGAAATGAATCTCTATGAAAAAGAGCCATTTTTAATATCTGTAGGCAGCTTATTTTTTCATATATTACACTTCCAATTTATTTGTTCATCTGTGGTATAAATAACTAGATATGAATTATAAAATTATCCTTTGAAGTTGAACAATGCTTTTCATTACATGTGATGTACATGTTATAGCTGTCGTGTTTTAAGAATTTTAACATATCTAGATTAAAAAAGAGTACACAGAAAAAGAGTATGCAGTAGATTATTAAGAAAATTTGAGGAAACTGAAAATATCATATTGAATGGATCAAATGTGTTTTCTGCTTGAGTTGGTATTACTTTGGGATACTGTATATCAAAATAACTCATAGAAAAAGAGTTGTGTTTAACTCTAGATTGTTTAATTAACCTGCTGACTTAATGAGAAACATTTGTGTCATTACTCTGCCTCTTTATTCCTTGGTAGTATGCTAATATACACACATACACATATATAATGCAATATCATACAGGTGTTATAATATGCATAAAGTACATATAACATATACATGTAATACAATATATATTAGTATCTTATATAATATGATATATGTAGATATCTATATCCATATTTATATAAAGATTTAGATATGTAGATAGTACCAAAGAATAAAAATATTTATAGAGACAGCTGTTTCTTGGTTATTATTAAAAATGCCCCTGTGATAGATACACTAGTCATTTGTTATTAATCCTACAGCCACCAGAATTAAACCAGTATCATTTTATTTCTTCAGACTGCTAATTAAAATGTTTTAAATAAAGACTTTATTTTTCGAGCAGATTTAGGTCAACTGTAAAATTGACAGGAAGAAAAAAAGATGTCCCATGTACACCCCTGTCCCCACACATGCACAGCCATCCCTGTTATCAACATCCCCCACCAGAGTAAGACATGTGTTACAACTGATGATCCTGCACTGACACATCATAATCACCCAAAGCTCATAGTTTCATTGAGGATCACTCTTTGTGGTATTTGTCCTCTGGGTTTAAACGTATGTATAATGACATGTATTCATCACTATGGTATCACACAGAGCATTTCTGCTGCCCTAAAAATCCTTTGTGCTCCACCTACTCATCCCTCCTCACCCTTCAACCACTGACAACCACTGATCTTTTCACTGTCTCCATAGTTTCACCTTTTCTAAAAGGTCATACAGTTGGAATCATATAGCATGTTGACTTTCAAACTGGCTTCTTTAACTTAGTAAAATAAATGTGAGTTTCCTCCATGTCTTTTCATGGCTTGATAGCTCATTTTTTTGAAGCACTGAATAATATTCCATTGTCTGAATGAACCACAGTTTATCCATTGACCTACTGAAGGCATCTTAGTTACTTCCAAGTTTTAGCAATGATAAATAAAGCTACTATAAACATCCATATACAAGCTTTTGTGTGGACATAAGTTTTCAGTATTGGGGTAAATACCAAGAAGAGTGATTACTGAATCATACGGTAAAGAGTATGTTTAATTTTATAAAAAACTACCAAACCATCTTCCAAATCAGCCATATCATTTTGTACTCCCACCAGCAATTTATCAGAATCATACAGAAAAACTGAAAAAATTAAAAACAGTCAGAAAATTAAGTAAATATATTTGTTAGATGAAACAATAACAAACTGCTACAGAAAAGGAATACTAATCAAATAAGAACAAGTTCTTGAAAATTACTATGATAGCAAAAGTATCAGACTCAACAGAGGTAAAAATAAAAATAAATAAATGGGAAAAAATAGCATAGTAAAGAAAATTTAAAAACTACAGCAAAAGGTTTATTATTAGCATACTTGGAGTTCTTCAAAAAGAGAAGAGAGAAAGGACAAGAAAGGAATAAAAAATTTCAAGAAATTTTCACAGAACTAAAGGACTTAAGTTTTCAGATTGTGAAGGTCCACTGAGTAGCCACCATAGTGGATAGTGATATATTGGCACTAACAACAGACATTCACTATAATATCATCAGGAAATTTTTGACACCAAGAACTGAGAGAAGACACTCCAAACTTCCTTATGGAGAGAATAAAGAGACTTCTGACAAAAGAATCAGAATGGCATCTGAGTTTCCCACAGACGTGTTAGATGACAAAGCAAGAATACCTTTACAATTCTGAGAGGGGAAAAAAAATTTTAACTATAATTCAGAACCTGAATGAACTAAAATAAGTGTACGATAAAAGAATAATTTCTGCAAATATGCTATATCTTGAAAAGAAAAAAACACTCCTCATGAGATCATTCTCTGAAACCTACTAGAAAATGGGCTTCTCTAAGAAGAGATGATTCAAGAAAGAGGAAGGCAAGGAATATACAAAACAGAAGGTATAACTCAAAAATTGAGAAAAATGGACTTAGTCCTCAGAAAGTCGTGAATGAAATACCCGAGATCATAGTTGAATAGATGCCTACAGAACAACCAGTCTAGATGGCAACACAAAGGATCCAGGGTAAGTTGCTTTTATAGTAAGACAGGTAGCTTATCTGACGCTTTCTTCCTTATTAAGAAAAAACTTATACAACTGGGGGAAGAATTTGCAGTTGAATTTGAGATAAGTTCATAAGCAAATAAATAGCATTAAATAGCAACAAACAATTCCAGGGAAACAAAAATTTGCCAGAAAGAAAAATGAATTATTATCTTACTCAGTTGAGAATAGCATTTGCATAGTCAAATAATATAAATGCTTAATATTGATCTAAAGAAAATTATGACATAACTGTATTGGGAGGCCAGGAGGATTAGAAATTGTGTGTGTGTGTGTGTGTGTGTGTGTGTGTGTGTGTGTGTGTGGTGCACACACACGCGCACACACGTGGGAGTATGTGTGAATGTGTGTGTATAAATGTAAGCGAAGTGGGTTGGAGGGGAGAAGACAAACAGAAGGTAAAATGGTGACCTTTTTAAAAGAAAAGTCAATAGATAACGTTAAAATGAAAAATAAAAATAAAACAGCAGTATACATGCTATTTATAAATATGGAAGTAATAACCAAAAGAATGGAGTAAGTGGATTGAAAGTAGTTGCCTAAAAAGGTAGGGAACAACTGAGGAAATGGAGTGAAGCGAGTTATTTTATACAAAATGTCTTTTAAACCAATTATATGCATCTACTTTATAAAATTATATGTATACTTAAATATTTTAAAGCATATGCATATCTCTTCATAAAAATCAAAACTAATTTTAAATATCCAAATTAAAAAATAAATAATAAAATTTGTTTCCTACAGCCTAAAAAGCGGTATGGCTTCAATCAATACTTTGATTTAAATAGCTTGGACTAAGTCCCATTTAACTGAAGAGAACACAGTATACCACACAAGGATGACAAAAAATTTCTGAAGTTTTTAGACCAATTTCTTGAGCAAAGGTAGTTATTTAGAATGATGGGATGTATATGATTTTGAAACTGAGTGTTCCTGAAGCACTCAAGAAACTTAACGAAAACAAAATTTCAGTGGTAGCCACCATATTCACAAAACCACAGGCCTATCATGCTAGCAACTAAATTGTAGGTTGGTATTGACCCCAAAGTAAACACTCAGGCTCTGTTCTTGCTTCTCATTCATAAGTTCGGGTTGTATGCACCTTACTTGTACTTTTGGAATAGAATTTTTCATCCTAGGAACCCTCATTGTAACTCCATTGTAAGCTGATTGATGTGACTTCAGGGAGGCGGGACTTCCAGGTAGGCTCTAATTTCACTTTCTGCTCACTCATACCACAGGTATCATTCAGCCGCGGCTCACAATGCTATAAAAATGTCTCTGCCTGCATGATGAAACACGTCTACCCCAAGGAACGCCAGAGATTTGAAAATAAAAAGTAAATCTCCTCCTTGGGTGGGATCCACATTATCATGCAATTTGTGAGCTTGCCCACGTGAGCCCATTTCAGGCACTTTTAGATCAGTGGAGCAGCTATTAAAGTGCCATCAAAGCATTTTTGACTCCATAGAATTAATCATGAAATCTGTTCCTGCCAGCTCACTTATCATATTCGAAATATTAATTTAGAACAAAATTAAATCGGACACCCACCGACAGCAACATTTTGCCCTTCAGAACTCCCCTTCATATTGATTTATTAATGGCTGCCAGAACAGTGTACTAGAACAATTTATTACTTCTTTCTGGATGTTTCCGTATGCTTACAAATAGTCCTTGGGAATGAGAGGTGTTATCTGACAGTCTTTTGACACGGGTATTTTTCAATTTGCATAACATTTGGGGGATTTATTGGGATTTAAGGGAAGAAGTTTAATTTTAGTATCAGTGACAATGGGTGATTTGCTTCAAGAAGTTTTAAAGCCAGGGTGGTCATTTGACTGCCATGCAAGTCGGAGATAATATAAAAAACTTAGTGCATCGGTGAATCCAGTCTCCACAGTGATGAGTTGCCGTAAAATGCAGACAGGAAGCATAGGGTGTCCTTTATGAACTAGGTAAATATTCTTTATACTTTTGCTATTAAAATCTTAAATGGCTGCATCAGCACTTGAATACCATGAAAGTTCAAATGATCAACTGTGACAGTACATTCCAGGCAGTAAAAGCAAATCGTCCTCTAATCTTGAGACAAAGGCCTTTACTCCCTTGGCCTCAGAGTGGAATCAAACTGAGCAAAGCTCCTGAACAACTCTCACAAGGCCCAAATATACCATCCCATTTGTGTAAATAATATCACCAACACAGATAATACAAATAAGAGATAATCTTGTCTGAGTAATGAGGTCAAGACGTCTACACCAAGATGCATTGGCCCCATATCTTGTGCCCCTTCAAATGCTTCTGAAAAGCTGGGGATTATGTATCCAGATTTGCACAATCAGCTGGCTTTTCAAAAAACTTTCCAAAAACGCAGGGGGAGCTTTTCCTTAAAAATAAAATTTAATTTTGCACTTCATCATTTTGCTCTAAAAATATATAAATTTGATAAAAGCATAAGTAAGATATGTTGTAAGGGTCAAAAAAATTTCTTTTAGGAGCCTTTGTCCAATCCAAAATTGATCATTATCTCTCTTCTCACTCACTTTATAATGCCAGCAATAACTTCCGCCTAAGATAACAATAGTAGCTTTCTCTCTTTCAAGTTACTTTATTTTTAACTGTCACTTTTGCTCTGGATCCTTCATCCTTTCCTGTAGCAAATATTTATAGGGTTTTCCCTTGATCTCTGTGGGAAGAGAAAACAGAGCAAAGCCACAGGAGACTCCTAAGGTCCACGTGTGGTCCAGAAGAGGAAAGCCTGGCCCCGGTATTGGTCTCATAAAGCTAGTGATTAGCTCTCAAACCAGAAGACTCCTTTGCCTGCACCTCAGAGTTCTTGGAATGGCGATGGAGCTGTGCATCCTGTTTCTCTGAAACACATCTGAACTGCAGAATACCTGAGATACACAAGGTTCCAATGCACTGAATGCTTTTTTGGAGCTTCATGCCTTTGAACTTGTGGGTTACACTGCTGGACCACCCTTCCTTTCTCCATCTGACAATGTCCATTGATTCTTTAAAACTTTTCAAAAGTCTCCCTCTCTAAAAAGCTCGTTTGCTATTGCTGCTGCAGCAAATTACTTAAAACAACACAAATTGTTTACCGTACAGTTCTGGGAGTACAGTCCAAAAGGGATCTGTAGGCTCCTGGGGAGAATCTGTCTCCTTGCCTTTTCCAGAGTCTTGACACCATCTGTATTCCCTCTCTCAGCTCCTTCTTCCACCTTAGAAGCCATCAGGAGCGCACCTTCCCATCTCTCTCTTCCACCATCACACTGCCTTCCCCTCTCTGACCCTGTGCCTCTTTCTCACAAGGTTCTTTCTGATTGCATCAGGCCATAGATAGAACCCAGGATAATCTTCTTACCTCTAAATCTTTAACTAAATCACATATACAAAGTTCCTTTTGCCATGGGCAGTGACACGTTCATGGGTTCTGGGGATACGAACATGAACATCTTTGTGAGGAGGACAATATCCAGTCTGCTGCAGATGCCTTCACTGATTGACTGCTCTAGAGTAGAGCTCTACCATTCTCTGGCCACAACAGAACCTCAGCTGTGTGCTCCTTGCACAGCCCAGTAGGCGATTGCCCAGGACACTTATCTATAAAGCATGTTAGAACAATGCTATAAATGTAATGAGTTGGAGGAAACTGCACTCACCAGAAAACAATGCAGGAAGAAATTGTGTTTGGTCAGAGAGAATACTTTAACAAGCTATTTCGAGGGGAGGGAGGAAGATGGGGCTCCCAGGAACACACTGGATACTACACTGCTCCCTAAAGAAGATGCTTGCTTGCAGGGTGGACCTGAGGCTACCACTGCCATCCTTCTCTGTCCTCTCCAGCTGCAGACTCAATGCCTTTCTAAGTAACCAATGGATACACGTTTAAACAATCTTTGCTAGAAAAGAAACCAAACTATCAGCTGGCACAGATGACCAACATGTCCCAGTTGGGGACCTATCACTTTGTTATAAATTTTCTCATCTGTAAAATGGGGATAAAAGCTCTTTCTCATGTGTGGTTGAAAAGGTTAAACATGTAAAATGTTTAAAACAGTGTTATACTCATACTGAATGCTTAAAAATTCTTAACTATCCTTACTGGGTATTATTGTGCTGTAGAAAGGTCTTCTGGCTTGATAAGCTGTGTATTCTTCAAACCCCAGTATTAGTATTTCTGCAGTGGCTAGAATTTCACTGTCCAATACAAAAGCTAATAGATACATTTGGTGATTTGCATTTACATTTGAATTAATTATATTTAATAAGAATTAAAAACCTAGTTCCTCAACCTTACTAGCCACATTTCTACTGCTCAGTAGCTACATGTGGACAGTGCAAATGTAAATCATTTCTGTGATCACAGAAAACACATGAGTAGCCCATTCGATAAACATCTCAGTGTCAAGAAATACTGTAGGATTTTCGGAGGAGTTAAAATTTATCATACTCAGACTTACACCTATGTGGCAGTCACAGTTCTTTCACAATAAATCTTCAAACCATAATAGATCTGAAATCAAATAAACAGCATTTTTTTAAAGCTCTAAGATGAGTATACAGTGTGGGCTTCGAGGTTTTTGATACTATAATGAAGACATCTTTTTTGGGGGGTGGGGGGCGGGCCACCACCTTCTATCTCCAGGCAAACAAAACCTATTAACCTTCTTGTGGTAACAACACCATTTTCTCATCGCCTTTAAAACCCTGGCTAGATTAGATGAGGCAAGAAAAGAGGTCATGTTCACATTATCAAGGATGAAAAATAGGCTCCAATATTTTCACTCTCAACATATAACCCACTATTACTCTAACACATTTTATATTTCACTTATATTTTCCCTGCCTAGCTCCAAAATCAGTGCAGAATTTATTCTTACCATAGGTGCTCAGTACATAGAGTTCAAAATGCAGGCTTAAGCAATCATGGCAAGTATGTCACCATTCCAATATTCTGTACCCACAGCAGACATTGCTAATCAACCCACAGTATTCTCCCCCACTGACTTGGATATGACATGAGAATCATTCTCAACACAAGGCTCTTGGTAGCAAATATCAAACAGTTGATGCTGGTATTTGAGTTCAAACCTACTTGTCATTCCTGGGTCAAAGGGCATTTGGTGGATAGAAAGAATCAAAGACACAGATAAAATTCAACTGTGCTGTTTAAACAATGCTATTTTCTTTAAGGCACAACCATGCTTCATTTCTTTTTCTTTTCTTTTTTTTTTTTTAGTATAAGAAAAATGTTCTTTAACCAAGAACTCAGTGGAGCAACAGTGCCACCCAATGGCTGGTTAGGTTAGTTTTGCATTTAAATGTTACCATTTTAACACAAACACTATCTTTCACAGATATAAAAATGGGAACTGGAATTGGCTATTAACTACTTAAGCTGCTATTATTCACCGTTTTCTTTAATGATAGATACACAAAAGGTAGGCAGCATCCTGAGAAATGAAATTGCCTTAAAACAAAACCCTCAGCACGTTTCCTCTATCAAATGAAACAGCCCAACAAAAAGACGGGCTCCACAAGTATTTACAAATGAACAGGGTGGATTTTCATCCCTCATTTATAAGCAGGTGGAATGGGCAATAGTTCTCTAACACCTCTCCCCAACCCCAGCTGAGCATAGTTCTTATTTTCTTATTTTCTAATAAATCAGTGTGCTAAACAAACCTTACTGGAAACATTAGAGTAGCTCTATGTATTGCAGCATTTTATATGCAAAAAAAGGAGTATGAAGGCTATGACAAGTGTTATAAATAGAACTATTATTTAGTCTAAAGGGAAGCAGAATTTACATTTCCCAAATCAGAGACCACTCAAGCTTTGAGTTTCAAGTAAGCAAAATAAATCTGAGCTTTTTGCAGTGTGAAATCGAAGCTCTAACTCTATTAATAGAACAGGTGAGTAATCGGTTTCCCAGGCTGGATGGTGCTGGGTTTTTATTACCCAATCTTCGTGATCTGCATAGATCACTGAAAACTTCCAACAGGGGTGACAGTGAGTCCCCAAGGTGCTGAGGTTTCATGTTGTAAGCATTGGAGTCTTTCTCCCTTGGAGGAATTTATTTGAAGATATGGAGATATCCCCACTGAACTTATACCCAAGGAAAGAGAAAAAGTCTACTCTTTTTTTTTCAACTCCTAATCAGAGTACTCATAAAGTCTTAAAAAGAAATTCCAACAGTCAAACCAAATAAATTTGTGCTGCACTGATCTGGTCTTTTTTTTTTTTTATGCATAAAGACATGACATACAAACATGTATTACTGTGTACTAGTGATTGCTATGATTAATCACTTTTGAAGAAAAATAAAATTCTCAGTCTTGCATCTACTTGTCATTAAAGGCTTTTGTCAAGAATTTCTTTTATTCAACCTTCGTCCTCTTGTTTCATTTAGTTTTCATTTCAGTGACTTAGATTGTGTTTTGCTGATAAATATAGGTAACCAGAAAAAGACTCTGGCTTTGAAAATGAAGTGTCAAATGAATGGAGGCACACAGGAAGTATTTTATGTAAAGACCAAAAGTATACCCCGAGTGAGTCAGAGAATATTCAGTTAAGTTCACATTTCCTCATTGAATTTTAGTATTTTTTAAATAATCATAATTTTTTCTTAGAGTGATGAAATTGTAGAAACTAGTTCAATAAAAGACAGGATAATGTAGACTATAAGTGTGTAAGATTTTAGATCAGCTGACCTGTGTCTGAATCCCAGTTCAGCCACAAATTATCTATGTGAATTTGAGCAAATTTATTAAAGTCTATGAGCTTCAATTCTCTAATCTTCTAACTAGCACAAATACATAATATTATTATGAGGATTAATGAGTATTTTCTATGGTAAGTGGATGGACTATTTACAGATTTTCAAGTACCCCAATGTAACTGGTGTGGCAAGAGATATCAGTGAAAGGAGAACTGAAGTTAGAAAGTGACTTGTATCTTAGAAATGTAACTCTAGCAGCATCATAGAAAGTAGTCTCAGAAGAAAGCCAGAGGCAAAGAAGGAAATCAAGGAATATTGTGGGCTCTGGGGTCAAACTAACTAAGTTTTAATATAATTTCACCACTTTCTAATAACATGATCACACATCTCCATATCTGGGTTTTCTCATCTGCAATTGGAGGCAACAGAAATAGCACTTCCCCAGAAACTGTAGGGAATAAACTGAGGCAAGACTTACATAGCTCTTCCACACCGCATAGTTCAGGGTAAACATTTAAAGATGGGAACCAGGAGAACTCCCCTTGACTGTAGCTGAAGTGCGACATGTATGCGCCTGTGTTTCTTTTCCTTGAGAGCAGAGTTTATTGAATAACAGTTTATAGAAGATAGAACAAAAGGGAATATAATCTGCAGAACCTAGAGTAAGATCTTGAAATTCATAACTCTCTTTTACACATAATGATTCTTTGCTCTAAATGCCATGCTCACCTTTACCAGATAGAAAGCATCAGGGAGACAGTTGCTGCCTTCAGGGAGTAGGAATTCTAGTTCAGGGGACGAACATTCACATGTTACATGGCAGGTGAGGGTGACCCATCACTTGGAGAGGCTCTTGGCTCAGTGATGAAGACAGACTCCAGCTTCTATGCCAGAATGCTTGGTTTGATTACTGGCATCCCCTAGTGTTGCCACTTAGGAGCTGTGTGACCTTGGGCAAGCTATGCCTAACTCCACTATGCCTTACTTTTTACAACTGTAAAAGAACATAATAATAATACCTACCTAATAGAACCGGTGTGTGGAATAAACCATGTAAAGTACCTGGAGCATATTTAGTGCTAAATAACTAGTTACTACTTGTACTACTTCTACTAGTAGCAATAAAGGTCCACTAATAAAGGCACCTTGGAGTCAGGTGTGCTTCAGAATTTTTCTGATATTAGAAAGAAAACATGGTATGAACACTATATGTGACACAATCAACCCGGTGGGATCTAGGACAGCACCTGTATTCAAAAACATGAACATTTCTGCAGTAGGGATTTTTACAATGGTTAGCTAAATAAAGACCCATCAAGAGACTCACATCTAGCAAAGTCACGATTTGCTGATAACTGAGTTCAGACCAGGTAAGATGTTATCACCACACAAGTGTTCAAAAGCTTTTAGTTTCCAGAGCTTTTTGAATGTTGGCTTTGTGGATCTTCATAGCTTTGAACATTAGACAGAGATTGGGAAGGCTTCTGAGGGGGCATTTTTTTTTTCTGGTTTGTAAAGAAGAGCAGAGAAATTGTGAGCAAAAGAAATTTGTGACAGACTCTGTGGTCAACGTGGGCAGGATACCCCACAAGACAGAAGGGCAGAGAGAGAGGTGAGGTTGGAGTTAGATCATCTGACCCTCTCCAAACGGGCAATGATCGGACAAGTACTGATCTGTTTGAATATAATAATGTTAATTCTTTTAGATTAGTAAACACAACTTTAGGCTTAGTGTGTGTAACCAGAGGCGGCAAACTGATAGGTCAGGACAGCCAGTGGTGGCCTTGCAGATGTGTTTTATTTGGTGACACAGTGTTTAGTTTTTGAAATGTGGACACTTTGAGAGAACATATACTTGCCATCTGCCACAGATGGTCCCATTGCTCTATCATTCTCTACTGTCTTCACCCAACTGGATTCTTTCATTTCTACCTATGTGGTATTTTCCAGCACTGGAATTTTCAACCCTTGCTTGGGAAATAAAAGAAAATAGCTGTTTTAAATAAACCCTGAGATTTAAAATGATTATGTGGCCAAATTTATCTTGAGGTTTCTATACAAACTGGAAGAGAGGTTTTACCCTAAATGCTGGCTCTCCTGATTGTCAGTAACTTCCCCAAATGCTGTGTTATGAAGGTATTTTAGGCTTAGTTGCAGAGAATGAAAAAGAGAGCATTAACCTGTCTTATGTCCTACATACTTGTTCCCAAAATATAATCCAGTAAGTATAAGTAATGTATTATATAATCTTTTCCTGTTGTATCCTATATGGTAGTCACCAGCCGTACGTGGCCAATTAGCACTGAACATGTGACTAGTCCAATTTGAAATATGTTGTACATGTAAAACATACAACAGATTTCAAAGGTCTTGTACAAAAAAATGTAAAATACCCTATAGATAATTTTTAACATTGATTACATAGTATAATCAAATTTTTATTTATTTTTTTATTTTATTTTTTTTTAGGTGAGGCAAACTTTGGTAGACCTCACAGATTGCAAGGACCTTGCCAGCTTACAATCCCTTATTCTTTTATTTTTTATGCCTACAGCACCTGGTCTTCCTAGGTGGTTTCTTATCCAAGTACTAACCAGGCCCGACCCTGCTTAGCTTCTAAGATCAGATGGGACTGGGTTTGTTCAGGGTAGCATGGCCATAGACAAAATTTTTAATATGTTGAGTTAAATAAAGTATAGTATTAAAATTAATTTTACCTTATCTTTTACTGTTTCAATATGGCTACTAGAAAATTTAAAATTACACATGTTTCCTAAGATATTTCTATTGGACATTACTATTCTATATGATACATGTTAATGATATAGTTATATTTAAAGTAGTTTCTGACCCTCATTTGTATTAGTCATGTAATTTTTAATGAACTTCAGTCCTACAAAATTATTATTTTAGAAAAAAATATATTTCCTGTTTACTCTTGATAGAAAAGACAAAAATTTCTTGACCTATATCCCACCATGAACTTCTCATGTTCTCTCCCCATCACACAAATATCATTTGGGAATCACTGCTTCAGAATAGCCCATGGGTCAAATCCACCAACCACATACAAGTTCGCATATTGTCTATGGTTCCCTTTGCATTGCAATGGCAGGGTTGAGAGATTATGACAGAGAAGGTCCTGAACACCCAACTGATTTACTATCTGATACTTTACAGGAAAAGTCTACTGAATCCTATCCTAGAATAACAATTCCAAAGGGACTTTTCTAAATTAATTCTCATAAATAGACATTGAGACTGGTTTACAGCTTCAGAAAACTGCTTAGGAAGAAATTCGAATCATGAGTGCTACAAACCACTAATACATTCTGAAATAAAACATTGTTTTCCAGCTTCTAAAAATCTTCAAATTTCTTTTTCTGGCAGGGGAAGGAAAACTGGGGAAACCATGCTTTATGAAAAAAGATCCTAGGAGCAGTGTTAAGAGACTCAGGGTTATTTAAGGATGAAATAAGCAAGCATTTGCTCTGCAGAGGATTTCATGGAGCATCATGTTTTACTAACAAATTTCCAACCCATTCGAATGAACATACAGATTCATGATAAATTACTGAGAATTTCCTTACTTTGATCATAATAAGCTTCCTAAACTTTTAGCTGCTTAGTTAATAAGTTTTTTTGTAAGTTTTTATGAGAAATTCAGAATGTTATACTACCTTTGTCATAATATGTCATTTTCTTTCTTAGAAGTTGACTCTCATAAGTTAAATCTCCTGGCTTTTAGAACTCATTAGAGAAAGTTTCTGGTTTGTGGTTTATGGGTCATCATATAAAAAGTACAGAGCCACTATGTCAGAGCTGGCATTATGCTTAGAAAAATAACCTCTGGAGTTCGAGAAAGCATTATTTCACCCTTCTAAGACCTAGTTATCATATTAAAGATTGCAGATGTTCATTTCCCAATTTTATTAGCTTTCTTCACAATTGGTTAAAAATGCAAAGAAAAGAAATTACAATTCTAATTGTGACTCTACTTAACAAGTTCAAACTGATTTAAGTATGAACATCTGAGAAGCCTGAAAACTCGGCAGCCATTTAAAAGTCTATTTGAGTAGGAGATCACAATTCCTTAGAGAAATGGGAAGGTGCTTTATAGTCTAATGCTTCCTTTTGAACTGTATATCACTTTTTCTATTTAGAATTCATTTGAATGCAGAAATTGAGTTAGGTTCCTTTCGTTGGAGACACTCCAAATATTTTGACAGTTATTTGAATACCATATTGACAAGCCCATTATATTTACTGGTCCTAAAACAAATAATTTCCACACATTCTAAGCTTTAAAACTCTTTAGGACATATTATTAAAAGATTATAACGTGTTTGTCTGTGAATTTTTAAAGGGAGGGATTTGTGACTTCTTAAAAAAAGGAAAATATTTGAATAGCAGCTATAATTCTAGTATATTCACAAATCAGTCATTAAAATGCATTGAGCAGAGTTGTTGCAGCTGTATACAGCTTTTATTATTCAGACTGCTAAATGGGTGAAACATATATTTTAATTTAATGTATAATGCACAACTCAGAATGAACCAGAACAATTCTCCCTCCCCTCCCTTTCTTAAGAAGAAGCCAGAGATCCTTCAACGAGCTGGTGATAATTTCTCCTGGACAAAAGCCAGCTGAGATTTATTGAATGTGCTGGCATCTCTTCATAAAACATTGCAAGAGCTGGCAGAAGGTTAGTCAAAAAATCAGCCCATAACATTTCTACTTTTATTCATATATTTTCATGGGGGATTTAATTGCTAAACCTTCAGCTCTGGTTACTAATTATGGCCCAATGGGAACTTCAGCTTCTATAGAAAATTAACAAAGGGGTGTCTTCCCATTTCATGTTTATGGAAGGAGAAGTCTTGGGTTTGGGGAGCTGGGACACTTACAGTCCTGAGTAAAGGGAGCTACAAGGAACCACCTGGATATTATTGATAAAGAAGAGGAAAAGGTGGGGGGTTATTCTCATTTAGAGACATACTAGGAACTAGGTAGAAGATACGTTTTAAAGCAAAAGGAATTATGTGGCATGACTATATTCAAAGGGTGTTGTGATTCTTCCTTGATTTTAAATAGGTCAGACTCTTGTCTAGAGGGCTCATACCTGGAGAATGCTATTGTCTACTTAACTTTCCCTCCAGCCCTTGGAATTTCATCTTGAGGCTTCTTGCAAAATAAAGGCCCTCCCCTCACATTTTTAGAACAAGCAAAATCCCATTTATAGCTTCTCGTGTTTCCACGAATACTTGTAATCTATTTTATTTCTTTGCTGAAATGTAAAGGTTCTCTCAGATGCAATTTATTCCTCTCCTAAGGTGTCCAACAAGCTCTCATTGGAGTTCTGAACTCTACTTCCACAGCACAAATCTCAGTGGCAGTGCTTAACTAATTTACTGTATTTAATCAGGGACTATAAAAAATAGTTTCTTTTGTCTTTCCATGTCTAGAGATTTATGCTGGTGCTTAGTCTTTTAGAAAAAAGGCAGTGTTAAACTTTTGTCAGTTATGTTGGCTTTTGGACTTAGTCAATTCGTGACCATATCAAGAGGGGATTGTATCCTTTAGCATTATCCTTTCACCACAGAGAGGAATAAATTAGGGCTGAGAGTTTCCCTGTCCTAGGAGACCTTGAACTTGACTTACTGAATTGTGAAAGCAAACTGCAATGCTCTATAACCTTCAAAGCTACAAGTGCTGCAGGATTCTCTGTGCTCTCTCAGACTGCCACAGTTGTATGGCAGATACCTGCAAGAGTCTCAAGTCTTTTTCTTATGTTCTAGATGTCCAGGCTGAACACAGAGGTCTATGGTATTTCTTCTAATTTTTATCATTTTTAAGTAATCAGTGATACAGCCCCATCTCTCCCATATCTAGACCATTTTTGAAACCTCCTTAGCATTTATTCATGTTTTCTCCACTACTTTGTAAAAGGGATTTGAGGTATCCTTATAATAAGGGAGATAAATCTCATAACTTCAATAAAATGTAAAAGGAATTTAGGGCTGTGGAGAGGTAGAACATATGTAAATATGCTACCTCCTGGTATTTATATAATTGAAATTAGACTTAACACATGACTTGATGTTTCTTGCTGATAGTACAAGAACACAAGCTGTGATCCACACCAACTGTTTTACCTTCTAAAACATATTTATCCTTGTTATACACACCTATAAGACCTTGTAGCCCAACTGCCTTGTATGTTCAAAGTTCATAATTTTATCACATCAAATGCATCAAAAAAGAAAAAAAGAAGAATAGGGGAGATGAGTAAGGTGACTCTTACTAACATCTTAATTCATTTTCCATTATTTATTAGAGAAGAAGCTGATCTTAATCTCCTCTAAGACACACCGGGCATCTGTGCTATTGGTTTTGTTCTACTTCTCCTGGAACTTTCTTCAATTAGCTGCTTTCTCTTGCATCCTACCTAACTCCTTCCCATCTTTTTCCTTGTGCCTATTAATATCATAAGTCTCCCCTATATAAAAAAAGTTTTCTCCCATTCAGCTTTATTTTCCACTCCCATCTCTCTACCTCTTTTGATTGTCAAACTTCTCAAATAAGAAGAATATTTTGACAGACTACTCATTTTTACTTCCTTAATCCTCTGGATACTTTTGACAGAACTCCCTGATATTTATCTAGAAAATCTTGTCAATGATTCATTGTTTGCCAAACTTAAACCCTCCTTTCTCCTCTTTAGTCCAGCTCTAGTTTACACCTGAAATGTCTCAGCTTCTGCCCCCAGTCTCTCCTTTTGCTGGTCCATTGTCTTTATTACTATCAGAATTAACTTTATAAGTGAAAGTTGGATTGTATCGCTCACAAAACTCAACACCTTTCTCAGCTGAATTTTGCTTCATCTCTAGATACTCATTCTTCAAGGCCAGCGTTACTCTGATGCCAAAGCCAGCCAAAGACACAAGAAGAGATAACTACAGACAAATATTCCTAATGAATATAGATGTGAAAATCCTCAAAAAAATACTAGCATACACTATGATGAAGTGAGATTTATCTCTGGGAATCAGGCAGTGCAACACTTGCAAATCAATTAATGTGATACACCATGTCAACAAAATGAAGGACAAAAATCATACCATATTTTCAATAAATGCAGAAAAAGCATTTGACAAATTCAACACCTTTGATGATACGAACATAATAAACGTACATAATTATGTACTTCAATGTAATAAAGGCCACATGTGACCAGCCCAAATATCCAAAGAAGACAGACCGCTGGCCAACAGGTTCATGAAAAGGTGCTCACCACTGCTAATCATCTGGGAAATGCAGATCATGAGCTATTACCTCATGCCTGTTACAATGCCTATCATCAAAAAGTCGAGATAATAAATGCTCCAGGGATGTACTGGAAAGAGAACCCTTGTGTATTGTTGGTGGAAATGCAGAAAAGTGTAACCACAATGGAAAACAGTATAGAGATGCCTCAAAAATTTTAAATAGAATTAGTATATGACCCAGCAATTCCACTTCTGGGTATATAAGCAAAAGAATCAAAGTCAGGATCTTGAAGAAATACTAGCACCCTCAAAAATGTGGAAACAATCTAAATGTTCACTAATACGATAAATGGGAAAAAAACATGGAATATACATGCAATAGAATATTATTCAGCCTTAAAAGGAAGAAAATCCTGCAATATGCAACAACATAAATGAATTTGAAGACATTAGCTACTTCAAATAGCTAGTCATAGATAAACACTGTATGATTCTACTCACCTAAAATAGTCAAACTTATAGAAGTAGAGAGTAAAATAGTAGGTACTAAAGGGTGAGTAGGGAGAAATAGGTAGTTGTTATATGAGCATAAAGTTTCAATTTTGCAAGATAAATATGTTCTGGAGAACTGCTATACAACATTGTGCCTGTAGTTGTATTGTGCACTTAAGAATTTAAGAGGGTAGATTTTATGTTAAGGGATCTTACCATAATAGTTTTTTTTTTTTTTTAACCTATGAGGTAGGCATTGATATCATCATTTTCTTATCAGGAACCTAAGGCCTAGAGAGATGAAATACTTTGACTAAGATTCCATAGCCATTAAGTAATAATGTCTATTAAGTGTCAGAATAAGTTGTCTGCACATGTTCACTACACTAAAAAGAAAATGGTAATATCAGAAGACTTTATTTATTTTTTTGGGGGGGGGCAATTCCATTGTTATCTATTTATTTGTTTTGAATGAGAAAATTAAAAGTGTTTAGGGGAGAGGATGCCTCCTTTTGTTTTCTGGCATAAAGCTGTGAACCTTCACTCATGAAGAGAGAAAGAAAGGCAGTGCCAATGGAAAACAAAGAAATTTGCAAGCATCTCCAGTGTTTACATACACTGCATGGTGCTTCATCTATTAGATTCTAAATAAAAGCCCTGACCGGGTTTCATTTTTAAGTTTGTCTCTTTCTAAGTCTACTAATAAGTTTAGTCTGTATCTTTTGTACAGTACCTACTTTGATGTCATGCTTGATTAATATTTTGTTCTAATTAATAATAAAGTAGATAAATCAGAACCTTGAGATTTAAATTTTCTATCCCATCGTCTCTCCCCTTCAGCCTGATTGAAACCATGCTCATTATCTTGCTGCAATTAATTCCTTATTCCACAGGCTCATTCCTGTTATCCCAAGGGATGACCCTCCTAGAAGGAAGACTTCATTGAAATGATTAGGTCACAATATATTCACCAATTAAACAATAGTTAGCTATTGATTTCTACTGAGACATGTAAATGATTAGCAGATCCTTTATAGAGACAGCTGTCGTTCTAAGAGGTTACCATTTTATAGTTCTATTTCTACAGAATTACTTGGCATTTTTTTAAGGTCAGATGGGATACCATAGTACTAACTAGTTAAGAGGATAAATCTGTATCTTATCACCATTAGAGTACTTTCGAGGCCATTGCTAAAGCTCATCATATAGACACAAATATTAAATTTCATATATGAGTAATGGAATGTTACAAAGAAAAGTACACCATAATCTCTTTGCTATTTGCATTTCCTTAAGGCCTCACTAGAGCTTTATCTCTCTCTCATACACATACACGTACGTATGTGTATGTATATGCATGTGCATATTGATATATACATATGGATGCATGCACTCTACATGTGAACTGTCTTTCATGGACAAACATTCCATTTTCTCAGGATCAAAAGTGTCTAATTAATATATAGAGATATTATTTCAGAAACTATATGAACGTATGCTGATCAAAATAAAAAATGGCTATAATCAGTCGGCTTCGTATTTATTGCATCTCTCTCTTTCAGTATAAATTTCTAGTTTTGCATACTATTGGAAACAGACAGTTTAGGTGGCTTTAAACCTCCCAGCAAATAACACAAAACTGTAAATCAATATGGTATGCATAATACTGGCAATATGTGAGGAGACTGAGGGAGATATATGGACAACTTTTTTATAAGATTATATATTTATTTCATGAAATAGGATGACAATATATGAAGCACATAAAATCTATGATTTTATATCTATAAATGTTCAATATAAAGCTAACTAAAAATTGAATTTACTTTAAAGAAAAATTGCAAGTATGGGAAAATTACAAAGACAATACAAAATATTAAGGGTAGAAGTAGGAGTAGAAAACAGATTACATCCAGAAGAGAGACCAACATGTATATGACATGTATATAACACTTGCTATGTGCCAAGTGTTTTGGGGGGGGATTGTATGCCCATTCAGTTATTTAGTGCCTACCACAACTCTAAAAACTAGATACCATTATTGTCTTTATTTTCTAGATGAGGAAACAGAGGCACATTAAATTTAAATGACTGGCCCAAGGCCACACTGGAAATATGGCTCTAGATTCTTTATTCTTAACTTCTAGATTGCACTCTTTTAGATTTTAGTAATAGCCAATGCACTGGGGAAGGACAAAAACAATGTAAAATTTAATACCCAATCATAAAAAAGAAGACAGGCAATAAGTCATCAGAGAAGACATTACTGGGTCCCCTGTGCTCCATACATTCTTCTAAAGCAGGCTCATTTTATATCTGATCTAAATATTGAACAGATGGAACTATCCCCTCAGAATATTTAAGTTATTTTATAATTTTCATTGCCAGTTAGAAATACATTGGAGAAAACTGCCCATTCTGGACAAAACATTCTTTGTTCTCAGGACCAAAACAGATCTAATAAACCTATAGAAACAATTATTTCTGAATTGATATACAATATGACCATGGTCATTCTAAGTGATAAGTGACAATCATTATTATGACTTCCAATTACTGTGCACTTGCTAGACACTGGCTAAATCTTTTATGTGCATTTGTTATTTACTTATCACAGCAATTATTGTATCCCCATTTTATAAAATAAGGTTAGAAAGCTCAAAAAAGTTAAGCACCTTGTCAAAATTTTTAAGGATGAATAGTGGGTAGACTTAATTTGAAGTTGGGGCTATCCAATTCAGGCTTATGCCCTTTGCCTGCATGTAAATGATGTTGGAGCATTTTCTTAGCAATGTCCTTAGCAATAAAAAATTAATTCTATCTTTAAATTCAACAACAATACTTTGCTGCTATTCATTCCCTCAGAAACAACTGCTGCTTGCTTATTCTTTTAATAGTTCAGCTCAAAAAGAAAAAAGGAAAAATGTAACTGTTCAGATGCATAAGGATCTCCTTGCAAACAATTAAGTTTTGTAGATACCATAAATTAACACAAGCTGTCCACCTTATTTAATTCAAGCTTTTTTTGTTTATGCTTTTAAAAATATCTTTTTTATTAACTCAATCCAACAAGTGCCCAAATGTCTACCAGTTCCTGATGAAGAGAAAACAACTATTTTGCAGGGGATAAATAACAGGTATCTGCAGAGGGTGATATAGCTTAAGACTACATGATACAGAATAAATTGTGTGGAATAGACAAAGATTACTTTCTATACATCCTTCAACAGCAGAAAGAGACCACTGTATCTTAAGTAGATAAGGTTAATTCTAGTAAAAGTTAATTTTTTTCTTAATCATATTTGGAATCCCCTTTTCCTCTGTTTCAGCACATAGTTTAAATCTTACTAGAATTATTTAGGGCTATATCTCTTTCCTTCTACTAGTGTATGGGAAAACTTAGGGAATAAAGACAAATTTTTACCCCTCTTCATATTGCACTTCACAATGATGGCTAAGTGTTAGCTTTTATTGAGTATTGCTCAGAACACTTTATACATCTAATTTTTTAAATCTGCACAACCACCTTTGGGTAGGCCCTATGATCACTGCATTTTACAGATGAAAAAAGTGAGTCACTTGCTCAGGATATAGAATTAGTACGGGGCAGAACTGGCACATAAGCCCTGGAGGACTAACTCTAGGGATCGGGTGCCCAATAAATGTTCATCAGAGGGATTTGAGCAAAATTGTTTCAAGGTGGTATTCACAGAGGTCAGTACCTCAAACTGAATAATTACCAGGGACACTAATCAAGATTAGATAGCCCTCCCCGTTACCCCAGCTAGGCAAAATCATGGAGTGTTAACACGAATATGGCAACAGCAATGCACTGGATTCGTCTACAAAGAGAACACTGAAATCATGTGTTGTATGAATAGTGCAAGTCATCTTTTGCTGTTCCCCACAGAGATGTGAAGGTATATGCAAGTATGCCAAAAAAAAAAAAAAAAAAAAGAGCTTTGCCTTATTTGACCATAACAATTACATGGCAAAAAAGAGGAAGGGAAAAACAAGGAAAGGAAGGAATCATCTATTATTGAGTAGCTACATGCATTGTGCTCTGAGCTGCAGCTCACATATGTTACATTATAAACCTTTCTACATCCCTTCAAATTTTGAAAACTAAGGCTCAGTGATTGTTTAAGTACACATAGTTATCAATATTAAAATCTAAGGCTGTCTGGATCCAAACTTTTATTTTTCCCCCTATTAACAGAGAAACCATGCTTATTCTATTTCCCAAAAAACCTAATGCATTCTTTGTTTTAAAAAATATGAATGTTAAATAGTATGTACAAGATTGAGGACTTGCTCATAAATGTCAAGAGCCATAATAATTTTTCTGAGAATAACACCTAAATTCTGAGAACATCTATCTGTGATATTAAACATCTGAGCAGTTTTTCAGAGTGTGGTATCCTAGGAAAAATAAGGATGCTTATTTGTTGAATTATTAGAAAAGAAATCATTCTCATTCTTTTGAACTCAAGATGCATTTACCACGTTAAGAATACAGACCTTGTACATGTGAAGGATCTTTGTGCTGTGACTCACATTAGTCAGCATGCACAGAGCACTGTCCTTACTCATGGGATGCTCATTCTTATTGTGAAATTTTAAAACAGAGATCAACTGCAAAAATGAATATTAATTTGCAGAAAGTAAGAATTCACACTGTGGGCATGCTTTTTCTTTTTTTTTCTTTCTTTTTTTTTTTAGTGAGAAGAAAGCAATGCTAGACACTGGATAAAAACTTTTAGAGAAGGAACCATTTTAGATTAGAAGACACATAGAATAGTTCTGCATTCTTGAGCTTGGACATAGTAATGATAACAATAATGATAATGATAAGCAGCTTGGGTTCAGATCCTGGTTGGCCTCCATAGCGCAATGCACATCTGTGGTTATTTCTCCCCTTCCCTTGACAAGTCTCCATTCTTCTGGTTAACAGCTTCCCTGTTTCTCTTAGGAGATCAGCCCGCTATTACTCTAAGTCCTGTGTTTGTAGGGAGAGGCTTAACTGACCCCACCTCTAGTGACACAAACCTAACCCTCTCAGCCTGGACATCAAAGATGGCTATGTGACTATAATTGTTCCATCAGAGCCAACCCCAGGACTTTTTTTGGAAATGGCTAGAAATGGAGGTTTTTACTTTCACTGGGGATGCTGTCCCAGTTGTCCATGACAGGACGGACAGTCAGCCTGAGAATGGAGCCAACACACAAGGAAGCAGTGATGGATGATGTAGAGAAACATGAACATCATTTGGGCTCCTTGGGTCAATCTATACCTGAACCCAGCAGTTACACGTGAGTTTTTGACTATGTCAAAAGTCAACAAATCACCTCCTTACTTATTTCCTTACACAAAATTTAAGTTTACTTTTTATCACTTGCAACAAAAAATGCTGACTAATATAGATAATTACCACTAACATGTCCTTAGAAAAGTTATGTACCAAGATTTTTGTGAGGAATTTTAAAAAAATAACATATGTAAATGATTCAGCATAAGACCTAGCATAATTTATTACCAGCTGACTGGGAAAGTATTTGCTGAAGAATAATAAATTGCACTGAGAGTTTTGAAACCCTTCTATGAGCACCAAACGGAGGTGCTACAGAGGAAGAAGGGGCCAGCGAGTGTGACAATCATGCTCTCCAGAAGCTGCTGTTTTATTCAGGGTTGGAGAAACTAGTTTGGAGTCTGAAGTGACAAGGCTAAGAACAGGGAGGAAAAAATAGGTTAGGTCATGTCCAGTCATGTCAATCACTTTCATACTCGAAGGTATAGTATTTCCAAGGAGAAGACTTTAGACATAAAAAAGAAAACAAAATAGGTCACTTGGGCCATACGTGAGTCTTTCAGGAAAACCTGTTCTGGCACAATCAGGCTAACCTGAACTGCACTGTATAAAGCTGTCATGTGACTTTTGAATAACACCAATGGAAGTAATTTGGAACTTTCTGTTGTCGTTCTGTGGCCTACTTTTCCCCTTCTCTGTCGGAGAGAGAAAATAATAGTGACACGAAGTATTCTAATTATTTCCTTCTGGTGTATAATTTGATAACCAGAAATTTAAATCATAGGCCTATATTATTATGTTTAAAGATATTTTTGAAGTTCTATAGAATTTAAATCACATTTTTATGTATTTATTTTTAGTCATAAAGTCATTTTCTTCACAGAATCAGTATAGTCGAACTAATATGTAAAGAAAATCCTTTATACAGAACAAAGATCTAGCATGTGTATTTGGAGGAAAATGCAAAATTATTATAATCTGGCAATTAATAGTACTTTGTTTTGTGATTTCTTAAAAAAGAGTAGATAGATAGATAGATAGATAGATAGATATGTAAATCAACTAAGAAAATTTAAACTTTATGTTTATAATAGCAATAAAAATGTTTCAGGGATTTCAAACACTAGAGATTAGTTAAATACATTGTAATAATTCCTGTCATTTATAATTTTGTAAACTCACTTTCAGAAGCATAATGGGACATTTGACTGGAAATATCACAGGATACACTTTTAGGTTTGACCATACTACTTAAAAAAAAGAAATATGAATACAAGCAAAGTGATAGAGGGACAGCAGGACTTAGTTACCCTTGCTAAATTAACATGAGGTCTTGTGAAAGTAAGAGAACCAAGCTGACGACAATGTTTTAGTTACTTTTAGTTTAGTTGTGATTCTATTAAAAATAATTCTATTATAGAAGTAGGTTGTTTTAAGGAAGATTGTGAATTAAGCAAACTAGGATTATCAAATATTCAGACCTTTCTCACACACACACACACACACACACACACACACGCACTCATGCACTCATGCACACATGCACACATATGTATTATTTCCTAATACATATAGATAAAACTGGGATTCTTTTTCTTTTATAAAACTACTTAATTAAAGTATGATTGGCATACAAAAACCTGTACATATTTAATGTATAGAACTGAATGAGTTTGGGATCTATATATACACAACTGGGATTCTTTTTAATCATACTTTAGAATTTCTTCTTTAATTGTGCATTAGATTTAGTCTAGCTCCTAAATCATTCAAGCCTCAAAATTAACCTTAGTTACAACTTTTTAAACTCATTAAGTAAATACTTTTTAAGCAGCACTCTCCAGTAGAAATATAAACCACGTAAGCAATTCTTTTTTAGTAACCAGAATTTTAAAAAGTCAAAAGAAACAAGTAAAATTAACTTTAATAATATACCTTACATAAATCAATATGCTAATATTATAGTTTCAACGGGTATAATCAGTATAAAAGTTGTTAATGATACATTTTACTTTTTCGTACAGTGTTTGAAATACAGTATGCATTGTACACTGACAGTATGTCCCTAATTCAGGCCAGCCACACAATGCTAGTGGCTTCTTACTCAACAGTGCAGTTCTCAAGTCACTAGGGGCTCTTCCTCTGACAATTTCCTCTTTGAAAATTAGCATGCCATAGAAAATGTAAAACATCCAGTCTCACTCCATCCCTTTGCAACCACGTCCATCCTGGAGAACCATTAAGAGAAATCAAAATCTCAAAATTCCAGAACACAACCTGAAAACTATTTAGGGAAATGAAAAGTCCAATGGAGGTTGATAACTGACAGAAAATGAAACCAGGGTCTACATAAATATCCACTTATCTACCCAGTTCAGTGACTTGACAATCGGAAAATTAGATGCCCTTGCATTTTCACATGAACACCAAACATAAAAAATTGTTGGAGGAAATTGCATTCACTCTATTCTACCAGAATATAAGAAATGTATGCTTTAACTGAGTTTTGTAATATAACATTTGATTTTTTCTAATTATAAGAGCAATAATTTTAGATAATACTTGCTATGAATTAGTTCTAAACTTTTCTAATACATCAGTCAAATATACACATTTGTACTATACATTTCTGTGAGAAAAACTGACATACCCTCTGCTTTCCACCCCCTTTGCCAACTTCAAGCTGGAAAAGGTGACCAAGGAGCTTTTACAGATGTTGATAACGATAACCATAGTGCTCTGCCAAATTGCTTTAATCCCACTGGGAAAATCACATAACCAATTACTTGTAGCCGATGTGAGTCCTCTAACAAACAAATTATTCTTTCTCTAAAATGAAACTGTAGACATTTTTAGTTCATATACCTTTTATTCTGTGCTTCTTTAAATTTACATTTTTTTGCTGATCTTTGACCATACATTACTTCACTAATGTATCAAATCCCTCTTGCTTCTCAGTCTACCTCTGAGAGTCTCCAAAGTTCAGTAGATAAGGGACCATGGTCTTATAAAAACTCATGGGCTGTGGACTACAGCCAGCCTTAGTTTAGAACCTGTCCCCGTCATTAATAATGGGTGACTTTGGGCAAGGTACCTAATTTCTCTGATTTGTTTCTTACTTATAAAATTGGGACGAGATCTAATAAATTCAGAACATCATCAATAAGGCAGGACATAAGTACTAAATTTAGCTATTTTTATTACTGTTATTACCAATATTAAACAAATAATCTCATTTCTAAAAGAAAAATCCCAGTATTCTCTAAATCTTTCTATATATTTGGACATGTAGATATCTATATATCTATATCTCTATTGAGATAGATATAGAGATATAGTCTTCATCTCTCTCTATAACTTCATAGTTGGTCAGTAAATTAGACAGCTATCTGATGTTATCCCCTCCTACTGTATTCTAGGTTTTAATAGTACTTTTTCCCAAAGAGGTTTGCAAAACAAATTTTATAGGTATAGTTTTTGAATTTTTGGTAAACTTTTCAAAGCAATTAATATGATTAAGAACTAGTGAATTTCTAGAAAAAAAGGTCTATTATCAGCATTTTCTAGTATGAACAAGTGACCACCAAGTTTTTTCTCAAAGTATTTTGGAGTACTGGTTTTCTACAGATCATACTTTGGGAAACGTTACTAGTACCTAAGCCTCTTTATTTCACTAATTGAATCATATAACTGACTCAGCATCCTAGGCTGCACATATTTTACAGTTTTTTCACTTTTTCTTCTTTTCTAAATCAGAGGAACAAATCCTTTTCTTGCTTCAAATCTTCCTGATACAATTTTGTGCCAGGTTTCAAAATTTTGTTAATCCACAGTCTTTTAAATTCTACTGGTTAAATAAAATTTTAAGTCAAGAAATAGTAATTAGAGACACAAAATAAAGAAAGCCAAGTTTTCAAATAAAACTTTCTCAGAGCTTTAAATTTAAATAAAATTAAATATCCAGGTTTGAATTAAGAGATTAAGTTGCTAATAAAAAAATTAAATGCAGAATTTTAAAAAGTCATGTGATAAAACCTATTATATGTAACTGAATACTCACTTATAATGAAGACTTATGTAAAATATTGTTCATTAAATATTAATATGTAATTACGATTCCTCACTAATTTGTTCAAAAGCACAATTTTAAAAGACACGGGTAAACTAAATAAATGCTAATATATTGAAGAGTAATCAAATTACTTGCAAAATCATATTTCTCGAATGAATTTTAAGATGTCACACATTTGGGAGGTATTTAATTGACTTTTTTTCTGAAAGATACTCAAACAGAATGCAAATAGGCAAACATATATCTAAAGATGTCAACCTCCCTCTCTTAGTCTCTTTTAGTCTTTCTATAAATTATCAAGAACTTTCTATCTGAGTCCTGATAGGCCAATCATTCTTGAATGAGCTAACTCCTATTCATGCTCATGCTAGAAACTATGATAAGCATCTGGATTTTCCAAGGACTTCGTTCTTTTGTTCTTTTTTAGAGAGAATTACAATTTAGAAATTATTGGGATGTAAATTATGATGAAATTAAAATCAATAAGAGAGAAAAAGACAAATAATTTGGGGGACTTTCCTCTCCCCTAACCATGCATTTAAAAGAAGGGACTGTATCTTTTGTTCCAACATAAAACAATCTCCAGGAATAAAAAAATTTTTAAATTTTTCAAAATTTTAATAAATTTAAGATATTAAATTATTTTTATTTTATACTGCCTGCTTCTATTATCTGCATCCATGCAAAATGAATGACATGCTAACTAAGCATGGGGAAGACAGACAGATGATAGATGAATAGATATGTCTCAAAAATAAATCCATTTCTCTACTACTTTTTACTAATTGTATTATTTAAAATAGAAATCTGTACATGGTAAAGGCAGCATAACAACAATCTATATTTACGTAGCAACTTTCTTAGAAGATATTAAAACATTTGTAATCTTTACAATTTGTGGGCCCATTTTTCAGATGGCAGATTCAAGAGGAAACATGTACACAATGCCAAAACCTTGTTTGAGATGCAAAAACTTAATCAGTGATTTGTCCATTAAATGCCTTCTGATCAAATAAAGTCACTGATGTATTACATACTTAGTTTAAATTACTGGCTACTTTAAAAAATCTTATTTTCATATCCTATTTACTTGACACAAATTAGTTTATATTTAATATTGTAAATAGAATGTGACATTCACTTGGAACTGAGCTTATGCCTTAAAAGAGAACTCAAAACAAGTTAAATATATAGGAATATGCCCTTTCTAATATCCCAAATGGTCAATAGTACCAACATCCTAGTTGTCACCAAATGGAGATACAATTCAGGTTTTGTCACTTAAAGTTAACAGCTTCAATTTAAGGATCTCTAAAGAGCTCCAAGGCTCACAAGCTTCTAGCTGTTTCTGGAGTTCAACGGACGCAGTCACAGCAAGCTGACAGATAATTGCCTGAAGTTACTCATGAGCAGCAGTAGAGAAAATCAAATCGAGGGGTCGCACGCTCTTATAAATGTTTTTATCTCAAGAACACCAAGAAAAAGTGCTTTGCAATATGCCAGTCCTCAAGCATATTTATTATTTCAATATAATAAGCATTCATCTAGTAAGAACCCAAGAGCCCAAATGAAAATAAATGATAGTTATTAGTAAATAATGGTTTGTTCCAGTCTCTGGGTCTAAAATAAAGTAACCTCATCAAAAGATAAATACCAGCACTGCCCTTGGAAGTCAACAGGTAATGGCAAATAGGAACAAATGGAAAGAAACGAGGAAAATAGCTTAGCGAGTTGAGAGATTGATTTTCTTATATCAATGATATATTCTGTTGATTTTTCCCCCCAACTCCTTGATTGGCTAGCACAATTACATTAAACATAAGAATTTATCTTCAATAGATTATAATCTATTTGAATCATAGATGGGCCCGTCCCCCCAAAAAAAATAAAGAAAAAAGAGAACAGTTTCTAATAGGTTTCTCACTTCTATCAATATTGTATGCTCTTAGATATAGCAGTGGTCTGGCCACATCATACGCCTTTCAGAGAAGTTGCTTTCAAATAGTAGGTTGGACTCAAACCAAACACTTCTTTGGAGAAATGTCAGACAAATTTTCTAATAGACAATCTGAGGTCTTGTTCAAGATGTTTCTAATTGTCATTACTGTCATGTAGTCGAGGAAAAAAAAAATAGACTTCATTTAAAGATGTATGGTTATCTAATGGAGGTCAAGGTCAGGAAATAGACTCATCCTCATACAGGCTTAGAACCAGGAATTGGAAATTAGTCCTCAAAAATGGCATCTTTGTTTCTTTCTTCCCTCATATAGCCTTTTTCCACGAAGTCGCTCTTTCCTTATACATGTCTCCTCCTCAACACCCTGAAAAATAAAACCTGCCCACAAAATCAGCAGCAGTCCAGAGGTTACATCATTTCCTAAATCTAGACTCATAAGTTATGTGTTATGCAGTTATGTGTACTGAAAAAATCAGAATGGTGAATGTAAAATAATATATGTATATATTGCTTTATATATATAGTTATATTTAATTTATAATATAAATTATATTCATGTATAATATAGAGTAATACATATATAAGAAATAAATATGTATTATAAGTATATAAAATATATATGCAATTATAATCTTTTAACTTAAAATGACTGAGAAGATAATTGCCTAGAAACGCAATTAAATTAAGGTTTTGTCTTTATATATACACAGCACACAGTTCTGTTAGAAAGAAATAATGGAAGAGTTTATTTTGTTAATATAATATTTTAGAATTTGTTTTTTTTCTGGAAATATCTATAAATAAGAAAATATAAATTTTCTTTCTTCCTCTTTTCTTCCCTCCCTTATTTCTTCTCTCTCCCCCTCTTCTTTCCTTCCTTCTCTCCTTCCTCCCTTCCTTGCATGTGAAGATAGAGACATGCATAATCAAACACTGTGGAAGGGGTCCATTTGCACATAGCATTCTGTTTCACTAGATCTTAGTTAGATATTATTATTTTACTTGCCCATAATAAAATGGTTCCTTTGAAACAAATGTCATGTTCTAACAGTTCCTTCTGCTTTATTGGAAATACACAATCTGTGAATCCTTTTATGATAACTTTAGGCTGTTCATCTCAAATGATTATTCATTTTATTTGAGTCCTTCTTCAAGAGGGTATCAAGGACTTTTATTTTTGTCATAGAAACCATTAATTTGCATTTGAAAGAGGAGAAGTTGGGAATAAAGTCTTTAACTAATTATAATCAGTGGCTACATCTCTACGCAGAAGCCTATGCACAGTCACAAAGGATAGAAGAGAAGTAATCGATGTTTATACCTCTTTGTGTTTCACCAACATTTTGGAGACTTTTATTAGTCTCCCCCACAGAATAAAATAAAAGTGATTACAACAAAACAGGTTCAAATGTTAAAGGTCAAAATATAGAGGTTAAAAACATGCCCATGACAGAAAAACAAAAAATAGTGATAAAAGTAAGATTTGGAGAAATAGCTCAGATAAAACAAAACAACACAAAAAAGACCCTAAAAAAATCACATTAATTCAAATTTAATCAAACCATCTTGAACTCAACTCACATTTCTATTTTATATTTTAATAGTGTATATAGAAGCATTCAGGATCATAGCAGAATTTAATTTCTTAGCATTCTTAAAGAGCAAAGAGTAGGCACAGGATGATCTTTTAATTAAATTACAAAGATCAAAACACAACAAACTTCAAGGGAATTTCTGAATATAAAAATAGGTGACATTTTAGAGTTGATTTCATATAATGAAACCTCCATCGGTATATCAGTATACATTTTCATCAGAAATATGTCAAAACAGACTTTGGATCCAATATTCAACAATGCTAGTAAAATTTACTATAGCTGTGGCATCTGCTCTAGGACTATGCTAATAGTATTTGACCAACATTTTTAGTCAGAAATGCTTCTAACTCTGTGAATAGTCAATTATTATAAAATGAATTTAAGTCAATGCCAAACCTGTATGTTTTACAGTCTAATTTTTATTAAATAAAATTTAAGAAAAAATTTTTTCTCAATTTTCTGTCTTCATAGAGACCCACTAAACATCCACAAGAAAAAACAGCAACTACAAAAGAAGATAAATTCAGACATTGATTGATTTCTTATCTTTGGGATAAGACTGGCAAAGTCAACAGTCAATGAATGAGAGAATTATTGCACTAATAGATACTTCAACTATTTTCCTTGGAAATGGCAATGAGACTAATATTAACTTGCAATAACAATAATGACTCTTATTAGTTTTTCCTGATGATGATGATGATGATGATGATGTTGATGTTGATGATGATGATGATGATGATGTTGATGATAATGATGATTACTATGCTAGGTTTAAAATAAATTACAAGAAAGAATATTGTGCAAGATGTTCTCTGAAATTATAAATATGTTATCTTCCATATGTACAACATTTCTTCCAGACAATGTGCAAGGTAGCAGCTATTTCTTTGGTGCATAATAACAGAAAGATCATTCCAATCATGCAAATTAAATTCTGGTTATTGTTTCTGTGAAGTATATCCTAGAAACAGCATAAATACTTTCTTTTCCAATATCTGCAATCATACTTCTTATCTGTTAAGTCAGAGACAAATCCTCTCACTGCAAGTTCAGAGAGAAATCAGCTCTTATCTGACAACAAATTAAGTCATCATTAAATTTTGGCTCTTTCAAGGCAAAATTAAGCATATTTAATTCTTACCTTAGAATTTGGCTTTATATTTTTTAAAAAACTAATTTCTAAACCCCTTAGTGTGTAATAATATTGCTCACCTCAAGACATAAAATTGATGTCAACTATGTGATCCCCCAATGTAACAACTTGATGAAACAGCAGGTAGTTTTCAAGCATTATCATTTCAAGCCACTCTTAGAAATATTGATAAAACTTTCTGTTCCTGTAGGATGTCATTTGCTTCCAACAGAATTTATACTATGTATGATTAATCAGTCTTTAGTATTAAGGAATTCTGTAGAATGTGATGTATAGCCTTCTGTCTTAATTAAATTCCAATACAGAGAATGGGTAAAGAAGAAAGGAAGCCAATGTTAACAGTTCGAGTCACTAATAAGAAATGTGTCACCTAATCTTTAGCCAATATTTGTTCCACAATGTCAAATATCTTCCTATTAAATGAAATTATTTAATGCAATTAATTGTGGCTATCCTTATGATCACATACAAATGTCCTCCCTCCATTTTCAACCCTTATACACACCTTTCAAATAGATTATTATGAGGCTCATCTGTCTTTTTCATACATCAAAGAAGGGCCATGCAGTTTAAAATGACCTGTTAGAACTTGTCTGGAGTAAATAATGATTTCTTCATCCAAAAAAAAAAAAGTCTCCTAGGTGCCATTTATATGCCAGGCAGTTTGTTCTGAGTGCTTAACTCTTCTAGAGTTCAACCCTAAAAATAGCTGAGAGACATTTTTTGACACTTAGAGCTGCCCAGCAGTCAGTGTGTCTCTATGGGGGTGTGAGCCTCTTTTAGATGGTGACTTGAAAGAGAAAAAAAGAGTGGTGAATTCATTTTTACTGACTTCTGGGGAAAAAAAAAGTCAGTAAAAATAGATTCGAATTTTATCTTTGTCTTGAGCTGTATGATCTTGGGCATATCCCTTACCCTGTCTTGGCCTCAGTTTTCTCATTTGTTAGATGAGTGAGTAATGAAGATGAACATGAACCCTCAACTTTGAAATTATACCATGCTTTATTTTATGTATTTTTATGTCATTTTGTCTATGATTCTAAATTAAGCCTTTTTCAATGAATATTGATTAATAAATTTCCAGGTAGTCTACATTTTTTATTCTTTCTTCTGGTCACCACTTTGCTTTTCAAAGCACTGTCTCCATCATGCTGATACTAGTGATTCTTAAAATTCACGATTTCAGATTGAGTGAGGACTTGTCCTACTTAAGGGGGACAGTTATTACTTGAGTCAGTCCAATGATTAGCAGACAGAAATTTGTACACAAAGTTGACCATTTTTTAAAAAATCTAAAACTCTAGGTTTTTGTATGAAATCTATTAATTTTGAAATCTTATCAAATAAGTTTTTTTTTTTAATGAATACCCTGCATAGATCACACATCTTTGAAACAACTATAACCCAGAGGCCAGATGAAGGCTGGGAATCTCTCCTTTAAGGCTTACAGCACATTTCAGTAGAGTTCAAGGACCAAGCGTTTTCACTCTTCATTCGGAAAGGCTCTAGTATAAACATAATAAAAGATTGCAACCACCTTACTACCTAGCAGATTGGCAGCTAGTTGGATCCACTCACTTTGCATATATTAAAACTGAAAACGATTCCATTGAAATACCTTTCCCAAGATTAGATGGCAAATTCGTAACAAAATTAGAACCTTTTAGCCTTTCTTCTCATTTTTCCAAGATGCTTCTGATTAATAAAAAATTCCATGCTTTCAAATTGCAAACATAATTTTCTCATTTATGGAGATACCTTTCTTAGAATCTCTCTGCACATTATTCATCTTGTTCATTTATGAAAAATTTAATATGCAATATTAAATTATACATAAATTGTAATAGCATATATGTCATTAATGATATATGCACTTTATATGTAATGTGAAGTTTACTTCAATATAAACATCAATATGAGTTTTTAACAATGTGAGTTCTCACAAAATCTTCAGTTCTAGGTGTACACAGGACAATACATCCATCTTGTTCTCTATTGTTATAAAGAACAACCTTCTCCTTCTTAAGTTTTTTGCCTGAAACACATGTGTAATCCCTTGTGGGCACTATTTAAAGCACAGTGGAAGAATGCTAATCCTGACAGCTCAGTAAAATCACTCAAATAAGTCAAAATTGATCCATTCTTTTAGATGCTTTGTCATTTTAAACCAGTGGTTTGAATTTGAATTCTCAAATACAGACCACAGTAAAAAACTAAGTAGCTAATGGCTGTCAAAAAATGAAGAAGAAAGAAATAGTATGGCAATAAGAGATGATTTTTTTAAAGTGTTGCTCCATTCAGTATTTTTAAAGCCAGATATTCAAACACTATAGGAAAAAAAGGTACACATGGGTTCTTTTTATTGCTCAACAAGAATGAAAATTAATGAATAGTAGAAATGAAAATGACTATCTCTGGAAACATTAAGCTACTTGCATCATCTGTAACCCCATTATATTGTATAAATGTTCTTTGATATATTTCTCTATTCAACCACCCCCAAAAAAAGTTAAATCAATTCCATTGAACAAATATTTAGTGAGCACTGAGTTGAATGGCAAAGATAAAAAATATAAATGTACTCTCTCATCAAGGATCTTCTGCTTTATTGTAAAAGGAAATAAATACTTATGACATCACGAGATGAGAGTGAGGAATCAAACACCTAATGAGGCAGGGCAGGATAAGAATTTCTTTATGGAAAAATAGCAAATGGCTTTTTAAAAAAGAAATATTTTGTGAAAAAAAAAGCTGGATTTTGCCAATAGAAAAGGTGGGGAAGGCCCCTTTGGCAATATGTCCCAATAAAATAATTGCTAATATCTAATTCACCTTTGTTATATATCCATTACCTAGAACATCATGCAAAACATTGTTGTAACTCAAACTAAATTTGGTAAGTTAAGATGAATGAGTGGATGAAGACTAAATTTCAAAGAGGTGAGTTTAAAGTTTCCCAAAGTTAAATGTCAGAGAGTTTAATGAGAGAACCCTGATCCATTAATATAAACACCACTTATTTTGGAGATCAGAGAAGACATGTTCTTAAGGAAGAAAAATAATCATAAGCAATAGATATTAAAGTTTTTGAAAGTGTTCAGTGTTATATAATCATTTATATACAAAGAAAAGGACAATTCTAACCCTAGATAGATCATATCACAATAATCATTGAAATTTGATTCTTGTTTTTTTTTTTATCATTTCTATGGACAACACATATGACTTAAATAGTTTCTGAAAAGCTTTCAAAAACAAAAAAACAAATAAACAAACAAATGAACAAACAAACAAATAAAAAGTATGAATGTTCTAAGACCTAGGGGGCCCTGAAACTGTATTCCAGTCCTTCTCCTGTTTTCCTCTTAGAAAGTCCTAAATTGGAGAATGAAAACTAGGAATCTCTAGGCTAAACCTTGTGTATACACATTTTTAATTATGTATAAAATATAATTATACATATATAAATATATATATATATATATGGAGAGAGAAAGATTATTATTTTTGTTCAGGTCACTATAGAAATAATTAATTGCTTACTTTGAAAAACTCTGTAGATTTTTACAAATGCACTAGATTCTGACTTCTCTTAAATTATTAGGAAATCTGGAAATAAGTAACCAAGCCTAAGTCACCCCTCTCCCTTTAAATGGAATGTACACTTCTACTTCTTCACAGTCCTCAGCTTTTGCTTGTGTCTTCAACACTGAGCTCATTTAATAATTGCCTTTTATCCAAACCTCATCACTCATTTACTTATGGGACATTTGTACGGACCTACACTTATGTGTTTTAGCTCTAAAGAGGGTATATTTTACTGAAAAGAAATAATTAGGCAGTATCTATACAACTCCAAAGCAACCAGTTATTTCAATATAGAAAAATTAGACTTCACACGAAATTGAACACTTATTTAAACAAATTTTCCAATTAATTCATTCTAACGGGTAAAGTTAGGAGATAATTCTCCATAATCGCTTGCATCTCTGCACATCTGATGAGCTAAACACTGATAGGCCTTTCATTCTGAACAATCACATCAAAGATGTTTGTACAGTGAACAGCTTTGAAAGAGAAAGAGAACATCTTCACCTTGACAAAAGGAGAGTCAGATTTAGTCCCATTATACAAGATTTGGGTTCCTCAGCTCAGAGTTTCTGTCTTGTAAAGCAACCACTGTGTGTGCAGACATCACTCTGGGACCATTTATGTTGCCTCATCCTGTCTTCAGTAGACATCCATGAAACTCTTGCAGACTAACTTGTTATCTTGCACACAGGTAAAATCTCAGACCCTTCACAGCTCGTGACAAGTTGCTCCATCACAAATTTTTGTGGATTAATTGAACTTGGTGCTAAATCTTAAAGCACGCTTTATTATTTCAAATGTGTTCATGACTTTATTCTTTCATTAATCTAAGGGAAAAGATTTGCAAACCTCTTCAGATGTTCAGAATATTCTGGGGGACTTATTCATGATTAGGATTCTGATAACGTAGAGGTGGTATGCTGTAGTGACTGAACACAGGCTTGCCAGTCAGACAGACTTTATGTTAAATCATGGTTCCCCCATGAACTTCAGACTATTGCTTCCATTTACCAAGCCTCAGCTTCCTCATCTATAAAATGAACAATAACTCTTATGATGTTGTTAGAAGTATTAAATTCAATATTTGTGATAACAGAAAGACATTTTCTTGAGAATTTATGTAGTGGGATTACATGTTGGCGAATCATTTCTTTCTACTTTAGATTTATTAAGAAGAAACAAAACATAATATATAAACTTCCTTTTTCCTCTCTTTTTTTCCTCCAGGGTTGAGAAAGGTATTCAGGCCTACATCCCCAAGCTCTAGGTTTTTCTTATCCATAGAGGGTATTTTGTTCTTAAGTTTTTGTTGTTGTTGTTGTTGTTGTTGTTGTTGTTGTTGTTTTTTAAAGGCCAGGAAGCAAGACCCTAACAGGCAGTTAAGCCCATGGCAATGGAATGTCTCTGTTTAGGGAATCAAAGATGAAAGCATAGAGGCATGGGTGTGTTGGGTGTGTTGGATATCCTGGACCACGACACTGTGAATAGAGGAGCCCTGAACCAAAGCAAAAGCGTGTTCCTAAGGCAGCAGACATAGCAAGTTTAAACCTGAGGTGAAAGTAAAGAGCCACCAAGTAGTCTCGTCATCTCAGTGAAGACTCTCTGACAGATCTGCTCTACAGGAAGTGGTGCACCAGGGAAAACGCCTGAGACCTCATGGGCTCAGGAAAAAAAAACAGTTGCCAAAGTGTCAAGTGTAGATTTAAAGACCTTTTCCCATTTTCATGTACTGCACAAAGGATAAAAAGAGATTACCAATATCAGATGGCTGATATTGGATTTCTGGACGATTTTGTAAATGGGGTTAGCAACCTAGATTTTTGCGATTTGGAAAAAAAAAAATTAAGCTTGCTGTTTATTTTATAAAGATCACCCTGAACGATTTAAATTTGTTTAGCAAAGTACCCAGAAAATAGTATGTGCTCAATATTGGAGATTGTATGAGTATTATTCTAGCCAATATAATCAGGATATCTGAGGCAAGATATGAGTGGGAAAGAGACAAAACCAAATACAGAGATATACATTATAAAATCTGATTGGTTTCTAGTTACACCTTCATTCAGCTAGGGAAGGCTTCTCTATTATATACTTAACCTTGGAGCTACTGCCATTTTCTCATGGTCTCGAAGAAGTCAATAAGTAATTGATAAATTTTCTGTCACTGTGGGCAATTAATAGGAGTTACACAGCATCAGTTACATCAATTTTCCTGTATCTGAGGAGCAAAAAAATTGATTTCACAAACTTACTGGTGCATATTGATTCAATGCCTACCCCTAGGCTATTTCCATGTAATGCTTTTGTGCAGTCATTGAAAAAAATCTCAGCACTGTCAAATAAAATCTAGTTCTGTGGCATTTTTATCTATTACTCTGTTTTGCAAATATTTTTGGTATCAGTAATGCCCTTTCAAGCTGAGAACTGTAGATACTCCTTAAAATATTTTCATATCTGAAAAACAAAAACAGAAAAGAACTCAAATTTATTAATTTAAGTCTGAAATCTTAGATAACATATTTCAGAAGTATCAGAGTATATGAGTTTTTTTAAAAAAAATAAAAGGATTTGTGTGTTTTAGCTTTCTCTCTTGGGTTTCAATAAGTGTTTTTGAGATAAAGGAATACAAATATATTCTCAACACTTTATTTTGGGGGGCACTCTGCTTCCTCATCTTTCCAAGGAGGCCTGGGATGGCATTCAAAGAGAAGAAAAGAGCTGTACAAAAATTGGAAACTGGGTAAAGAACATCCTAGAATAGATTGTCCAAAGGTTCTAGGGCAAGAAAAAATTTGGATTGTTCAAGGACAAGACAGAAAATCTGTTGGCTGGAGTAAGCAAGGGATGAATGGTAGAGAGTAAAATGAGAGCCAGCAACAGAGGCCAGACCTTAAAAATTCTCACTTACAGACTGTGGTAAAACCATGTGGATTTTACGTCACGTGACATGAGTAGCCACTACAGGCTACTAGGCATGGGAGTTACTGACTTGACTCACATGTTCCTAAATAATCCAAGACTTAATAGAAATTAGTTAAGATTATTTTTAAAATATAAAAAATATAATTGTTTGTTACAATCTTTCAATTTCAAAAAATATTAGCTTTTTTTGTAAAGCAGGTATTCTCAGCTGGGGGAAATTTTACCCATTGGGACATTTGGCAATATCTGGAAACATTTTTGGTTGTCATGACTGTAGGCTGCTATTGGCATCCAGTGGAAAGAGAGGCCAAGGATATGCAGCTCACAGCCACTCTCATAGAAGTGCCTTGTCTGGACCAAATATTGAGTGCCAAAGTTGAGAAACCCTGCTTTCTATAAAGGAACTTAAACAATAGAATATAAAGAACACATAGTATAAGAGGTATATTTTGTTTGACTCGATGCTGGTCTCTATTTAATCAAAGTTCCAACACCTCCCTTGTAAATAAATACATAAACATCTACACAGAAATAAAGCAAAAGCATTCAATCTTTGGTGTTATGGACTGAACTGTGTTCCTCCCAAATTCATAAATCGAAGACCTAACCCCCAATAAGACCGTATGTGAAAATAGAATCTTTAGGAGGTTATTAGAGTTAAATGAGGTCCTAAGAATGCAGTCCTAATTATAGCACTCTGGCCTTATAAGAGGAAGTGTCCTCTCTCTCTCTTTCTGTCTCTCTCCGCTTCTCCCCACTACCCACCCCCTTCCCCACCCTGAGTGAGTACACACAAGAGGGGACAAGCCAGGAAGAGAAAAACCTTGATCTTGGACTTCCCACCCTCTAGTATTGTGAGAAAATAAATTTATGTCGTTCAATCTACTTAGTGTATGGTATTTTGTTATGACAGTCCAAGCATGATTTGCATATGAGCTATCCAAATGGCGATCAACGTAGAGAGATGAGCTTGACAAACACTAACCCATGTGACACATTTTAAAGTCACAGAGACTTTCAACCCAAAGCTTATCAAAACTTTTACATTCAATTTAATAGATGATCAAGAAATTGTTTTACAATCTTTGTCCTGGGATAGAAAATTTACAGTGTATACACAACACCTCCTGACATTCACAGCAGCATCCTCCTGAAACCAGTTATTTCCTTGATGAGGAAGCAAATATTCAAACATATGGTTACAGTCGATAAAGTAGCAGTTATGCTATTGTGTATTTTCATTTTAGAACAACCAAATTTATGGCATGGGATTTTTTTTCTAATTGAAATTTACTATCATTTCTTCCTAAGACATTTTTTTCCTGAAGATGGAAAAGTGTTTTATATTTCAGCAACTGCAATTTTATTCTTCATAATTAATAACACAATTGATGTGTGTTTCTCATTTTGATGCATTAAGACAGTCTTGACAGTTGGAAGAGTTTGCAGAATATGTTGTGTTGTGTTGCTTAATACCTTATTAGGAAAACTGTCTTGCCTCCAAATTTGTTCCATTTGCTACATGACAATGAGACTGTAAGTTACCTTGACAGGGAAACAGAAAAACGAAGTTCATACTTACAAATATAAATAAAAACCTAGACGAAAAATAAAATATAAACTTATTTCATAACCCACTGATGATTGAGAATCCTGATCAGCATAAGCATAAAATTCATATACAATGCTATTTTCTTTTTTCTGCTATTTTTATAAACATAATCAAGACTTTGATAGAGTCTTTACTAGCCAATATTATAAACTTTGTTAATGTTTAAGAACACATGACTCATTTCCATTTTTAGCATTTACCTATCGCTAAAAATAAGCCCCCTATAATTCTGTTCAATTTAAATCTTGTTATGAACCTGCCAGAACCTGTTCTCCTGTGTAAGAAGAACAAAATAAGTTTATTTCATGGTTATGTGTGATTATCTTAGTATAAAATATTCATAAAATTGATTGCAATATATGAGCATCTTCTTCAACATGCAGTCTAAGAACAGAAAGAGGGTGGAGACAGTAAAATGCTGCTCACAATGAAGATTCGTTATTAAACTGAAATAATAGAAAATTAAGCAAAAAATTTTTAGGTCAAGGGAAACAAAATATTCTGTTTTCCTGATGAATTGTTACAGTATTAAAGTTAATCATTTTTTGTTTGGTGACTGTTCTTGTGCTAAATTTGTAGAGTTCAACATTAATTAATCATCTTTATTTTCAAAAAAGAATCCTGAGTTTCTGCTGCTTCTCCTCTCTCGAAAGCAAAAAGAAGAGAGGAAGGGAGGGAGAAAAAAAAGAAATAGAAAGAAAGAAGAAGAGAGAGAAGGGAAGGAAAGGAGAGGGGAGGGAAGGAGAGGGAAGGGAAGGAGAGAAGAGAGGAGGGGAAGGGAGGGGGAAAAAAGGAAAGGAAAAGAAAAAGAAATTTAATAATGTGAAGTCTAGGAAGAAGAGCTTAGACATAGGTAGAAAACAAAAAAACAAAACAGGTAAGTTTTACATTGCATCAGGAGGAAGAAAAACAGTTATGGGAATCATCAAGTCAGATCACAGTCAAACTCTCCTTTTCAGTAATGACCACTGTACCACGTGGTTTGTCAGATTTCACAACCCCTGGGAAGCAAGGGTTCTTTCAGCCCTAAGTGCCCTACAGGGCCAATCTGCTTGGGGAGCAAGTAAAACAGGTCTGTACACCTAGCCTCCGGAAGTCTGGATAGCAAAATAAGATCTGGCCTGCAGTGGCTTTTGAATATTTTGCATTGCTGCACAATAGGTCACTCTTTACAGATGAACAAACAATACCCTCCAGCAATCGTCTTTCATCAGCCATTTGGGTCTCAGTAGAAATTAGATTTAAGTTGCCAGGGCCTGGTGTGAGTGTTCCTTCTAAACCTACCTGGGCTTCCTGCTGCTTTATTATGTGGCTACTTGCATGATTTATAGCCCCAGCACTTGGCCCAGAATTGTAGGATAGCTATGCTCAGTGTTTACATTTTGTTTTTTCATTTGGCTGAGTATTTACTTTTAAAGAGATAAACTTAATAATTTTCACTTCCACTTTTTAAAAAATTGCTTCTTTGTTTAAATTAATATTTAGTGCAAATTAAAAAAAAATAAGAGGAGGACTTCATTCTCCTCTCTAATCTTTGCACCTACTCATCATGCCTCAGTCTCCAAGGTACGCAAAAAATATATATATATATTTTTTTTTCACTATTCATGTTGCTTCTTTTAACCAGAAGCTAATTTTCAGTATCCATAGCACATCCCTCTTAGTAAACAATATATGTCTTCTCATAAGGAATTATATTCTTCCTAACATCCTATGCGTATTTCTCAAATAATCTATCCTCTTTTAAAAATAAAAGTATTAGGGCTCAATGCCAAACCACTAAGAATTAGAAGAGAAACTTTAAAATGTATACATAGAGTGAAGTAGGTTTAAAATTAAGGTATGGCTAGTACGTTGTCTTAGTTTGGGCTGCTAGAGCAAACTATGATAGACTGGGTGGCTTAAGCCAGAGATATTTATTTCTTACAGCTCTGGAGGCCGAAAATCTGTGATCAGGTTCTCAGGGAAAGCCCTCTTCCTGTTTACGGATAGTGGCCTTCTTGCCATGTCTTCACATGGCGGAAAAAGAACTAGCTAGCTAGCTCTCTGGTTTCTTTTAGGGATGCTAATCACATTCCTGAGAGTGCCACCCTCATGGCCTAGTTCCCTCTCAAAGGCCCCACTAACACCCTCACAATGGGATTAAGCTTTCAACATGTGAATTTTGGGGGACACAAACATTATACATATACATACACACACGTACAGACAGAGATAGATACCTTGATACCAAGTTGCAATGAGGTATAAAAGCAAAATTCTATAATCTCATTGACATCTTTCATCTATCACAATTCATAGTTAGTGCCTTTATATTACTCCTACTTTACGGGAAGTGTTCTGGTTTTATTATTGCTTTAATTTCATCCTAAAAAATTGCTTGAAAAAATATTGACTCTCACAAATGAACGTACTTCTACGGGTAGAATTTCTGATATTTACAAAGTGATAATGGAGAAGGCACAGTTTTTATCAGCAAGAACAGCATGCTTTCTCAATTAAAAGTATATAATATTAATATCCACTTACTCCATCAACAAACACAAAGCTAAATCAAGTTATCAAAATGTACTTACATATTTTATGAACTCTTCTATACAACTATAGATTCTTATACACTATTTTAATGAAACAGGTAAAACAAATTACTGTTATGTGGCTAGTGATATATGAACACATGTGCATAACTACTAATGTGAATTAATAGAAGAAAACAGAGTCTGTTGTTCCTTTAATCTTGATTTTTGTTAAGATATAAAAAGTGATAAACTCTCTTAGAGAAAAATATAACATGCAATAAGAGCCAAATTATTGGACTTCCTCCAGACATCTGCCACCATGATACCTTCTATTAAGACAAAAGCAAAAATAAAAGCACTGGCAAATTCTAACTTCCTAAAAAAAATTCCCGCAAAAGAGGTATGAACTAAACTCTTTCTCTTTATTCTCTTCCCAGGAAATGAACACATGGCCCTTGTGGCATCTTTCAGCAAGACGCCAGGTAAGTGGCATCCATCCTAAATCCACCACTCCACTTCGGAACAACTGCTCATTTAGGGTCCTTCTGAACAAAGATGGCACAGTGTGATATTTCTCCACTTTACTTGCTAGTCCCTTTGAAGAGTTGTACTTGACGTTCAATGACAAATCACCCTCCTTAAGGGTCTTAAGTTACATATCACCTACTGCAGACTTGAAATTTAAGTCCTATATAAGAAAATCACCCTCTAACCAGCCCCCACAAAAAATGTACTTTCAAGGAATTCTCACGTCCGTCTCCAAATCTGAGCCTGTCTGCAACTGGCTTTCTTGAGAGAGGCCTTTGAAATAAAGAAAAAACTAGCTGTGTTCTCCCACCTCACACAAGAATTCGGTATCAGGTAGTGTCTCAACTATAGTCAAGAGGGTTTTCTCATAGGAGAAAAATGCATATTAAAATATGAATTTACTATATGCTAATTGTCCTCCTTTGTAGGAAATAAATTAGAATTAGTTAAAATTTTAGAACTCTAACAATCTTTCTGGACAATCAATGTGAAATTAAAAATCAAGGCAAAGACATAGCTCAAGAAAAGAGAGGGATCTCATACTTCTTCTTTGTACATGTGCTGTAGTGGAAGTGAAAGAAATCTAAAGTTTTTTTCTCTAATTGCAGTTTGTAATGTACAGGCAGTCAGTGGTGTGACTATGATCTTTCTAGGGTTTTTGTTGTTCGTTGTAATACTGGTCCTCAATTTCTTCATAGAATATGAAAGGTCAATTGACTTTGCACCTAAACAATTTCACATCAGCATAACCAATCGGTCTAGCCACTCCATTGGTTGCATAACATGGAAAAGATCTTACAACTTGGCGAGTTTCGAAAAACGAACCAACTGCATTTTTTAGGTCCAAACAGGCATTCACAGCAAAAGCTAACAAGGTCCTTAGAAACATAACAGATAGGAGTTTGAGAGGAAATCTGTTGGCTCCACCCTCCAAATAGGCAAGACTAGGAAAACATTTGTATGATGAAGAGTTCCCAGTTTCTGCATCCTTCTCACATTTACCACCTGGCTTGATCATCTGTTACAACTTTCCCAAACCAATCTCTTTCTTATTTGTATGTGGAAGAGAGGCATTCCCTAAGGAAATATACAAAATTGAGGTATTTTATGGGTGCAGTCAGCATGTAAAAGATGACTTATGGCAACTCTCTGAAATGTAGCAATTTTGCATTTTCTAAGTCCATTTACTATACTCCTGCTATACTCTCTCTCAAGACATAACCAAGACCTTAAATGTTTCATCATGTCCGGAAGACACTTAGAGATGAACTTTTTATAAAGTAATAAGTTTCTCTGGGCACATATATTGCTTCCAGGTCCCCATAACTATGATGGTCATCAATACAGTCATTGGAGAAATGTCCTTTATGTCTCAGTTGCAATTAAAATGAATAAAAGGATGCTGGGGGTTACACATAACCTACCTTTGCCTCTAGGGTATACCACTGTCAAAATTGCCCACTGTACTTTTTGTCATATGTACCTCAGTCTTTGGCAACATAATTATATATAATGAAGACAGTTCTTAAAAAGCAAGTTACTGGCAAAATATCAAAATTCCAAATATATTTACCAGTAGGTAGCTGTAGCTACATTAAAATAATAAAATGCTATTTCAATAATATTCTAGCTGTTTGTTGTACCACTGCTAACTTCTCTACGATATCATCATATTACTTTTCCTAACACTGAGGAAAGTCACCTCCTACTCAGAAGCTAATGCTTCCTCACTAGACTCTGGACCAAGTCCAATCTTCTCACTTAGAACACAAGATCTGGCCCCTCTAAATTGAACTCTCACTACTCCACTGGATAAATTGTCTCAACTTCTTCTACTTATTGTTGCAGGAACAAGATGTCACAATTTCCTTAGGAACTTTGCTCCTGCTGCATTTTTCCTGCATGTTTGCTACTTTCCTCTGCATTTAGAAGCACCGCCCTTTATTAAAGACTTTCACAGATGGTGTCAGAGTTTGGTGATGATAATGATATCAGCTTCTCTATAAACAGAGCTATTCTTATTATTATCTACCAGATGCTGTACTTGGAATATCCTCATTATATAAGAATTCTCATTCTCAGTATTAAAACACCAAATTATAAAAAATCATTTCTAATACCCATAAATTTCATTCATTTAGTCCACATATATTTTATTAAGTGTTTACAATATGGTAATAATGACAGACTGACATGGGCCCTCATGAAGGGCATCCTGGTGGGTTGTGTCAGGGTGGGGGGCAACAACTAAACTATGAAGCAGGTATTATTGTTATTTGATGTTACAGATGAACAAACCCAGGCTTAGAAAAAAAGAGGTAATTTAGCTAACTCTACACACTAAAGAGAGTTGGTCTTCATTGTCTACTTTCCATTTGTCTCTCATTCCTTTGTCTAACTCTTATCTAAATTGTTATGGTATTCTTTGCATGCAGCATTCATTCAGCACTTACTAGATGTAATTTTGCATTGATATTTAAATTACTGTATGTGCATTCTTTCTTCCTAAATAAAATGCTAAAGCACTTGAAGGTAATGACTCCATCATACATTTTTTTGTATCCTTGAGGCCCAGGGCATTGCATTCATTCAGTTGTTGTGTCATTTTAGTCTCTTTGCATTTGAAAAGTTGTTGAGTCCTTATACTTTAAGACCTTGACATTTTAAAGAGTAAAGTCTGGTTATTTGTAGAATGTCCCTCAATCTGGATTTGTTTGATGTTTTCTTATTATTTTGATTCATATTATGGACCTTTGGAATAAGTAATTCAGAGGCAATAAGGTGATACAAAGGTCTTAAAGGATCATATCAGAAGGTGTAGGCTATTCATCAGTCCCGTAATGGGGACTAATTGGTTAAAGTGATATCTGCCATGATTCTCCATTGCAAAGTTAGTATTTTACCCTTATAATTGATATGTCTCTTATAATAAGTTGAGAATGTGTAAATATTCTGCTACTCCTTAAATTTTTACCTACTAATTTTTATGTCTATTAATAATTCTTGCCTTGCAATGGCCAAATGATAATTGTCTAATTCGATTTTTTTTCCTATATTTATTAGCTGTTTGGGGGGGTGCGGTGGAATAGGAAATGTGAGAAGGAGATTTCTCTGTCATCTATTTAGTTAGTTAGTTAGAACAGTTTGGATTCCTGGATTCATAATTAATAGGTTAAAATCCTTTACTATCCCTCTTTATTCTGATGCTCAAATTGGCCAAGATTTGGCCAATGGAAGTCTCTTCTAACTTGCTCCTGTGTTCTTTGGAAACATCTGTCATTGATTACATCCTCACTTTTTTGCCACATGATATTCTATATACAACTTGTACTTTCTGCTTGTCAGCCCTGGAATCAAATATTTCCCCAGAGTTCTGGTTTTTCCTTTGGGTAGAGAATAGTTTTTAGAAACCAAGCCAAAGCCCATTTTCTTTTGAAACATCTCCAGTCAGGATTTCAAAAAAAACTTCATGATGAAAAAATCAAATGATCCTTTCTCACACTTCATCACACGTGCTCCAGCAGGAGTATCTGACTTGCTGATTCACTCACTCGAAATATCTTCTTTCCTTCCTTGGTTTCCCAGACGATATTTTCTGAGTTCTCTTTTGACTTTACTAGTGTTTTTTTTTTTTTTTTGGTCTTCTTTGAAGTCTTCACTTATTTTCCTGATCTTTATTTGCTGGATTAGCCTTATATATAATCCTTACACTTCTACTCTAAGCATATATAGTTTCTTGAAAATCTCAGTGGGAGGCATCATAGCATGATTCTGAAAGTCGGTCTGCCTGAGTTTACATCCCAACTCCACTACTTACTAAGTGTAAGTAGATTATAGGGAAGATGTATAACCTTTTGTACCTCAGTGTCTATATCCATAAAAAGAAAATATTAATAATACCTACCGTATAAGGTTGGTCTGAGAATTAAACCATTTCTGGCCCATAGCAAAGTCTATATCATCATCCTCATGATCATCATCATCATCATCATCATTATCATCAAGTCTCACATTTTTAAATACTATTTTTATAACCTTCCACCCTTAACCTCTCCTACACTCAGGAGTATTTCCATCAGCTGAATATATCAAGTTATCTGGGACTCTAATAAAAATCTCGAAATTAACATATACAGAACCAAACACTCAACTTTCCTCATAATAACTCACACTTATTGTTCCCCATTTTGGCTTCGTCCTCTCAGAAAAGATTCAGAAGGATCCATTTAAAAACATTAATTGCATCATATTACCATTCTTGTCATACCACTCAAAGGCCTTCCTTATTGTTAAAAATTAAACCTAAGTTCCTTACCATGATCCATGGAATCCATGTAGCTTTACCTCAGCTACCTCCATAATCTCATACAATCTCACGTCTCTTCTTTGCCACCCCACGGATTTAGGCATTTAGCACTCTTTAATTCCTCTGTCTGGAGCTCTCTTTCTCTCCGATCCAAATGGCTCATTTTCTCACAGTCTGTGTTATTCAGGGTTCTCCAGGGAAATAGAACCAATAGGACATACCCTATACAAATTGCCAATTCAAGACTCAGGAAGAGACATGGTTTCAGTTTGAGTCCAAAGACAGGAAAAACATATATCCCAGGTAGAAAGGCAATCAGGCAGGAGTACTTCTCTATTACTCATGAGAAGGTCAGTCTTTTTTTTCTATTCAGACCTTCAACTGATTAAATGAGGCCCACCCACATTAGGGAGCACAATCTGCTTAACTTTGTCTACCAATTCAAATGTTAATCTCACCCAAAAACACACTCACAGAAATACCCGGATTAATGTTTGACCAAATATTCAGGCACCTTGAGGCCCAGTCAAGTAACACATAAAGTTAACCATCACACAGACTTTCTCAATTTTCTTGAAATATTTTATCATATTGGACGTCTCTAATCATCTATACAAAATCACAATCACATTCATCTTTATTTCCTTTATTCTTCTCTTTTTTCTTCCTAGAACTTATCACCAACTAATGTATATGTGTGTGCTTTGTTTACTGTCCCTTCCCTCCAATCCCCCACCCCTACTCAATATATATGATTATAAGCTCTGTAAAAGCACGGACTTTGTTTTATTCACTGCTCTATTTCCATTTATTAAAACAAAGAGGCAATCATTCAACATTTGCTCATTGAATGGATGAATACTTTCCTTACCTGCCACATTATTTAAAAGGCAAACTAGCTTGTTCTTTTATCACAAAGAGGAGTAATATACCATAGAATTTAGTCATTCATATATGATAACCCAGAGACAACATTCTATAAGGCAGCTATTGGTGACATGTGGAAATTGCTTTTTGTTTTAGAATATGAACATTATGTAAATTACCGTTACTCTTAAAAGAAAGATGTTTATTTCTCAGTATTCAGCAAGGCAGTAAAAAGTCTTTTGATGAGCTTTTAAAAGATTACCAATTCAGCATAATTGTCAGAACTATGGCCGCATTGATTTGTATCTTTAAGCTTTTATTCATTTTTTTAAAAATAGGTAAATTTCTCAACTACTCAAATAACAGTTTACATCAAATAGTTATCAACTGAAAAGTTGTGATAGCTACATGTCTGAGTTAAAATAAGGTAGCACAGTGATCAGTTAACAAAGGTTATATATAATATGACTTTGACTCGATTTCTTGTTGTTTATCCTGACACCCATCTCCATTCTGCTGACTGACTCACTCTATAGATAAAAGAAAAATGTTTTCCTTTTTTATTTTCCTTCTCCCAGTTGTCCTCTTTCTCTCATTTGATCTCATTTTATCTCATTTCTATTTTTGACTTCTGTTAGGAAATGGAATTTTTTATATTCAATCTGCAATGCCCTATATCTTCATCAATTTTTCTTCAATGATATACAAACCTGAAAACTGATAACTGCAGCCTGTCAGAGGGTATTTCTATAATAAGGTAGACATTTCTATGGTTCACTTTTATGGAAAGTTTTCTAATGAATTTTTAGATATATGTGTGTGTTTGTATATGTTTGTATGTGTGTGTGTGTGTGTGTGTGTGTGTTTGTGTGTGTGTGTGTGTGTTTTCACTTTTAGCATCAAAGTCTATTATTTTCATAAGCAGTTTTGGGAATGATATATCTATATGTGAAACTTCGATAACATCCTTTATTATGTTCTTAACAAATGTAGAACTCAATTATTTCAAATAATTTCAATTAATACTCTATTGCTTTTTCATGCTGGTCACTGAGTCTTTTAAGCCCTTTGCAGAAATAACAGGGGCTTAAATAACATAAAACTTGGCATTTGAGGAGGGGGTATGCTTTAAAAAGCTCAATTCTCTAAGCAAAGTAATTCTGAAAACTGTTTTCATTTTCTTGATGATAATCCATCAATTTCTACAGTCTTTAAAATAATATAAAGCAGTTAAGCCATGAGGTTTAAAGCCTTACCTACCACTGAAAGTAAGCTTAAGTCATATTTGGAAGGATGTAAAAACATTTTATACAAAGAAAAATTAATAGCCTGAAGCATTTGGATAAGGACAAAATAATTCATATACTCAAATGTTTTGGTTTCCTTGGGAAGTCTTAGTAAAGTGTCTATATATATATAATCTCTAAGACATCTTGAAAGAAAAATACTAGAAATTAAAGATTTTTTTTAGTGACATATATATTTGTTTACTGTAAAGATAGCATCAAAGATATCAGAATGAAAATGGACTGCCCCAGCTCAATAATGCCAGAGAAAATTTCTTGGTGAACCATTGTAGAAATGGTTCAAAAAGCTAAGAAATGAAGACTCTGATTCTCTATTATCTCTTAGAAACTTCAGCAGAAGTTTGTTTTAAGGTAGCAATAATCACAAACTTCTAGAGCAGAGGCAAAGGTCAGCAAACTATAGCCCCAGATCCTTACACAAATTATAAAGTGAAATTTCTGTCAAAGAAACTCAGAGTTGAAATTATCTTGCTCAACTCTCTAAATATTTACATATACCTTTTGCATATACTTCTTTTGACTGAGAACTTACTTTCTGCAAGGTAGCCATTCAATCTGGGATTTGTAGAACTGCCATGGACTTCCATTTCTAGAGTATAAGATGCATGGAGAGTGATTGCTCACATAACCAAGGGACTTAGTATACAGAGATCATAAGAACACAGAGGAGGAAGAGATGTTATCACATAAACTCTCAGAGGATGGCAAGACATTTGAGGGGTTACTGAATCAGCAAATGATATCAAATGAGTTACTATCTAACAACTCATATAAGGAGGTGAAAAGAAAACATTCTGATTAAACAAACAAACAAGCAAAAAACAACTCTTCCTGAAGAAGTCATAGGCCAGAAGTTCAAATTTAAACTGGATCCTTTCAGGCTGAGAAAACTAACATTAAAGAAACAATACAATCACGAAAGGCATTTAGCAGAAGCAAATGCAAACCTTCTTAAAAGGTGAATTATCACCGATAAAAGCCTTATAACAATAAACCCACAAAACACGAAGTTGCAGAACACTCAAGTAAACAATAGACCAGAAAGAAGGTCAATAGACCCAACAAATACAAAACTTCAGATAATAAAACTATCAGAGTTAAGTGTTTTGAAATGATTATACATGAAAAAAGAAAATTGAACATATAAGTTATAATAAAAAAGGCATAATTTTAAACACCTGGCAAAATTGATAAAAAGGTTAAACTTCTGGAAATAAGCAAAATAAAATCAAATAATTTACCTAGGAATGAGCACCCATAAATAAAAGCATACTTGGAAAAAAGTTAAGAGACATCAAAGACAGAATAAGAAGATCTAGTACATATTTAGTGGTATACAAAGAATGGAATCATAAGAGTGGGGAAAAAAGATACACTAAAGATCACAACTAAAAATTTTCTATAACCAACCAAGTGCAGGAATCTTTAGTATCAAAAAACACAGAATATCATGGAGGAAATCTAGAACAAAATCCATATTCGAATGCACTGAATATAAAGGCAAAGAACAAGTCTCATAAGTGGCCAAACAGAAAGAAATGAATTACCTTAAAAAAAAAAAAGGATAATGATATTTTAAATACACTTTTCAGTAGCAACAATGAGGTACAGAATATATTGAAATAAAATTAAAGTATTGAAAGAAATTGTTAATAATTACTGCCCAGCTAAACTATTATTCTAGAATAAGTAAAAATTAAATTTTTTCAGTCAAAAATAAGAGGGGGGAAGGTTGATTATAAGAACTGAGAAAGGATGTACTTCATGGAAGAGAGTGTTAAATTAGGAAGGAATGAGTAGTGGGAAGGAAAGTTGAGAAAAGTAGGTGGTGTGTGGATTGCTAAGTCTAAAGACGCATATGTATTAGTGTGCTTGGGCTGCCATAACAAAAAAACACAGACTGGGCGGCTGAAAAACCAGAAATTTATTTCTCACAGTTCAGGAAGCTACAGGTCCAAGATCAAGGTGCCAGCAGGGTTAGTGTCCAGTGAGGTCTCTCCTTGGTTTACAGAAGACCATCTTCTCTCTGTATCCTTACGTGGCCTTTTCTCTGTACACGTGCATTCTTGGTGTCTCTTCCTCTTCTTATAAGAACAACAGTTCTATCAGACTGGGTCCCCACCCTTATAATCTCGCTTAACCTTAATTAAATGTATAAAGAAAGTCAGGTCACAGACAAGTTTTCATTATGGGAGAACAGAGACACCAGTACAGACTTTCCGCATTACAGCTGGCTAGGTTTCTCCACAAGTCAACATCAGAAAAAGAAAAAGGAAATGGAAAAGGAGAAAGTTAGGAACTATTCTAGATTAAATAAAGCTAAAAAGGAAAGTTAACTATAAAGTATGTTTTGATGATATTAAAGAATCATTGCTAGTTTTCTTAGGTATATGAGAATTATTTTTGAAATATGTATTTACTACAATATTTAGGTGTTAAGTGGTTTAATGTTTGCAATTTACTTGCAAATGATTTAGCATAAATACATAAATATACAAATAAATAAAATAAATATAACAAGATGTTAACACTGTTAAAGTTAAGAGTATAGATTTCAGAATCACATTGGTTTCAACTCCTAGTTTCATCTTTTTCTGGTCCCAACACAATTTAATATTTCTAAATTCCTCGTACTTCCAGAAAGTGCTGCTTTAATTTCTGTCTTAGTATTATTCTCCCAGAGGTGCCTCTTGCCAGGACTGTCTATTCATCAGGGCTGAATTTATCCATTATCCAGTTGCAGCCTGTCACTCAGCCATTCTGCCTTCATGGGTCTCTTTCAGTGGCCAGTTTTCCCCACGGGAATGAGTTTGAATGCTCCCCAAACTCCTCCTCTGTTTGTAAACTTAAACTTCATGTGTGGTTCTGATAGAGAACAAGACAATGGACCAAGGCAGGGCCTCATACTCAGGAGATGAGCCACTCAGTGTCTTAAACTAGACCATGCAGGGAAGAGGGGGGAATTAGAGACAAGAAATAAGAAAAAGCTCAGCTATTAGAAAAATCATTTCTTCCCCCCTCTCTCTTTTTCTCTCTCTCCCTTCCCCCCTTCCTCCCTTCCTACTTTTCTCTCTTTCTCTCTCCCTGCTCCCCACAGAGTCTCCTCTGTAGGAGAAATCAAAAGACAATTAATAACAGTTAACTGCAGTGAGGAATAGAAATGTAGCTTTTCAGTTTTAATATTTTTACCAATACTATTTAAATTTTCTAACATTATCTTTCTAGGCCCATGATTCAGCAGATAAAACAGGGAGAAAGTACTGGGGTGGAGCCAGAGCGAACCACATCACCCCTACCTTGTCCACTCATAATAGAGGTCTACAAATGAGAAGAATGGAATTATTTTCCTTGAGAAGAGGAATGGAGGAATAACATTTCACTTAAATAGTGTTCAAAGTTACTATTCCCCATAAGAAAAATCAGCTTCAAATGTTCATCTGTTATCGCTGATCTGTAATGAGATTTTACCAGTTGCATCTTTAAAAATGTCTTTGCAAATGAATAGGTATTATCAAGTACTGATACTAATTCATGAGCATATAATTTTAATTGAGGATATTCCTCATTCGAAAGACATTTATAAATGCTGTTAGATTCTTCTCTTGGTATTTGTCTTTCAGCATGTCATTACAATGCAGATTAATAATTTCCAATCAAAAAAAGTAGAAGCTCCTCAGTTGTACAGTTAACTGGATTTTGAAATATGGAAATTCTCTTTTCACTTGAGGTCTGAAAATGTTGCTGGATGTGTAGCTTGAGCTTGGAAAACATATCTGTTGCAAACGTGTGTGGGATTAAAGATCTCCCTTCTTGTTTTAACTCTTACTAGTCCAGAAAATGTATAAAGAAGATTGACATTACTTGTGATTTGATCAACATTATCCATCTCCAAAATATATTTAGAACAGTATAAATTTCATATATAAGTGCCATTTTGCTTTATAACTTTAGTTTTAATTCATTATACAACACTATCAAGTCTTCAGCAGAAGCTAATTAATTTTCAAAAATGTGCAGTGTTCCATAACAGTTGAAGATGGTCCTTTTTGTTCAGAAAACTTTCAATCTGTCTTGAGCTCAAACGAGCGCTATAAAACTGTACTCCTGTAAAGTCACCAGACTGCTGAGTGGTAGTCATGATATTTAACTTCTATTGTTGTCAAAAATTCACAGCACAGATAATGAGTACGTGTATGAGAATGAATGAAGTTTGCCACTAGCACTGCCTGTTCAATAGCATGTGATGGATTCAACTATTTTCTGCAATGTACCTGCCCATAAAAGACATGATAATTAACTACGTTATTTAAACACTTCATGTTTTCACATGCTTTGTAAATTTTTCCAACTAAACTTATTTCTGCTCCACACATATTTTTACCACCTTTAGTTGTAACACATCTTAGCAGTTTCTACTTCAGGTAGTACTGAATTAGTGTTTTCTTAAAGTCTGAAAAAGAAAACCTGTCTGTAAATGTTCCAAAAAGACTAATTCTTCAGTTTCTCCAAACTCAGTGTTGACTCCTCAAATGAATGACTGAGCAGCATGATAACATCTGTCAACTCACCAATAACCAAAGAAGTCTACTCAAAATTGATTGCTTTGCTTTATAATTGACTTTCGATGTTTTTCCAAATGTCTTCAACTTTTAAGCAACTGTTCCATCTGAAAAGCTAATAGTCTTAAACAAGTTTATTTTCTCTAAATACATTTCTTTGATTGTTTCAATCAAACATGATTTAATTAACTCACTATCAGTAAGTGACTTTTCTTGCATAGTTAACACATAAACCATTTAAAATTTTACTGTGTTTGCAGTTTCATGTTTGGTTTTTATTGTTGTAAAGAATTTCTGCTGAAATGAGACACTCTTGTCAACTTTTCTAGTTTTCCTGACCATCGCTTTCCTGAGTATTAGGTATATTGTGATGAGTGTGATGATCCTGGTAGTATTATCATACAGTGCAGTCTTTTAGCACATCTATATTGTCACTGCATAATAAACACAATTTTGGGTATCTAATTCAATAGTAAAATTATTCATACTCCACTAATATTCATATCAGTTTCCTGTATCTGCTTTAACAAATTACCACGAACTTTGTTGCTTAAAACAACAAACTTATTCTCTTATAGTTCTGACAGTCGGAAATCTGAAATAAATATTCTGGAGCTAAAATCAAGATATCAGGAGGCCTGACTCCTTTTGGAAACTTTGGGGTGAATCGGCTCCTTGTTTCTTCTGGCTTCCAGAAGCTGCTGGAATTTCTTGGTTTGTGGCTTGTATTACTCTAGTCTCTGCTTCTGTCACCTTTTCAGCTTCTTTATCTGACTTCCCCATATCATATCCTCCTGTAAGTATTCTTGTGATTACATCAGACACACCCAGATCATCCAGGATAATCTCTCCATCTCCAAATTCTTAATTTGATCACATCTACGAAATGTCTTTTGCCATATAAGAAAACATATAGGTTCCAGAAATTAGAATGTGAATACCTCTGAGATATTCATACTACTGCGCCTAGTACACTTTTCTTGTTTTTATTTAATAAGTATGCACTGAAAATAAAAAGTAAATAACTAGGACAGTATATGATGTACATTTTGAAATGCTGTCAGGTTATAACAGCATCACTGCAATCTGCAGCAAACTAAAAATGATGGTAATATTGTCTTTCTTGCAACTACACAACTCTGCTCTTGTCGTATAAAAGTGGCCATAGAAAATAAGTAAATGAATAAGTGTGACTATATCCTACACTAAAATTTAAATTTCATATAATTTTCAAATCAAGAAATATAAATCTTCCTCTTTTTTTTTGTTTGTTTTTCTAACCATTAATAAAGTGTAAAAACCATTCCTATCTCTGAGGCCATACAAAATTAGGTGGCAGGCTGGATTCGGCCCTTAGGCCATAGTTTGCTGGCTCCTGGGAAAAACCACTGGACAAGATGACAATCAGCCAAAATGTGCTCTTTTCAAAACTTTAGTATAAGAACTTTCTAAATATTTAAACGTTCAGAAAAGTAAGTTTTTACAATGAAAGGAGAAGAGTTGTTTTAAGGATTATGAGTGCCTCTTTTTGTAAGTGAAACAGAAGTTACTGACTAGCACTAAACTTTTAAACATGGCTGATTTTAGGAGTGTTTTGCCCTCTGAATATACCTGGTGCTGTTCCTGAAATTTCTCCAGGTAAGAAAAGAGATTTAAGTACAAGTTTCCTTCCTGGGTAGTGACCAAAGTGACAACTCAGTAGAAATGGAACTTTCTTCACTCACAAGAGGCCTTCTCTTGTGGGTTACGTCTAACACTCCCATTACAATGTGAGATGTGGTCAGGTCTAGAGATGTAAGCTCTGAACCATAAGTTTTGTTGCTGATTTTTCCAATTGCTCCTCTTAATTTATCCTATCTATATACTATTCAACCATTTATAAAGGCTCACAACAAATAACTAGCAGTGCTTTTTAAAAATCATACATAGGTGAGAATGGAGATAAATTTGCATGTGAGTTTGCAGTTACTCATGCTGCAGGTGTTTGTTATGTAATGAAATGATACCTCTTCTCTGAGTTCTAGGAATGTCGTAGATGAAACTTTTCCCTTTTCTTACGTTCCACTTCCTTCTCCAAAATTGTCCATACTCCTACTTAAGTTAAAGTTTCTACTCTGTGATGATAATTACATTGCACATTAAAAAGTAATAAAAAGTGTTCCCACTTGAAAAAAAAATCCAGAAAGATATGTTTCTCTAGTCACTTTTGATTAGCTCTAATCTGGCTCTCCAGAGGGAGAGGATATGACATTGAACATTGAGTCTCCCTATTCAGAAAGCTGATCCTTAATACCAGTGAGGAAATAAAGATTCTTTTGATCTTATATTTTAATCTTAAATTTTAATTTGCACCATACAATTTTAATAACTGTCCTCTAGATTTCAAAGTGAATAGAATTAAGTATTTTGCACACGCTGCATATTACACATGTAACTTCAGATTCCTTTGTATCTGTAAGAGCTTTGAAGGCTGCTTATTAAATTAATAATGACCACCAATCAAGGGCTGTCAACCTTTTTGTACACTCATGAGCCTTGGTCACAAATCAAAAATACATGTTGAACTCCTTTTTGTTCTCAAGCATAATATAATGATATCACCATAATTAATAAACTCAGTGTTTCACATGGGATTGTAAATAACCACATTTCTTGCTTTTTCCAGAATATTTATTATGCATAAATAAAGGTGCCAATCAATTGCTTATACTGTCCAAAAGTCTAATAATCAAGTTATAACACTACAAAAATAGAACCAATCCTGAGCAGCATGCTCCTATCCCCATTATCCTAAACTAACGCAAAGTTAATGTTCCTAGAATGAACAGACATAAGTACTTCAAGCCTATTTAAAAGTGGCCATTTCACTTTTCTTCTGCCTTTTGTTTTATGCAAAGATTCATGGTATTTAAACTTAAGAAATACATTTTTAAGAAATTATATCCTGTACTCCTTGAATGCATGTGGGAGCATAAATCTGAGTTTATATATTTCCAGTTCAATTTGGAAGCAAGCACTAAAAAGACACAAATGTATAATACAATTGCCAAACATTTCATATTTTTCCAGGAAAGTATGTTTCTATTCATTAGTTAACTCAGGAAAGTATACTGAGAACTTGTTACATGTTGTACATTGTACTAGGAGCTGAGGAGATATAAAGTTTTGTAAAACAAGGAGTTTTATACAGTAATCCACTGTTTACTAGGAAAAATAAACATGGAATTAAATAGTGCCACAGAAGCACCATAACTGAAAGAATGGAGGAAAGGCAATAGACTAGTACAAAGGTGATGGAGCACTGCCTTGGAGGAGCAGGAAGCTTCAGTGAGACAGAAGGCTTGACTTCTGAAACATAGGGAGAAGCTCACCAGGCAGAGAAGTGGAATGCAGTCATTCCGGCAGACCCAAAGTGAGGAAAAGTAGCTGTACACTTTTGCTTTCCCACCAGCAATGTATGAAAGACCCAATTGCTCTGTATCCTTACCAGCACTGGGTTTTTTGTTGCATTTAATTTTTAAACCATTTTAATAGGTATATAGTGTCATAATATAGTTTTTATTTGCAATTCCCTAATGACTAATGATACTAAACATCTTTTAATGTCCTTTTTGCAATACATTTAACTTCTTAGGTAAACTGCCTATGCCAAACCTCTTTCCATATTTTCAAGTGGGCTGGTTTTCTATTAGGACGGTTTTGAAAGTTCTTCATACATTCTGAATACATTTTTCTTGTCAGGTATGTTTTGCAAAGATTTTTCTTCGCTCACAGATTTTTATTCTCTTAATAGCATCTTTCACAGAGCAGAAGTTTTCATTTGGACAAAGATCAATTTGTTATTTTTTTTTATGATTGTGTTTTAATGTCATATCTAAGAAATATTTACCTAATCCAAGATAACAAAAATTTTCTTCTGTGTTTTCTTCTAAAAGAAGATTTGGGGTGTAATGCAGGTTTTATATTTAGATCTAGGAAACCGTTTAAGATAATTTGCATGTAAGATGCAATACTTGGGGTCTATGTTCATTTTCTTGCACATGGATATCTTACTGTTTCAGCACCATTTTTTTTAAAAAAACTCTTATTCCTCTATTAAATTTTATTTGCGCCTTTATGTAACATTAATTACCTGTATAGGTAAGACTGTTTTTGGATTCTTTGATATACATTTTTAGATGAAACTAATAAAATGATGGAACTCGTGGTAGAACTACTAAGCAAGCTACCTAAGATACACATGAAAAACAAGAAACCCAATCAGATACATAAGGAAAAGGAAAAAAAAAAAGGCTTGGCAGAACACTGAAGGATCTAAAAACATGAGATGCCCTAGATGGTAACACAGAACCATTCTGCTTTGTTAGGCTGCTATTTCCAAGCATCTGATCCACCTCTCTTTCTTAGCAATATCAGGCTGAATTATTTTTCCATGGATTCAGTGACTTAAGCTGAAGCTGACACATCACCCAGAAAAAGTAGACAGGAGGATGTGACTCATGGTGGGCAAATCCATTAGGAGCCAGCACACACCCGAGTACTGTAAGATAAATGAAGAACAGCTTTACCTAGCTCTGTGCACAGATCTTGCAAGGTGTTTGTGTTTTTCCCTTTTCTTCTGACTCACTTTATATACACCTGTAGCACCACCTTCCAAAGAGCACTCCACTGAAAGAAAGTTTCCCAGATGCAAAACTTCTATTTTTAGGCAATAGTTTTTAATACTTTAACTGTCCAAATCTAAATCTGTATGTCATCCATGTTCCTTTGTGTGGTTTAGAATGTAATTCACATAGAAGTCATCTCAATCTTTCACAGGCTGTAATTCTCCTTTAATTAGATTATAATTAAAACCAAATAAAGAAACATGCAGATGAATAACTTCATAAGCTTTTCTCTTAGAAAATTATTATTTTTTCTTTGATAATCAGCCTAAAATAGAGTTGGAAAATGGTTTTGTGCATTTTGATAGTAAAACACTAGTGTGTGAGTGTGTGTGTGTGTATGTTTTCCACTGAAAAGCACTCACACAGAGAGCATTTTAATTTTCCATGGTATTGCTATTCTGACCTCTGAGACCTTGCAAAGTAAAGTATTTATGATCCTGGGCTTTTTTATGATATTGTTTCAATATTTTTGTAACATTTGTATTTCTTGCTGATGTTTTTGGCATTAAAAATCACTCAAGCTGTGCTGAAATATAATGGTATTCACTGAACCATACCATGGAAGGATAATTCAGTTCAGTGAGGTTATTCTAGCTCATCATGTACACAAAGGATTGAAAGAAATTGTAGAAGATTCTCAGTCCTTTACATGGGCAGCACTGAATCTTCCCACCCCTCCGCCCCCCAATAACTTGACATAGACAAACCTTTACTTGAACATAGAAATATCTAGTTTTAAGTCTTTATAGCAAACCAAAGGAATGAGACAATGGCTCAAGGTATAAAGAACCAAAGCACTGATGAAAAGTTGCTCTGGATTACTAATTCCTTTTACCAATTACTTAGACAAAAATCAAACCTCAACAGTCATCTTAGCTTACATGCCAGTTTCAATGCATCCCAGATAAGACCCCAAAATGATAAGTCTCAAACTTGATTACAGTAATGGAATGTGCTATTACAGATATAAACCAGGAGTGATTTAATTTCCATAGATTTAAGTTGGCCCTAACCATGGATACCCATAAAGCCTCAGTTTAACTGCCATGCTTAATACCATTCTGTATCTATTTTACTTGTACCATTCTGTATCTATTTCTTTACCAAGAATAGTAAAATGCAAAGCTTTTCTGTCTTTTGTCACCTCAGCTTGAGATGTTGATTACAGTAGTACCTCATATTATTTGAGCTTTTGTACATTTTCTTCTTGATTGGCTGATCATTCAATTTTGGCCTTGATTACACAATATAAACTTCTAAGGGATAAAGTGAAAAGGCCAATAGGACAAAGTAACAATATTTACATGCTTAAAGAGATGATAGATGATAGATGATTAGATAGATAGATGATAGATAGATAGATGATAGATAGATGATAGATAGATTGTAGACAGAAAGGTAGATATAAAATCTCCAGTACACATATCTTTTTTCTTCAATTACATAGGACAAATATATTGAATTATAAATAATTGATTGAGACTTTAAATTGAGTATGCTCATCTTATAGAATACATACATTTCTACTAAAGATGAAAAAACAGATCTTTCAAGTTTTACTCCTTGTATATAAGTAAAAGTAAATATTGTTGCAATATTCAGATACAGTAGATGGTTCAAGTTCATGGGCTCTACAATCTCACAAACCTGGGTTCAAACAGTACCACTGCTATTTAGCTGCTGGATGATTTTGGGCAACTTTCTTAGTCTCTCTAAAGCTCAACTTCGTCATCTGCAAAATGGGCATAATAATAATTAGGCTTCTGGTTCAGTTGCTAAAGCACAGATTATAAAATAATATTAATTCATAAACTTCTAGAAGATTATTAGAAGTTTATTTATTTTTTTCAAATGACATGCTAAGCATAACATTTTAATAAAGCAACTTTGTGGTGCCTGGGACAGGGCTCATTCCATCATGCTATTCTGCTGTCTTCAACATATAGCTTCCACATTTTGGTCAAAAACACTGCTTAAGCTCTTGTAATCATATACATTTACCAGCCAGGGGAAAAGTGAATAAAGAGATGGTGAGGGAAACTATAAGAATGATCACAGTTCTCCATTTTTCCCTGCATCTATGCCTCTTCATAAGCTGACTCTGCAGTATCACTCATAAAGCACTTTACTTTCACACCCTCTCAAATCTATGAGTGCCTTATGACTTACTTTAACCAAGAGAATGCACCAAAAACGGCATATGTGAGTTCTGAGTCTAGATCTCTATATCCCTTGTACTCCTCCACTTGCTCACTTGGTACCCTTACAGCCACTGTGTGAACAAGCCTAGGGGAACCCCCTAGATGAAGAAAAATGGGTTTTGAAGCCAGACTCATTGCCTCAGCTGATGGCCAGCCCACAGCCAATCTGACAGCTCATTACAGATGTATAGGCTCAGATATCACAGAAGAATCGATTAGCTGATCACAGCCAAAAATTGCTAACCTGCAGAATTATGAGTAAAAATAAACTGTTGTTTTAACTTATTAAATTTTGGGGTGGCTTGTTAGGCAGCAAGTGATAGAAGGAAAAGATATCACTTTCCCTTTAATATTATGACCCAGAATCTGTACCTACCACTTCTATTCTTGTGCCATTGGTAAAAATTTAGTCATATGGCCATAGTAGCTGCAAGGGAAGCTGGGAAATATAGTCTTTCACTGGATGGTCATGTATCCAGCTATAGCTAGATTCCTGTACTGTGGGACAGCTAGTTAAGTCTCTGCCACCTCTATCTCTTCAGTTGGTTGTGAAGATTAAATGCAAAACAAGCATAACAATCTTGGCCGAATAGCTGGAACTTATAAAGGTTCCAATAAATGTGTGCTGCTTTCTATATTTAGAATCAGAAATAGATGATATTTGTTTAAAGAGTCACAAAGAATAGTTAGAAGTATTAAGCTCTCCATACCTATATCTCATTTGTCCATTATCGTTCAGCAACCCTTCCCTTGTCCCAAACTGAAGTCAGGAGCCACACTGGAAGATCTACAGAGAGAATATAAAGAGTGACATTGAATCACTGTGTCTACAGATATGATACAGACAAAGCCTGGATGTCTGTTAGAAAAGATTAGATAGAGCTTATGGAATAAAGCCAGGGGAGAGGACTAAAGAAAAGTCCTTTCAATCCTATCATTGTCACTGTATAATAAATAGAGAATGTCACTGGGTGACTGTCGGAAATAAAAGTGGAAAGGGTTTTTCTTTTTGTCCTTTTCTTTTTTTGGTACTGAGGGTTTTAGTAAATAAAAAAGTGGATGTGGTGGTAAACTATCTTGGCCTTGAGGAGAGAAAAAAAAAAAAGGCATCCATTACCTCCAGCCAATTCATGTGTCTCTTTCCAATTTTAATGAAAAAGAAATGAAAGATAAGAACAGAATAAGAGAAGGGCTGTGGGAAACTGACAAAAAATATCTGAAAGGAAAGCTTTTGAAAATAGTTTGATGGAGGTATACAAACCCCACTTCCATAAAAGATAATCATCACTTATTAACCAGCTAGAAGATTACCTTATGGTAACTGTAGAATAAGTGAGTCATCATTAAATAAGCTTTAGTCAAGAACATATGTTTGCCTGTATTTTGAAAGCTAATGTTTTGAGTAATCCACCAGACTAATGGATGGCCTTATATCTGGTAAATAGTTGTTGAAATCTCTCCTTCCAGAGTTGCTGCCAATTCAGAATTTGCTATTACAACTCAAATCCTGAAACAAGCCAAAAGAGTATATAACTGAGGGACCCTGAATAGAAGAGAGATTAAATAATCAATAAACAAAGTGACACATGCACAAAAGGATGAGACAGCAGTGAGATTCAGGGCAGGTATGGGCCATCTTGTGAGTGGCAGTATTTACAGAATATGTCCAACTGAGATGCAAGGAAGGGCTCAAGGTCAACAACAACTAGAAAAACAGAGTCATAAGAAAGAAGGCTTTGTCAGGAGCCATATATGGATAAGGCCTAAAAGCTGAGAGGGTGTGCTCAAAGGTGAGCCAGAGAATACAAAGGATATTCCAAAGGACAGAGGCTTCAGAAATGCCAGAAGGATCACAGACCAAGATAATGGCACAGAAAAGAAAATAAAAATATATGGCTTCAAATCAGCCTCTTTAGAAATATGTTTTATTCAGTGTGATTAAGAAGCAAAAACCCATGTCATCTATAGTAATTAATATTTTAAAATTTGAGAAATTCTTGAGATAAATCTGTTAAAGAATTATTAGCAAACTATAACGTAAATCGTAGGAGGAATCCAATCAAAGATTAAAGGGCATTTGAAGAGTACTAGTCATTCCTAAGGGTACCGGACATTGCACAAAAAGCAATAAATATGAAAAATGGCCAGGTTACATATGGTTGTATAGGTTCTTTCCCTGCAGAGGGCATTCAGACCTAATATGCATTGTGCTACTCCACAAGGAAGGTGTGTGGTAAATACCTATTCTTTGTTCCCACATCATCACCTTGTGACTTTTCCTTTGGGGAGTAAGATGGCTGCTTGCATTGGGATTTTCCATCAGAATGCTCAGATGATACCTCCTTTCTAAACAGGTAGACAAGTGACCAAGTCCAGGCCAAACAGGTTCTCCCTCCTAAGAATAAGTTGCTTTAGTAGATGGGCACAGGAATGCGCAATTCGTGCCATGAAGCATCTCTGCTTTGTTCCTGCTAACGGACGTCCCCTTTCTCCCAGGGCCTGGTCCCCTTCAATGTCCTGAGCTACCTTAAACCCTTCTAATAAATTCTGCTCAGGCTTGGTATCCAGAGTTCTGTTTGTAAGCAGATTGCTATGAAGGGAGCAGTGTACAACACTTCACAAATACATTTGACTACCAATTTTTTTTTTTTGGTAGCAAAATTACACACTGCGCAGGTTATCTTCAGAACACACACTGCTCTAGATACTAATGGTGGGCTTTTGGAATATGTTAAGGGAACATAAGCTGTACTCAACGCTTATATTTACTCTTTGGAAATCACCAAAGAAGGAGTAATAACACATCCCTCTCTGCGTGTCCTTGCCCTAGAGCACATTAAAATGGCCTTGCTGAAGATGGTGATGCTACACACAAAGGTTCTGTACTGGCACTAAGAGCATCAGGAGTCAGATGACTTCTAGCCTGAGGAGAAATGCAATTTCCTCAGCAAAGTCCAGGATTTATCAGGGTATCATATTTTTAAATGGCAGCAAAAGGGAAGTAACTGTGAGCTTACCACAGCTCAGGACCTTCCTGTAGAATAAGACCTAGTTAACTTAATTTCCCTCACTCTGGAATAATGTTGGAAGGGTAGTGATCTTATCCCTCACAAGTCTCCTGCCAAAGCCTAGTAAAGTGGTAGTATATATATTTTTGAAGAAAAAAAAAATAGCTCTTTAAGTGTATTCACTTAAGAAAAGTAAAATTCCTCTAATATAAGGCATGACAAAGAAATATCCCTTAAGAAAATAGGGGAAGGTGGAGAGTCCAGGTGGAAAAAAGGAATAAAATGGTGCTAAAACCACACACGCAAATCATGTTAATTCTCTTTGTGTTTCTACACAATTTTTATGATGACAGGTTCAGAAACAATAACAATATTCATAATAACATGCAAATATCAATAATATGATTTGGGTTCTAGTCTATTTACATTACAAATCCCATTACCCCCATTAAGCAGATGAGAAAACTGAGGCAAGAAGATAGGTTAACTACCCAAGAGTCTTTCTCTTAAACCAATTTAACTTCTTTGCTAATTCTCTTGCCCTAATCGTCTTTCTATTTCACAAAAAAAAATGCAAACATGATACAATTCATAGTGCTAATGATGATGCAAGGAAATTGTATAAAGGTTTGTAGGCACATACATATATACACATATACATACTCATTCATATTCAAAAGGCTGCATGAGAAGAATGAATAGCTGAAAGAATAAATAATGAAGAAAGGAAGAAGAAATGAAGAACAGTCTTGAAGAGCACTTGGGAACACATCTTTCTCTAAGTCTGAATAACAGTAAAAGAGAAATGTTTTGTGGTAGGCATCAGGAATTTTGAGGAAATTCATGCCTGAAAGCAGATTTTGGAGAAGTATCATGTAGAGAGAACCGGCGGGGGTGGGGGGGGGGCATTGTTCATCTGTCTGCTGAGTCTATTGGTGTGCAGCAGTTTCCCATTTTCTAACAACACATTCTTTATTCATGTAGAATATAGAGATTTGTCTGTGATGAACATTAAATAAATGTTTATGGAACGAATCAATCATGTGTGGTTGCATTATGTTTACATACATTCTAACTAACAGCTTTTTCTAGATCTCACAGGACTATTTTTAGAAATTTTATAGTTTTTTCATAAACTTTCAATTCAGTCAGGCTTTGTCAAAAATTCCAATGTCTCTGTTTTACGTTTATTCTAAAATCATGAAAAATGTTTCAAAATTAGAAGTCATTTTAGTCAAGTGCCCCAAACTCAAATAACCTCAGAATCTAGGCAAATGGCATAAGTGAATGAAGCAATCTGTGTGTGAAAAAAATTGTATGGCCATCTTGGTCTGCCTCTGATTTGCCTACTTTTCATAATGGCCTGGAAGAATAGAATCTCCCTTTAAAAAGTTACCACAAAAATGCAACAGTAATGACAAACCAACATTGGTCTTAGTCTCAGAGAGATGATGAATGGATGAGCACTGTCACAAATTGGCAAATCCATAATCATCTAGAGTGGCCAACTCCCACCCCCCCCGCCTTACCTATTGTGCTGTACCTGAAGTGTGATTCCAATATTGTCAAATGCACTGAATTATTAAGCAAAATGTATTAGATAACAAAAATGCCCCCTCTTCCTTTGTCTATGCCCTTTGCCATATATTTATGCAGTGCCTTCATACCCTGACTACAAGAATCACCTATCACACTTGCTTAGACCAACAGAATGGCATACAAGTGACAGTAATGCCAGAGTTTCTAAGCATAGAGCTTAGAAGGTTGTGCATGTTCTCAATTACTATCAGCATGAGAATACACCACAACTAGCCTGAGGTGTAAGAGAGACAAGGGATGTGAGAAAGCACAAACTGGCATGGCTGCCAGCCAGATAAGTAACCCACCAAGATCAGTGGAGCCACATGGCCAACCCCCAACTCACTCCAGACCTATGAGCAATAAACTTACTTTTACATGCCGCGGAAGCTCTGTGGTTGGTTGTTATGCAGCATGATCGTGGTAATAGATCACTGTACACAAATCTAGGTTCTTGGGTGAAATATTCATGCCTAAAAGTAGTTCTTGGAGGAGTATCGTGCAGGGTGACCTAGGTGGGGGAAATAAAACCTTTTCAGTCTGTTTATTGAGTCTATTGGTCTAGACTACCTTTCCCTTATCTAACAATCCACTCTTAATTCAAGTATGGCATAAATATTTTTCTATAACAGAAGTGTATGGTTCTTGGGGTTCTTTTTGTAATTTAGCAACCAATTCATATTTTTAAAAAAACACAACGCAGTATGTCTTTCGATCTGATCCAGACCACAGGCTACTATTTTGCATTCTCTGTTAGGGTCTAAGCCCTTCATTTTACAATGAAGAAAAGACATTCAAAAAGATAAAATATCGTTTCCAACGCCAGTTGGACCTCAGATAGGTTGAGTCACCTAATTCGGTCACTTTTGAAAAAGTATCTTAGTGTTCTCCTTTGAGTGAATGGGTATTTCCAAAATCACTCAGGTCTTTCCTCCCCAGCCTTCCTACCACTCTGTTTTTGTCCAGAGGCTAGACCCATAAAAGGACCGACACTGCATTGATCTCTACAAGCCTCAGCTGAGCCCTGTCAACTACTTTTGTTTGAGCAGGGTATTTGAATTCTCCTTTTCCCAGGAAAGATAATATTTCTAAAAATAAATGTGCTTGAGGCCACGAACTGGGTACATTCTTTCAGCATGAAACTCACACCACCTCTCTCTACAAAACAAATTAATAAATAATGCTTCTACTTTAAAATGGAATAATTTTTAGACAATGCTGACTAAGGCCAAATTTCTATGAAATCAGGATAACATTGGTCTTCATCAAGCAAAAACAATCAGGCTAAGAGCACACAGGCAATTCTAATAGGGCGTGTGTCCATTCATTTAGAAAACCATAGTTTCTTTTTTACAGAGCTACTGAAGGAGAACCCATATTGAAAGTTGTGATTATTGTTTTAGCCAGGGATCATAAAGAGACTGAACAGCTGCACACTTTATTAGATCTAATCTAAATACCTGCTTCTTGTATTTTGTGCTGGGGAATATTTATGATATCAATTCAACTTTATACTAACCATCAGGAAGTATACTCCCTGTAGCTCTGCCAACTCAAAATAATGATTTGTAAGGGAGCCCTAATGACAGAACAAGGGGCAATTATAGACACAGCATGAGATTTGGAATAACTGTGTGATATATTTTGTGCACTTGATTGACCTCATGTTCAAGTTTGTTTGTGCCTCACTGTTGTAGATATGACCTGTGCCTCAGGGTATATGCCTTGTTAATTTCAATATAAGAAGACAGAATGGATTAGATCAGATGGCTCAGAACAAAAAGCAAAGCTGCACTAGTGCTTGGTGGAAAACTGATGGCACACTGGAGTCTACCAGAAAGAACCATCAAATATCTTTCAGGAAAGAATGAGAAGTTAGAATAATCAATTTGGAGTGTTAATTTATATCTACTCTTGGGATAACTAAAACAACATACATTTTTTAGTGTCTTTACATAATTTTCTGCGAAGATTTGGAATTTATTGTAAAATGAGAGAGGGATAGGAAAATAGAGAACAAGAACTCAATATAAAATAAGATTATAGTGAGATGTCCATAGATTGTATTGCTTTAGAGCAAAACTACTTGGCAGTATCTTCTGTACATGTCACTGAGATATACGCTTGCTGTGCTGTAATTCACTGAATAAGACGGGGGGAAGTCTTTTCTGATGGCTTGTTTATAGTCCCAATTCCAAATATGCTTTCTAGAATGGGGAGTAAAAAAGGGGCATATAGAAAAAGAACTGTTCTTTGTTTGTTTGTGTTTTTATCAATTTTAGTATTTATCAAAAAAAAAAGAAAGAAAGAAAAATTCTCTTGTTTGTTGTACACAAAATTATAGAGGGAATTCAAGCACATAACGATATCGCAGACTGACTTGAAAACAACATGAATAACTGGCACTTATGCAATTTCTCAGAAATACAGCTTTGATTCTAAATTGGTTGAAAAAAGGCGTTTCAAAACAGCCGTTTCATCAGTCTTGGTTGTTTGCTAATAGTACCATCCAGTCAACTCCTCCTACTCTTCCAAAGTGGTTGTTAGAAAAACCTACAAAAGCTTTGGTAGAAATTTGAAATCAATGTTTTCTAAATGATACTTGGAACCACATCTTTGATATTCTATTGTGAGAAGTGTAATATTTGAGAAAGTACATAACTAATATCTAATATTGAATGAGGAAGCGCCCAACTCAGAATATAGAAATAAACTGCCCTGCCCACCCAGTGAGGAATACAAGGAAACAAAGCCAAGTGATCACAAATTGGAGCATTGGGATTCTATTCCATATTTATCTGGCCTGAAAAATTAAAGCTGAAAATGGGTCATAACTGAAACTATAGGAATGTATGAGATATCATAAGACGAAACAAGATTCTGAATGAAAATACCTATTTTCATCTCAAATGTTAAGGAAAGAGTAGGAAATGTATACTTAAACATACAGCACTTTAAAAAAAAAGACTTGATTTTCAATAAACTAAAATGAAAACAAAATTAGCCAATTCTCTTTAAGCACTAGTCAGATAAATATACTGCTTTTAAAGAGTATCTAGAAAAATAGACTCCCAAATTGCTCTGAAAAATACATTTCTGACTGAAAGTCCTTGCTTTAGGAAAAATGTTTCTTCTCCACTGAGGCAATATCCTTTACTTAGAGTAACTAGTAAGATGCAGGCAATCCTAATAAAATAAATATCACACATGTGATTGATTCATTAATTTTAAATCACTGCCTTGTAATCGTATTTTAACAGCACTGCAACAACTTTGTTTCAAAATTAAACCAAAGAGAAAATTTTCAGAAATAAAATGGTAATGGCATTATTTATAGTACAGTTGACCCTTGAACAATATGGGTTTCAAGTGTGCAGGTCCACGAACATGCGGAGTTTTTTGATAAATACAATAAATGTATTTTCCTTGTGATGTTCTTAATACTTTTTTAAGCTTACTTTATTGTAAGACTAAAATATATTGTGTGTGTGTGTGTGTGTGTGTGTGTGTGTGTGTGTGTGTGTGTGTGTGAATTGACTGTTTATGTTATTGGTAAGGCTCCTGGTCAGCAGTAGGTTATAAGTGGTTAAGTTTTGGGGGAAGTCAGAGTTATATGCAAATTTTCAACTGTGCAGGGGCCACTACCCTAATCTCCTGTTGTTCAAGGGTCAACTGTGCATGTTTTTAAAGAAATATGACCTCACTGATTTTAAAGTCTATAAGTTAGAAAAGTAAAGTTATCTTTATGATATCAACAATTAGAAATTAGGAATTCAGATAAAAGCTTTGTCATATGACAGCCTTTGATTCAATATTTCAGTATTTTATCCAACTAAAGCTGAAGAATGTTGGGTAAAAAAGAGATTACAATTTGAACATATTTTGGCTGGAAAGTATCTATTCATCATACGAACAGTAAGGTGATTTTTTTCTAGAAGCCACCTATCCAACCTTTAATTTACACATTTAGGGACATTCATAATTCCACTCCTGGCATGTGAGTCAGGTCTAGCTAATCAGACCTTATTTTTCCTGGTGATAGTAGTTTCAAAATAGTGTGACACAGCTGAGATCCACAAAAAAAGTCAAACCCTAAAAATGTTCTGCAATTATTGAGAGAATCACCGAATTTGCACCTGGACACATTTGACCTGGTCTACTTATAGCCATCCTAACATTTAGGTCCTGAAAATCACTCTATCAAAATAGAAGATAGTTCCACAAGATAAAGCAAAAATAAATTCTGATACATTCATTTATTTATTAATTTATTCATTCAACAAACATTTACTATGGACGAGGATAGTTATAGATAAAGTAGCAAATAAAATAAGAAATGTTCTTACACTCATGATGCTTACTTGGTAGTGAATAAGATCAATTTTTTTAAAAAAAGTATAATATTTTTAGAGTGATCTGAGCCCTTGTAATGAATAAAGCAAAGCATACGAAGAAAAAATGACAAAGTGGGTATGCTATATTGTCTAGAGCATGGGTTGGACAACTCCATGTCATAGATCAAATCTTTTTGCATTTTTAAAAATTCTTAATGAGAACTAGAGATGAGAGATAGGATAGGGAAAAGGACAGGAAGGAGGAAGAGAATATGTAACAGAGACTAGAATAGTTACTATCTGGCCCTTTATAGAAAAAAGTCATGAGTATTCCAAGGTAGTTGTCAAGAATCCCTCCTGTCCCTCTAAAAGCATTCTATTGATTCTATTAAAAAGTAGAGTCTATTATCCACCACCTGTATTTTGGCTGTGCTTGTAAATATTATTGGCCAACAGAATGATGTAGAAGTAGTATTCTGAGACTTCAAATCCTACATCTTAAGAAGCCTTGTAAAGAAGTCTAGGCTATCTTGCTAGAAAGAGAAGCTTTGGAGAGAACAAGGCCCTGGAAGATGAGAGACCACAGATGGAGAGAAAAGCCACATGGAGGAGAATTGAAGCATCATAGGTAATACTAAGGCCCTCAATACATTAGTGAAGCCATATTTGGTCTTCTAACCCCAGCTAAGGCACCCAACAGTCACCATGTAGAACAGAGAGAAACCATCCCTACTAAACCATACTGGAATTCCTGATTCACAGAATGATGGACAAAAAATTACTATTGTTTTAAGCTACTAAGTTTTGAGGTGCTCTATTTTGCTGTAATAGATAAGTCAAACAGAAATTGGTATAAGAATTAGAGTGCCACTTTGACAAAAACCTAAAACACATAATATTGCCTTCGGAATTGGGTGACAGGCAGAGGCTTGAAGCGAGGTGAGGAACCATAAATGGAGGTTGGAAGAGCATTGAAAAAAATACATGCTATGAAAGACTGGAGAAAGGATGACCTGTGTTACATAGAGGTGGAAGATTTGGCAACACTTGTGAATCTAGCTAAGATTTTCAGGCATATAACTGAAAGTGTCAATTGGTTTCCTGTAGTTGTGTATAATAAAGTATAGGAGAGAAAGAAACTAAAGAATTACTTTATATACAAGTAGAATTTAAAGGGAATATAGAGGACAGGACAGGTTTTCCAGACAGAAAAATGTTCTCAGGGTATGAAATGGACTCCAAGTAAAAACAAAGTCAAGAGTGCAGACTTTGTTAAGAACTCAGAAGACACCCTTCAGCTAAATTAAGTCTAAGAATCTTAAAGTGTTGTCCTATATCAGTCTGACATGCTCAAAGTAGAGCAGAAAAAGAAATGTAATAACTTTGGGACATGAAATAAGCTCTGATAAGACATATAAAAAATCTACAAATATTTTATTGATAAAAGATTTACCATATAATGGGATTGAGAAAGAATAAAATGAAGAGTCCCCTGAGTCCTCAACTTTGTGTAGGCAGAAAGCAGAGTAGGAAGTCACTAAACTATAAGCACAGGAATTCTCAGGGCGCATAGCCATGAGTCAAGGAAAACAGTGCACTAGAGAACCACTGTTTGGGAGCAGAAGAACCATGCTCTAGTAAAGAAGCATTCTCTTGAGTATGGAAACAAGAGACAGGTGCCTAGATGGATATTGGAATTGCTATGAGCCAGTGACTGCTATGGGTCTTCCTTCTACCCGAATGGAAGTGTCTACTGCAGTTAGCCTGTCCTTGTCTCACCATTGTATGATGGTGTGGGGAGATGATAACCTGACTTTTAGTTCATAAATCTCTAGATCAAGAACTATATTCAGGGGGCCTCATCTTCTCTAGAGCAGACATAGACCACAAGATACTGAATTTTGGCCCTAGTGCTATATTTGAATAGAATTCAGGGGTCTTGAGTATATTTTGCATATAAAACAGATGAGAAAGGGTATAATCAGAAAGTGGACTGTAGATTTTCTGCAAAAATACTCACCAAAGAAGATTATCCTGTCCTTAGACACACATGACACAACTGCTACTGGTAGGAAGTCTATTTCCCCATGACTTGAATCTATGGTAGTCTTATAACTTATGACGCATAGGACAAGGTTCAAATGACATTCTGGAACCTCTAAACACAGGCCTTTAAAGGCTTGATAGCTTCAGCTTTCACTCCTGGAAGAAAGCTACTATATATTAGCAAAGTCCAGAGAGGCCACATGGAAAGAGAAGGCCCAAAATGTGAGAGATTATATCACATGAGAAGAGAAGCCAGGTGGAGAAGAATTGAGATATCCCATCTAACAGCTGCCACTAAGACCCTAGGCAAATGAGTAAAATTATATTGGTTCTCCAGCCCTAACTAATCCACCCCACCCCACCCTACCTCGCCCCCCCCCAAAAAAAAAACACACATTGAGGAGATAGAAGCTACCCACAGAGTCTTACTTGATTATGACACAAAGAATCATGAGCAATAAACAGTTATGGGAACTAACCTTTACAGTAGTTATGAAGCAATAAATAAAAGACACGTGGTCTATGTTAGATAGGGTAGTCAAAGAATTCCATTCTCTGAAGAAGTGGTATTTGAACTGTGCTCAAAATAAATGGAGAAGGAAACCATAAGATTGAACATTTTAGTCATATAGACATAGTTATAAAGCTTAATTGATTAATTTAATTTAATTTAAAAACTTAATTTAATCTCGAAACTTCAATAAATTTACTGAAGCTGGAATGGTGTGGATAAGATGAGGAGTAAAAAGAGATAAGTTAATAGTTAAAAAAAAAGGGGGGGGTGAATTCAGATGTTCTAAGAGCATTTATCCAAAGAAAATAACTGGTTTTTATTCTAAACCTGTATTAGAATTTCTAAATCAAGCATACGACTCTAGAACTTTTAACTTTTATGGACCAATAATTTCCCTAAGTTTGTTGTATTTGTATCTGAAAGAGCCCTAACTAAACAATTTGATTCACTGAAATTACTGAATGATTGCAAAGTAACAGTATTTTAGCACCTTGCATTGAAATCTTAGGATAGTATTTCATTAACTACAGAGAGTAAGAGAAACTTTATCCAGATAGCTCAGTCCTGCACAAAAGTAGGATCCTGTGAAATGAGCAACATAGTAGTGATCTGCAGTGTGTTCAGATTTGGTAGATTATATTTATAAGTGCTTTCAGAGTTTATTTTAATTAATTTTATCACATATTTATATTCATTTCCTGTGGCTAACATAACAAATTACTACAGACTTGGTGATTTGAAACAAAAGAAATTTTTTCTCTAGCAGTTCTAGAGGCCGGAAGTCTAAAATCATGGTGTCAGCAGGGTAGTTCTCTCAGCAGAGGTTCTGAGGGAGAATTCTTCCTAGCCCCCTCCACTTTCTGGTGACTCTAAGTGTTCCTTGTGGCTACATTATGCCAATCTTGGCCTCCATTGTCAAATGGCCTTCTTCCCTTCTCTGTCTCATATGAAGACACTTGTCATGAGACTTAGGTCTCAACCAGTTCAAGGATGATCTCATCTCCAAATCTCTATCTTAATTATATCTTCAAAGGCCTTTATCTCATATAAAATCACATTCACAGGTATCAGGGGTTAAGGCTTGGACATATTTAGCAGGAGGATAACATTAAACCCACTAAAATATTAAAAATACATTTTTAGGTCAAAAGAAAAAAAAAGTAAAACACTGCCTCAAGCACCATTGCAAGGAACCAAGTTTGAAAATTGTGACTTTAATTTCAAAGGCATGTTACTTTATTTTTAATGTTACAATTTCACCGGGTGGTGAAGAACTGAGTTTGAGGGGGACTGAGAGATGGAAAAAAAAGAGCTTTTACTTTATGTACTGCATACCCACAGCACCAGCCTACTGAAAACATTTGAAACTACTGAGAAAATCATTTTGAGTCCCAACACTTACGACCCCAACCTCCATCTCCATACATAAGACATTTTTATTTTTCATCTTCCTTTCACTGAACCATCCTTCCTCCATTTACATGGTGAATTACAGTTTATATCACTCCCCTACATGACTGAGGGTGACTCAGTAGGGGACAGAAGAGGGAATCACTGTGATACAGACAAGCTTGGCACTATCAGTCAAATGAAAAGAGCATCCTGTGAATGTTTACTGACTGTTTTATACTGCATCCAGTTGAACAGTTCAATAGAAAATAATTGTAGAAAAAACAGATTAAAGATAACACTGAAAAGCAGTATATGATTACACCAATCTAAAACTATATTTAATAGCAATTTTCATTTCTGACTACGAATACAAATAATGGGTCCATACTCTTAACATGAAGAATGTTTCCATATCCTTTATGTTCACATTTATAATCATCACATCTAAGAATATAATGTTGGTCAGCATGATTTCTGTTCCAAGTGACAAAAAATGCAGCTCAAATTAGATTTAAGGAAAAACAAAAACAAACAACAAAAAACTTAGTAACTTAATTAAAGAGTCAAGAGTTTCAGTTGTGGGTAGAGTCAGGTCCCTAAATGGCCAGTTCCCTAAATGACCTCTCTCCATATCTTAAATTTAATTTTCTACATATTGGCTTTATTATCAAAAAGAGAATACCTGATGTATACCTGCAGGTCCTGTGTTACATTTTTTCAGGTTCAAATCCAATAGAAAAGCAAAAGTATTTTTTTCCCCAAATACTCCAGCAAAAGTCTCAGATTTATTTTGGCAGAGTCATATGCTTGATCCTGTGCCAATCACTGCAAGTGGAAAGATATAGTGCTCTGATTGGCCAAGACGAATACACATGTCCAGCCTGGACACTTCAGTGAAATCACCCCACCATTAATGGAAATTTGCTTTTATTTTCATTATAGACTTCTCTTCAAGGAAAATCCTTATGTATGACTATGTATTACTTTCTCTTCTTAATAGGACAAATTTGTAGATGTGGTATTGTTATGTCAAAGTATATACATATTTTGAAAAAAATTTTTAAATGTATAAAATTGCCTCCCAGGAAAGTGGTATCAATTTCTATTTCACTAAATAGTATATGAATTTGTCTTCTTGTGGTCTCATCATATTTGGTTATCACTTTTGCTAATTTTCCTCAGATTGAAAGACAAAATAAATGAACTCGTGTTTATATATCATTGAGCACATATCATATTTCAGTTGAAACTTTTGAAAATAAGTTGCAGACATTAAGACACAATACCTCTATATACTGTAGCAAATATCTTATATAGCCAAAATACCATAATCATAACCAAGAAATTTAATTTTGATATTCCTTCATAAACAGTCCATATTCAAATTTTTAAAAATGTCTCCAAAATGTTTTTAAAAATATTTTTGGATCAAGAATCCAATCAAATCATGAATTACATTTAGATATTATGGCTTTAATTTTTTTCCCCAAAACTAAATTTAAAACATTTATCTTATTTTCTTGTACTATTGCATCCACTAGGACTTCTAGTATGACATTGAAAAGTAGTAAAGGGAAACTGTTTTGCCTTTTTCCTGACATTAGAAGGAAAGTTTCTAGGTTTTCACCACTAAGTACAATACTAGCAGTAGTTTTTGGTAGATGTTCTTTATCAAGTTGAGGATATTACCCTCTATTTTTAGTTTACTGAGAGTTTTTATCATGAATGTTGGGTATTGTCAAATGCTTTTTCTACATTTATTCATATGATCATGCGATTATTCTTCTTCAGCATGTTGATGGGGTTTATTAATTGATTTTAGAATGTTGAACAAGCCTTGTACAGCTGAGATAAATCCCACTTGGTCCTGATGTATAATTCTTTTCATACATTGTTGGATTCCTCTTTATACAATGCTCAATATGCTAATATTTTGTTAAAAACTCTTGCATCCACGCTGATGAGAGATTTTGTTTCGTAGTTTCCTTTTTTTAACATCTTTTTCTGGCTTTGGTATTAAAGTAATGCTGGCTTCATCAAATGAAATAGAGAGTATACCCTCTGCTTCTATTTTCTGATAGAGATTATAGAAAATTGGTATAAGTTCTGCCTTAAATGTAGGTAGAACAGTGAACTAACCTAGTCCTGGTACTTTATGTTTTAGGTTATTCGTTATTGTTTTAATTTCTTTAGTATATATAGGACTATATATTGTCTATTGCTCATATTGTCTATTTCTTCTTGTGAAAGTTTTGCAGACTGTGTCTTTCAAGTAATTGGTTCATTTCAATAGGGCACAAATTTGTGAGCACCGAATCGTTCATTGTATTCCTTTACTACCCTTTCAATGAATGTCATCTGTAGTAATGTCCCCTCTTTCATTCCCGTTTTAGTAATTTGTGCCATCTCTTTTTCTTCCCTTAATTAACCTGTCTAAAGGCTTATATGTTTTGTGTTTTTCTCAAAAAATTGATTTTTTTTGTTGATTTTCTCAATGACTGCCTGCTTTCAATTTTATTGATTTTGCTCATTTTTTTATTTCTTTTTTTTCCTGTTTTCTTTGGATTTAATTTGCTTTTTTTTTTCAATTAGAGTTGATATTCAATATTATTGAGTTTTTTTTGTAGTTTTCAAAGGAGAAAGTTCATTGATTTAAAATTTTTCTTTTTAATGTATGCATTCAATGCTCTAAATTTCCCCCAAACACTGCTTTCACTGTAGGCCATAAATTTTGATAAGTTGTATTTTCATTTTGTCCAATATATATTTTTTTTACTTTCACTTCAGAATTCTTTTTTGACTCATGTTATTTAGAAGTGATGTTTAAAATGTTTCATCTTTGAGTATTTTGGTATTTTCCAGCTATCTTCCTGTTATTGATTTCTACTTTAATTCCACTGTGGTCTGTGAGAAGACATATATTTTCTACTCTTAAATTTGTTAAGGTATGTTTTATGGTGCCAAATGTGGTCTTTCTTGGTAAATGGTCCATATGAGCTTGAAAAAAATGTGTATTCTGCTGTTGTTGGAAGAAGAAGTCAATAAATGTCAACTATATCCAGTTGACTGATGGTGCTGTTGAGTTCAACAATGTCCTTACTGATTTTCTGCCTACTGGATCTGTCCATCTGACACAGGGATGCAAGAGTCTCCAACTATGATAGTGGTTTATTCTATTTCTCCTTGCAGTTCTATCAGTGTTTCCCTCTCTTATTTTGCCACTCTGTTGTTAGGTCTTCTTAGAGAATTAACCCCTTTATCATTATGTAATGCCTCTCTTTATCCATAAAAACTTTCCTTGCTCTGAAGTCTGTTCTTCTGAAATTAATAGAACTACTCCCTCTTTCTTTTAAATAGAGCTAGCATGGTACATCTCTTCCCATTCATTTATTGTCACTCTATATGTCTTTATATTTAAAGTGGGTATTCTGTATACAACATATATTACCCACTCTGCCTATCTTTGTCTTTTAATTTATGCAGTTAGACTACTGATGTTCAAAGTGATTATTGATATATTTGATTAATATCTTTCGTATTTATTACTATTATCTATTCATTGTCCTGTTCCTTGTCTTCTACTCTTTTTCTGCCTTTTGTGGTTATAACTGAACATTTTATATGATTTCATTTTCTCTCTTTTTTAATATATCAGTTATACTTTTTTTACTTTTGTTTTAGTGGTTGCTCTATAGTTTGCAATATATGTTTTCAACTAACCCAAGACCACTTTTGAATAATACTATACCTCTTCACAGGCTGGTAGAAGTACTTTATAATAACAAATGATCCTCATTCTTCCCTCTCACCATTCCCTGTATCATTGCTATCACTTATTTTACTTATATATAAGCACACATAAGTACACAATCAAATACATTGCTGCTATTATTATTTTGGACAAATTGCCTTATAGATAAATTAAGAATAAGAACAATAAAACTTTCATTTTATCTTCATTTATTCTTCTGTAAGGCTCTTCCTTTCTTTATGCAGATCTGAGTTTCTGACCTATATCATTTCTCTTCTAAAAAACTTATTTTATCATTTTTTTATAAGTTGAGACTACTGACTGAAGAAAACAAAACAAAACAAAACAAAAAACTCCCTCAACATTTGTTTGTCTGAGAGTATTTAACTTCCATTTTTGAAGAAAAGTTTTTAAGGCGCAGAATTCTAGATTGGTGGGGTTTTTGCTCTCAACACTTTAAATACTTCATACCACTTTCTTGTTTTAGGGGAAGTTAAATATAATTGTTCTTTGTTTCTCTCTATGTATGGTGTTTTTCTCTGTCTGGCTCCTCTCAAGAGTTTGTATCTTTATCTTTGATTTTCTGCAGTTTGCATATAATATGCCAAGGCATAATATTTTGACCTTTGTCCTGCTACTATCTCTGAGCTTTCTGAATATGTGGTTTGGTGTTTAACATTAATTTGGAGGAAATTCTCGGTCATTAATGCTTCCTATTGTGGGGGCAGAAGTTTTCCCTCTGACCTCAGTTCTTTGATGAATCTAAAAGAGTTGTTGGTTTTTCATTTTGTTCAGCTTTTTACTTATTACGACAAAGTGGTGACTTAAGACCTCTTTACATGCAGGAATGAAGAGCAGAAGTCCCCAGTTTTTTCTCTAGTTTACCATTTCCCTCATTTCCAATATCCATGCTGAGGCTCAAAGAGGGCCCAGAATATGCTCAGCAACTTCCACGAGGTTTCCCCTTGGCACATAGCTACATGATTTTGTTTACACTCATCAGCATCCTTCTGCTAGAGTCATCTTTTGTTCTCTCATAATAGAATTCTTACCATAACTTTTAGCATTTTGGTGAAGTCCATTTTCATACATTACCAAGAAAACTGATTAAATAACAAACAACTGGATTATGTAGTCTATATATAGTCAAATGAATAATCCTTAATTCTTTTAGCTAAGTTTGTGCTCATGGCAACATGGAAAATAAAAGCACTTAATGGCCTGATACTTCCTTTATAGCAGATATAAATTTCTGCTATAAATTTCTTTATGGCAGAAAATTCTAATTTCTTCCTCCACAATGCTGGCATTGTTACAGGACCTGAATTTTCTGGTATGCTAGAAAGTTAGCACCTATCTTTGATGAGAATGTAGTCTCTTACCCACAGTGAGAAACTGAGAATTGTCATCCCTTCTTTGTCCTCTTCATTATTGCCAGAGCTTCAAATGACAGAAAGCCAAAAGCAAATAATATTATGCCAAAGGGAATTTACTGGCTCTTATAAATGGAAAGTTCAGGGTAGCAGAGCCCACTTTAGATGCAGCTTGATGTTTCAAGAACACTCTTCCAACCCAGCTCTGCTCCCTCTGTGAGCTAGCTTTGTTCTCAGGGAAGTCTTCCTCCCTGAGAAAGTCTCAGGGAAGTTTCCATGATGAGTACATCGAATCCAGACCTTCTCTTCTCAACTACAAGTTCAGTGGGGGAAAGAATGAGACATTGCCTTCCAGGATTTCAGAAAGATTTCATTGCATCATTGGTTTTGGGGGGTTCTAAACAGCCTAGGGACCCTACCCTGATCCAATCACTATTTCCCAGGGGAATGCAAGATACTGGTTGGCTATGGTCCAGGTCACATGATCCACTCATGAAAAAGGAATGGAGTCAATTCCCCAGGAAATCCTTAGACAGAGAGTTGGATATGGTGAGTAGCATAAAGGAGAATAGGGGTACAGTTAGTAGAAGATGGATGAATGCATAACAGGCAACAAAATCAATATATATTATCTACCCAGGAAGACTAGTTAATTGTGATTATTTAGATCAGCAAGTCTTAAATAAAAAATTCAAAAATAAATTTTACTAGTTTTTGATAATTTTTTTCTTTTTTTCTCCAGATCATTTACATAATTATAATATTATAATTTTGATACTTATCAAATACTTCCCTTAGATTATTATTTCCCATATCAACAATGCCCTACTCACGACATCACAATTAAATTAGTTACTTTGGAAGAGATTTTGATACCATACTGAAGATTATGACTACAGGGGAAAAATAAATCGTAGAAATCAAGAACAGAGAGCAAAAGGCTCAACTTTCATTCAAATATTCCCGTCACTCCACATAAGAACTGAGATTTAAAAAAATAATACACTTTAAATGTGATATGTGATTTATTGTTGTTTGTTCGTTTTTAAGCACACACACACACACACACATACACACACACATACTTATTTTCTCATATGATATATACTTGGGTATTATAATAGTTAATCATATTTCATTTGTACTATTATTTTGAATCCAAAATAATAACTATGAAGTTGCTCTATAATGTATATAATTGACAGTATAACACAAACTAGAGGGTTGATAAAATCCAAAGTAAATTTGACAGGACATGTAGCCTGCAAAGAAATAACAATTGTATAATAGGTGGTGTGCATAGGCAAAGACTAAAGATATTTTTCAGCAATCGTTTATAATTCTTATTTAAAATGATGAGAAACTATAACTTAAAGTAAAAGCCTTCTTATATTCAATATCACTGACATGGTTATAAGTTGCAGAAATGATGGACTACAATAGGAACTACATCTGACAAAGGAAGTCCTGAGCAGGACTTCATTGGTGTTAAATGAATATTCAGCATTCTCTTTCCATAACATCGACATGCTGGCAGGCTGAATCCCAAAATCCCAGCAGACCTGACTCTCACAGATGTGTGGTTTTGAATTAACAAAACATGTGGAGCTTAGTAAAGAGACTTTATTCCTCAGGCCCAGGAGGCCATGTGAGGAAAAGAGGGAGATATGCTGAGATGTCAAATATTGTTTCTGTTCTCTTTTCACCTTGTGGAGAAAAAAAGTAGAAATCACATCGTATCCTCTATAAGCTAATGAACTGTGCATTCTACAAATATTTCTTGAGCTTTTCAAAAGTCTCAGGTGAGCTTTCCAAATGTGCTTAAAGTTTTGAGTTCATATCCTGTCATATGAACTCATTGTCATATGTACACTGTCATATCCACCAAAATCTCAAAATGATTCTCTGGAAAACTCTCATTAACAAGACATTAGGGGCCCAGGAAGAATATAAAGGTAAAAAAGGTAGCTTTGGTTCTTGGGAGACAGCTTCTCTGAGTAACCAGGATTCCAGTATATGGTAGTGGGTGACATCTTGAGTTAAGCAGACCTAAATATGAGTCCTGACACCCACCAACTGCAGACTACAGACTCTGATCAACTTACTGAAGTTCCCTGAACTTGAGTGTGATCACCCGGACTGGGGATCACTCCAACGTCACAGGTTTGTTTAGAGCAAAGACTCCATTAATCTAAATGCTGGGGAGATTTCTTCATTGACCTGAAATTATGTGGAAAATGTACATCTGCATATGTATTATTTTGTGTGGATAGCCATATCATCACTCTTAATGGTATACCATTATTAGGCAGAGAAATAAACTAGCATATTAAATCTTATATACCTTCAAATTTTATTTTAAAGTGTATTTTATGTATTCTGTGGTAATTCATCATCTAACTCTCTATGTCCAGGGGCGGGTAAAAAGATCATAATTTCACTTTCACTATGCTTTCAAAAATGCCATGAATTTCTGCTTATCAATTAAGATTTTGGAGCATAGGATTTCCAGGGAGCATCTTGCTTTTCCTCAGCACCCAAGAGATTATTTTCACTATGTCTAAAATATCTTATCTAGTAAAGATGAGAGGGAAAAGAAACTTTTGCATTTAATTGCTTCTTTGATTTCTATCAGCTGCCCTAGCTTTGTTGCTGATGTGGAGTATAGTTAGACGAGTTGGAAGGTGTGAGATAACAGAGGACTAGCTCCTGTGTGGCTTATAAATGCAAAGCAAAGCATTTTTATTGATATTCTTTTTAAAGAGTTCACTGAGGTGCAGCTCACAGTTGTCAAATGAAATGGAAAACAGAAATCCCTTTTAAAATAAGAGATAGAATTCAAGGTCAGTCTCCCACAGGCCAGTAGTCCCTCTACCCTCACCTTTTTGGAAATAGTAAATTATTTATCTGGTTTGTTCACTGCAAGCTGATGGTATCACACCTTATCACTGTCTGAAAGAACATTTCACTATCATATTTTTAAAACAACAATTTATCTTCTCTTGTCCCCTAAGCTAATTTGAACCCCAAAATTCTCACTAGGAAAATGTGTATAGGCTGCAATACTTTGGAAAAAAGTTAAAACTTTCTTAGATCTGTCATCCAAAGTTAATGAATGGTAGATACATTTAGAGTAGATACACTGTGTCTCAAATGGACCCACTGTGCCTATTCCAATGACAAATTTTTCAGAAAATACCCACAGCAATTAAGGAAAAAGGAGAATTATTAAATTATCCCTACGCAGATGACAACATGATTCTGGTCATCTTTTCTCCATTTCTTCTATGCTGGATCTTTCAAGAAAAAAAACACTGGTGGTAAGTGTTTTCTAAGATCATCATATTACTATAGTATAAGATGCCTAAGCCTGAAGTACTCAAACAGCTCCACCCAAAATTCTGATTTAGTAGGTCTGAGGTGCAGCCCAAGAATTTGGATTTCTAATACTCTCTCAGGTGGTACTCACACTGCTGGTCTGCAGGCCACACTGTGACAATCATTGGCGTAAACCATAGAAAGATAAATTCATTAGTCATCAGCATAGGAATTTTAAAGAATTATTTCATTACAGATTAAGATATTTCTAAAAACACCTAAACTATAAAAATATGGAATAAAACAGAGCAATATCTATGTCAAATCTAGGACAAAATCAGCCCAGTAGGCACAATACTTTTAGACTATTAAAATAGGGGTGTGCTACAAAATGTAGGATTATATTTTCTGCCAACAGGCATTTAAGATACAAATTATGTTCTATTATCTAAAAAAATAAATAAAGTAGGTTTACTGTGCACCTAAGTTTTATGACTGAAAACACTGTTAAAAGGTTAACTGAGGCACATTAAAATTTTTAAGAGTTCATTTGGACATACATCAATTCAAAATTGGGCAGTACCAAACCAAAGATGGTAGAGAAACATTCCACTGACAAGAGCAGGGGTGGGGGATGGGGGAGGACTTTTTATAAAAATGATGTAGAAGCAAAGCAAGAAATTCTTTGATGAGCCATAGCTTAAGAAATTGCCTTATTTGAGAAAGCCTAGTTGGCTACATGTGATTGGAAATCTTTAACTTTCATTTTCTCAGATTTTAGTACATTGACTCTGGCTTAGCCCTTGGTTTGCTTATGTAGGCCACCAAGGTGTTAGAATCACCCCAGTCTAACAGCCTCTTTGTTCAATTACTTTAACAATATTACAACTGTTTCATTTATTGTTTTAGGGGGCAAGTATTTACTGGCACTTTCCTATTAATGATGGTGATTTTCTATCTCCATGTCAGATTTAATTAGTAAATTTCACATTTTCTTTGTCTTACTTATCATGATCCAGGTATAAATTTTACATTTTTATAACTTGAATATTCATATTGTTAGATGCCTCCAAGTGTTCCTATGACAATAGAGACAAAAATACGTATTTCTTCAGAGAATAGATAAGAGGAAAAATGTAACTTTAAGTCAACAGCAACAAAAAAAAGAGCTTCTGTTTACTAGGATACTGAAGGGCTTCATATCATCATTATGCATGATCAAGCTGAAGGGGCCATAAACAGTTCTCTTCTAAAATGGAATGTTTTAAAGAACAACCAAGAAAAGAAATTATTCCTAGAGATGTTTAAATTAAAAGCAAGACAAAAAGAAGTAGCTAATGTATCTTTTACTGTTACAATTTAATGTTTTGAGTTTTTTAAGCTTGCTTTTCGCCAAAATCTAGTATTATTCAAAAGCACCCTGAGAACACAGAGAGGATGAGAACTATCGACCTAGAGTTCAATTGTATGATTTATTTTTATTTTTTTAAAAAGGAAGAATAAAGTAGTAATTCCTCAACTTTAGTGGGTATTGCTCTTGAAAACTAAAGCCTCTTAAACTTTACTCCCAACAAAATTGATTGATTAATTTGGGAGTAAACCTGGGAATCTATGTCTTTAAATGATTATGACAAGGACAAATTTGGAAAACTCTGAAAAAGATGGTAATCCTTGCCCATAAGGACTCACCACTGATGACTGAATTATACTTAGCTATAGTATTAAAAATAAATGTTATACTTTATAGGCACTCCCAGTCTTGTAGTCAATGGAAATGAACAAACACATCAACTTCTTTTTAAATATTCCCTTTTAAAAGAAGACATTTAAGAATTATGAAGTTCAAGATATCCCTTTCTCTAAAAACTTTGACATAATTATCAAGATTTGCCCAAGACTTTTCCAGTTTTAACACTGACAATCCTGCAGCCCATTGATAACCAGGGTGGCTGGTAACCCCACCAATCATTCTGTGATTGAATGTTCATGTTTCATTCTCAGAAGTCTAGGTAGTAGTGGAAGAAATGAAAACAGATAAACAAGAAACCTTCAATCTCAAGGTTTTTTTTTTCTTTTTCAATTGTACTTTTGTTCCTATTTTGCTGATACCCTTCACATATTTTTCAGAACAACAACAACAACAAAAAAAAAACATCAAAAGGCAGCAAATCCATGAATGACCTGAGGGCAAAAACAGCATCCTATTCAACCATCTCTCCCTGATGTCTAGCCCAGTGCCTGACACTACGAGAGGTATTCGATAAACTTTTGGTAGATGAAAGAGGTTGGAGGACTTTAAAATATTGTTTTTTATATATAAGAAAGATGTTATTTCCTTTTGTGAATATGCTCTGAGTCAGTTCTCTTCACCCCCAACTACCAACAAATGTATTTTATCAATCTTAAGTCTACGTTTCAGGTGTCTGCCCTGTTTGCAAACTAGGCTTGCTCATCCAAATGCTCATCATAAAATAATAGCTCTCAAATTCATCTGTCAGAAGAATTGTTGAAGTGCCAGAGAAGAGATCTGTTATCTATTGGGAAGTTTGTATCAGGAAAGCAAAGAAATATATATATTTGCAAAAGCAAAGATTAGGATATCCATCTAGGCCTTTTGATATCTATCAACAAGAATATTGTGAAAGTCAGATTAAGTTCAGATGCATTTCTCCTGGTTTCTAATGACAGTTGGGAGGCATTTAACAATCATTCTGACTGTTTAGAAAACTATGAAGGTTCTAGAAAACTGTAAGACCAAATACCATGGTAAATACACCAAAGTGAACACTCTAAAGTTTTCTGGAGATTTTTTAATGAAGAGGCTTAGGAAGAAATTCTGAATCTTATTTGAAATATGTATCACAGAAACATCATCAACAATTAAAATTTTCAGAAATCTGTAAATCCACTATTACCTCCCCCCCCCCATATCAACTGAAGTTATAGACTCCCAAATACCCAAGGAAAGAGGTGGGAGAAAGGGAGAGGGAGAGAAAGAGGGAGAGGGAGAGAGAGAATGTATATCTAAACAGGTGTGTTTATCTGGAGGAAAATATAATAGGACAAGTGACTTGGTAGCTGGCAGTGTAGCTTATTTGAAAACCAAATCATAATATTCACCCTTGTACTAATTACAAAAACTCCTTTACACATTTCAGTCACCCGTTAGTAATGATGAAACACTCTTGGGAAACCTCCTTTGAGACGTGGCCTTTCAACATAGTCTTTCAATATTCTGTCGCTCATGACTATACCACTCATATTTTCCAATCACCTCTGCCAGAAACATCAAGCTCAAGGCCTTTCCTCTGCCTCCCACCTATGCTCCATCACTTCGAAGCCTTTCCTTCATCATCCTATCTCCTCCTGTCCTGACAGACTGATGAAAAGCAGGAGCATATGGCTGATACAAAGTCTTTTCACCTAGGCAGTACTGTAAGATGATGTAGCCCAGTCATTCTCTTCAAAGATTTCAGCAGGCACTGAGGACACTTATAATATTTTTTCAATTTCACACCCTATGTCTCTATGCTGACAGCTGACTTCAACAGTATGTTTCATTCTTATGTCACCCCAGGCATATGATAGTTAGGTCAAAGCTTTAACAAGAGTGATTCAATCCAAATGAAGAGAAAATACCCTGGTATTCTGGGTATACTGACTTGATAATAACCTAAGATAGTAGAACCATTTATTTTTAAGTCCAAACAATTATCTTAATAGCACCTTCTACCATTAAGAGCTTTGCATTTGCTTTGTTTTATCCTGCTTCAGAGAGGGGCTGTGGACTTTGCTTTGTTTTGGCCTCAGTACTCAATAAGTATTGTGATTTCCTTGGAGGAGACTAGCAATACTCACTAGAACTGCTCCACGAATTATTTTAAAATTTTCTCTTGCAAAATATGCCATTTGACTCCCTTGGACATTTTCAAAGTAAATAGCAGTTTGGGTTAATAAATAAACAAATAAATATAGTTTATGTACACTCTGTAAAAGACATCGTACTTCATATATTAGATATTTAAGAGTAAGTCAATGATTCTTTATTGATAGAACCATAAAATCATCACAGACAGAATAACAACCTTAGTTACAACACGTCTTATATGGATCACAGGCTTTTGTGGATCATGAATTTTTATAGATGTCGGCATGAAACTTTATATGGTTTCATGCAGACTAGTTTGAAAAAACAGAAAATGCCAGGTTACCCAACAAAAGAGACTGCCACAGGTGAAAGTCAGCCTGGCATGTCCACTCCTCCCCATTCACCCTCTGCTTCTGCTCAGATTCAAGTTTAAACATTCCTGGATCAAGATGGTAAATAACAAAGAATCTCTCCTTGACCAAACTCTACTCAGGTTCCTCTGACTTCTCTTTGAGTAGGTTCTGTTCTTGGTCATGTCTTTAAGAGCCAAATTTTAGCAAAAATCCTGTCAAGTAGTATCAGCCAACACCCTCCATCTTCGATATCTGATTACCTGTCGCATCCCCTACTGTACCCCAGGTGATGTCTGATCACACTGGCTTGCCTTTAGCAAGAATCCTACTAGATCAGTTTAGCCAGAATCCTTCCCCTGAAGGATTCTTACCCCTGAAGTTTCCTCTTGGTAATTTTCCCCCCTGCTTCTTGGTGCTAAATTCCCATTTTCCTTGTATTCAGTGTGGAACCCAGTCTCTCTCCTTTGCTGCAAAACTCCATTGCAGTAGTCCCTGTATCTATTATGATTGTCCTTAATAGGGTCTGCCAGACTGTTCTTCAACAAGTGCCATGGGCAATTATTTCTTTAACATAAGACATTCAAAAGATAGTTTAGGAAACGATTAGAATTTTTGTTAAAACTTAATGGTACATCAAACTGTGAAGTTTATTCATCTGTGAAAAAATATGCGGATCTCTCTGGGTATATTTTTGTTGTCCTAGTAGAAAATGTTGTCCACCAAGAAAAAACAGAACTGGAAAAGAAAAGCTACATCCCCCTGTAGGGCATCTACTGAGGAAATGCCACGAGAGCAAAGGCACAACAGCACACCTAAGCAGAGGCAGAAAAGATGAAAGTTAACGATCTCGGAGATAAAGAAGTCTGTCTTGTGCAGATACTCTGGATGATGTTAAGAATTGGGTTACCTTGTACAAATTATGCTGCTTTGGAAAGTGAAATCTGCTGCTAAAGCACAAGTGACATCTCTGTCACTATCTTATTTGATTAGAGACTGTAGAGCTTTAAAAGGCTGCTTTCATTTTTTTATTCTCTTTCACTAATGAACCATGGAAGATACATGTGGGTTTGGATGGAGAGAGATTTATAGGTTTGGAGGGTGGAGGTTAAGGTTAAGGATTTAGGAAGGGTTTTTTAAAACACAAGAACATTTAAAAAGTGGTGGACCACATCACTATTGAGCACACAGCTACTTTTTCACATTATTCTCCTTGCCTCAAATTAGATTTTCGAGGGGAATTTTCTATTCAATTTCAAATAATATTTGGATTTCAAAGTGAAATCATATTCCTCAGTCGGACTCAACCCTGTGGATAGGTGAGACTAAAGCCCACATCACAGAGGTTATAACATTCCGTCCTTGGCTTTCCTGCTGTCTGTCGCTCTTCTCAGCTGCTAGGAACACATTGAAAGATATTGATCTCCTACATGTTTTGGAGGTCTATTTTCCCTCTATTACCCCCTTATAAAGAAGAAGCTTTGATTAAGTTTCATTTACTGGTCTTTACCAAAACCAATATTCAGAGGCAAGATTACTTTTGATTACCCACATCTGTTCTAGCCCAAGCCGCTTCTAATATTTTCCCATTTGAGCTATTTTACAATATCTAGTGTCAATTTCATTGGGTTTTCTGAGTCATTTGGTGGGAGTGGGGGGAGGTAGAGAGGCAAGGAGGTAGAAAAGAAGAGAAGAAGGGAGGGAGGGAGAGACAAAGAGAGGGAAGAAAGGCGAGAAAGAAGGAATAACAGAGGAAGAGAAAGAGGGAAGAAGGGAGAAGAAAAAGAAGGGAAATAGATGTTAGGAAGTATTCCCATACACTACAAAAGTTTATTATAAGGTGACAATTTGTATATATAGATACAGATACATAGGTACATAAGCATATAAGTGTATGCACATAAGACATACATATAGTATATGTGTATGTTTATATCTGTATATCTATATGTGTGTGCATATATATTCTATGGGTGGGTTATGTTCACAAAAGTCCTGAAACATGGGAAAATTAAAATGTATTACAAAATTAACCTTCTATACTACAATTCTATGCATTATAATATTAAAGAGGTCCTTTTGCTGATTTTTTCTGGAGGCTTTTGTAAGTCCCCTATGATCTCCCTTTCACTAGAAAATATAAGACAATAAGTCATGGTACTTGGTCTGCCATTGAGTAGACAAAATACATAAAACAACTGAAGAACAATAAAGATCACGTTCTAGCTTCTACGAAACAAAGTTTGCAAATGTACATAAATCTTATTCTATGAGGACCCTCCACTTCATCGAAGGCATTGTAGGAAGGGATGTGACTTGGCTGACCAGAGGGCAGTCCAAGTAAGAAATATCATATATGCAGAGGCACAGAGGAGGGTAGAAGCCTGGTGTGCATGCACACTTTAATATACTAGTGTGCACAGGAGCAGAGGCTGGGTGAAGAAGTAGTGAGTCCAGACGAGAGATGAATGTATATCTATACCCATATGTTAAACATATTAAAAAACAAATTGAGTCAGAATCTTTTCATACATGTCTACACCAATTTAGAAGCATGGGTATCAGTTTGTCATTTGTTTATCAGATAAATTCTCCGGGTTTTTATGTGTAGAATTTACCATTTGCAATTGTGATTTTTTTCCCATGTTTTTATTTAACTGAATCTATGGCAGGTGCCCCCAGAGCAAAGATTGTGGCATATTCTTTTTTTCTTCGTTTTAATTGTTTAACTGACAGCTAAAATAATGCTCTCATTTCCAAGAAAATGAAAGAGTAAGTTATTCGTTCTTGCTCTGATCCCACAGTCAAAAGCAGCTGGAGTTTACACACAAGGTTCAGACAGTTCAGACCCAATCGAAGCAGGCTATTCTGCTTTTCCACTTCTGACTGTGAAAGACCCGGTTATCATTTCCAGAAAACATCTATGCCAAAAAAACCTGCAGATAGAGACTTTTTTTTCCCCCTTCCTGAATTGTTAGTTGGTCTCTCAGCACATTTTGAATGTAACCTTTTTAATCCCTGCATTTGCAATTAGAGATTAAAATTCCATTCCAAGAGCCATTTGGCAGATGGCATAGCATGAAAAAAAAAATGGAGGTGGTTTAAAATTGTATTTATACAGAACACCAGATGAATTTGCCAGGCTGTTTCTTCCTGAGCTTATATATTCACTTGTGAAAATTGATTGTTTAAGATGTAAATTTCATTTGCTGGGATTTAGCATTTTTATGGGATTTTAAAGCATCAATTAATCCATCTCTTTTGTTCAGCACAGTTGCTTTAAATATGGAAGTAAATTTATATTTAAAGAAACAGCTTCTCAAGAAGATTAAGTCACCAAGGTAGGCTCAGAAAGACCTCATGATAACGGAATGGACAGGCCACTGAAACCAATGCATCTGTGAAGTGGAAATCTCATCACAGCTTAAACTATTTAGGCAGTTGGATTCTTAATTAAGATTTTTCCTTTAGCTTCCTACACAAAATTGTTTTTAAAGTCCTTACAGCTTTTAAATGCTTATTGACATACAATAGATTCAGAAAGGTACACAAATCATAAATATATAGCTTAAGGTATTTTTTAAGGGAACATACTCATGTATACATCTCCCAAATAAAAAAGTAAAAAAATCACTAGTACCCCAGAAGCCTCCTTTCTGCTCTTTCTTAAGTTACTGTCTTCCCAACATAACCACTATTCTAATTCCAGCACCAAAGATTAGTTTATGTCTTATTAAAATATATATAAGTAGACTCTATTTTACAATTTTGCGTCTGGCTTTATTCACACAATATTTTGCTTGAGACTTATCCTTTCTGTTGCATGCAGGAGCATTTGTTCATTGTCACCAGCGTATGTCAGTATATTTTATAAATGTGCATAATTTATTCATTTTATTATTAACAAACTTTTGGGGTTTTTCAAATTTGAGGTGATTACAAATAGTGCTCCTATGATCATTTTTACACACGTCTTTTAATTAATATATGTATGCATTTAGGATAGGATTACACCTAGTTGTGGCTTGGTCACAGATTTTCAAAATAACCATTATCACCAGCAGCATATGAGGTTTTCAGGCGCTCTACAACCTTGACAGCAGTGGACGGGGTCACTAGATGGTTAGCCATCCAGTGGGTATGTAATGGGTTTGTATTGTATCTTTAATTTACACTTCCCTGATGACTAATAAAATTGAGCACACTCCCATGTTTATTGGTTATTTGTGAAGCATTTGTTGAAGTTATTTGGCCGTTATTCAATCGATTCATCATTTCTTTTTATTTACACTAGATGCAAATCTCTTGTGGGATACGCATATTGCAATTAATCTCTATCCTGTGGCTTGTTTTTTCACTTTCTTGGGACCTTAAGAGGTTCTTAATTTTAAAAAAATAATAATAAATTTTTCAATATCTTTTTTTCTGTATGCCTAGTGCTTCTTGTATTTTGTTTAAGAAATTTTTGCCTCTCTGAAGTTCACAAAGTAAACTATGATATCTTTTAGAATCTCTATTATTTTACCTTTCTAAGTGGGTCAACAATCCAAATTTATTTTTCTATGTGGTGTCAATAGGGATTAAAATTATTATTTTTTCATTTAGACATACTATTGATCTAGCTTCTTTTATTGGAAAGACCACCCTTACCCCTTACCCTCAATGCACTGCATCTTTTTCATAAATCAATCAATCTTATATATGTGAGTCTATTTCTGGACTCTATTCTATTTGTCTGTTCTTGTGTCAATATCATACCATTTAATTGTGTAACTCCATTACTGGTGGAATAAGTCCTCCAATTTTGTTCTCATTCAATAATTCATCCTTAGCTATTTTTATCTTTTGAATTTCCATAAGAAAATATGACTTACAGGAATTTCAACTGAAATTTCATTGCTAATAGATACTTTTGGTGAGAACTGACATTTCTGCAATACTAAATCTTGTCTTCCATGAATATGGTAAGTCCCTCTATTTACTGACATCTTTAATTTCTCCCAACATTTGATATTTACTGTGTAAAGTAAATGTACACCATTTAAAAGGCTTATTTCAAGTTCTTTGCTTTGTTTTGCTGCTATATAACCAAACTATTGGGTTTTTAATTGATATTTATTTTTCAGTTCTAGAATTTCCAGTTGATTCTTTACTATTGATTCTGTTTAATTTTCCTCATTCTCCTATGTTTTTCTTAAAAATAATAATGAGCTATTTTAAAGTCTTGAATTCCATTTTTTGCTTTGTTATAATCAGGATTTTAATAGAAACTCTGCTTAGATCTTTAGCCTCCATTCCTTTCTGCTTGACTTTTTAGCCTTTTACAAATGCCTCCGTTGGAAAAGAACCACAGAATGTCAGGCCCGTTTGACTGCTGTTGTTTCCTTCTCTCTAGACTCGTGGCCTCTCAGGTCCTGACTTCCTTCATAGCTATGAACTACTCCATCTTTTGTCTACTCTACTGCAGGGAAGAGCCAAAAGCTCTGAGCCACAGCTCTCTGCCTATACCACTTATGAACCAGAGAACGCTTTTTTAAAAAGGTGGAGGAGAATGTTAGGTTTGCCTCACCCTTTTCTATATCATCTTTAACCCTCAAATCTTGGATGCTCTGGTTGCTTTACTGTGTCTCTTGAAATTTTGCTCATCCTTTATGATTATTCTCCAGAGAGGATTGGTTGGATACAAGCTACTCCATAATAGCCAAAAGCAGAACTCTTCTATCTCAGAGTTTAACAAACATCAAAGTTTGAAGCTGTAAGATAAACTGCAAGAAAAATCAGTGAATAATTCTTCAGAATTTTTTTTAAAGTGGTATTACAGATTCATATATAAGATAAAAGATCTCTAGATCCAAACTCATAGTCAACTTACTCATTATGAATATGGGGAAATAGAAGGATTGTAGGTTGTGGAATAAAAAGATTTATTTTTAAATCCCAGTAATCAGATTCACTAGCTCTAGGTCCATGGCTAGTCACTTAAACTTCTTAAGTATTTTGTTTTTGTTTTTGTTTTTGTTTCTCAGGTGAGGCAATCCTTGGTTGACCTTATAGATTGCTGAACCTTGTCATCTTACAATACCTTATTTTTTTTTTATTTTTTTTTATGCCTACAGCACCTGGTCTTCCTAGGTGGTCTCCCATTCAAGTACTAACCAGTCCCAACCTTGCTTAGCTTCTGAGATCAAACGAGATCGAGCACATTCAGGGTGGCATGGCTTTAGACTGAGTGTTGGTTTTTATCCATAAAGAATAATAAATGAGATTAAATAATACTTCATTGTGAAAACAATTTATAAATTGAAATGCAAGATGAAAATATGAGACAAAACCAGTTACGTTGACACAAAAATACAAAAAACTTCAGACATATCTATATTAACAGGATCAGAATTTGAAGAGCTAAAATTGACTTGCCAATCTGCTCCACGCATAAGAGCACACCTTTTGTGGATTCTGAGAAGGTATTTTTCAAAATATACATAAGTAAAATATGATCTAGTTAAAGGGAAATAGAAAATATGACAAGCAAAAAGACTAAACTAGTAATCAAATAATACTCACAAAGAGAAGCCCAGGTGTAGATGATTTCATTGGTGAATTTTACAAAATATTTAAAGAATCAAAAAGACAACAACAAAAACTATAGAGACCAATATCTCTTATAAACACAGATACACAAATCTTCAATAGAATACTAGCAAGCCAAATCCAACAGCATGGGAAAAAAAAAAGATTATACACCCTGATCAACTGCAATTTATCCCAGGAATGCAAGACTGGTTTAATACACAAAAAATCAATTAATGTGATAGACCATATCAACAGGTAAAATTAAAAACCAAAAACCGCAAAATCATTGCTAAGTTGCAAAACAAGCATTTGAAATCTAACACCCTTTCATGGTTAAAAAAAACCCACTCAACAATCCAGAAATAGAAAGAAACTTGCATCTATAAAAAGATGCTAGTAAAAGGCATCTATGAAAAACTCACAGCTAACATTAACTTAATTGTGAAAGACTGGATGCTTTTCTCTGAAGTTCAGAAACAGTACAAAGATGTCTGCTCTCTTTACTTCTGTTAAACATTGTACTGGAAGTGGTGGCATTAAGAAAATAAAAGTCATCTAGATTGGAAAAGGAGAAATAAACCTATCTCTAGTCACAGATAATATGATCTTGTCCATAGAAAGTTCTAAGGAATCTATAATTTGAACTTATAAAAGAGATCAGCAAGATTGCAGGATACAAGATCGATATTAAAAACCAATGTTTCTATACACTAACAATGAACAATCCAAAACTGAAATTAAGAACACATTCCCACTTACAATAACATAAAAAATAACAGTCTGCTTAGAAATAAATTTAACAAAGAGAGTATGATTCTTACACTGAAAACTACAAAACATTACTGAAATGAATTTAAAAAGCTCTAAATGAATGGAAGGACATCCCACAACCATGGTTCAGAAGGCTTAATATGTCAAGATGGCAAGACTACAGATCCAATACAATCTCTAGAGAATTTCAACTTGCTTTTTTGTAGAAAATGACAAGCTCATTCTATAATGAATATGGAAAGTCAAGGGTCTCAGAATATCCAAAATAGTCTTGAAAAGAAAAAACTTGAGAGAAAAAAAAATCTTCCTGATCTTAAAAGTTGCTTCAAAGCAACTATAACAAAACAGTGTGATAATGGCATAGGACAGATATACATCTCAAAAGAACAGAATCAAACATCCAGAAATAAGCTTTGGATTTGCTAGAGGTTTCTTAGTCATGACACCAAACACAAGCAACAAAACTAAATTAATTAATTAAATTCATCAAAATTAAAAACATTTGTACTTCAAAAGACACTAAGTAGAAAAGTGAAAACAATCCACAGAATAAAAATATTTGCAAATCATATATTTGACAAAGTCCTTGTATTTAGAATATATATAAAACTCTTACAACTCAATCATAAAAAAGATGAATAACCCAATCACAAAATAAGCAAAGATTTGAACAGACGTTTCCCTGTAGGATATAAACAAATGACCAAAACCTTCATGAAAATATGCTCAATATCATTAGTTATCAGGGAAATTCAAATCCAAACCTCAGTTACATACCACTTTATACCTACTGGTTGGCTAGAATCAAAAAGTCAGATAATGGGAATTTGTAAGAATATAGAAAACATGGAACCCTCGTACATTGCTTGTAGAAATGTAAAATGGTGCAGCTGCTTTAAAAAGCAGTTTAGCAATTCCACAAAAAGTTAAACATAAAATTACTGTTTCATCAAGAAATTTCACTCCTAGGTTTACACTGAAGAGAAATAAAAACATACATCATACAAAAACTTAAACACAGCATTATTCATAATATCCAAAATATGAAAAGAACTTAAATGTTTATTATGTAATGTAATATGTGGTATATGTGCATAAATAAAATGTGATATATCCATGAAATAAAACTGTATTCAGAAATAAAAGGAATGAAATACTGATATATGCTTTGACATCTAATCTTAAAAACGTTATGCTAAATGAAAGACTACAGTGACAAAAGACCACACATTATTAGATTCTATTTTTATGAATGTCTATAATAGGCTGTCTATAGAGAAATAAAGTCAATTTATGATTGTCTAGGGATAAAGGAATGGGTGGGGATAGAAGAGTGACAGCTAAAAGCAGATGGTTTCTTACTGGAATGTTCTAGAATTGTGATGCTGCTTGCACAACTCTGAACATACTAAAATCATTGAATCGCACAGTTTAAATGGGTAAATTGCTGGCATGTAAATACCTGAATAAAGCTAATAACCACAATAATAAAAAAAAAAGATATTCAGCCCTGGTACTAAGGGTTTAAAATATATTAATCCCTACTTTTGATAAATAGAATGAGATCTATAAAAAGAAGGCATAGATAACATTTTTTAAAGAAATTGAACACCACATTAACAAATATATATTTGCCTCACTTTTTAGATCCTAAATGTCAACAGTTTTTAAAACCTCAACATGTCTAAAGTATAATCTATCTTCAAATCATGGTAAAATTGAATATAGGTTACTACTCCTCAAAGAACTATGAATTATCCTTCCTCAACAACTTAGAGTCAAATAAATATTGAGAAATGTAATAGAAAATAATTTGTATTATACAGGTCAATCCTCATTGCAAATTCATGCACGAAGTCCCATACTACTGAGGTTTGAAGTGGTCAGAGGCTTTGTCAAGATTTGTGCTCAAAGAAGTCTTTAAAAAATAAGTAATGTACAGATTATGGAGGAAAGCAAGAAAGAACTTTTCAGGCGCTTATTGTATGTCTGCAGATGTATTACATTTCCATTCCCTTTTGCTTGTGCTTCTATGCCCCTGCTTTTCAAACAGATTAAATGCACATATTTACTACAATTATCCAAATAAAGAATGAGGTTCATATCTCCTTTTGTACATCACACACAATCAATACAAATATTTCACCTCATTCAAGATAAAATGGACAAAAATAGAGTAGTTTTTAAAGAAAATATGAGGGAAGTACAATGATTCTCTGATAGTCTATTGTCGCCTTATTCATGATGAGCAATAACTGTTACTTATAGAAAATCAAATTCATAATGATTTTATATTTTATATGATATCACTAGTTATACAACTAATTAATTCTACAAAACAATATAGGATAAGCCCAGTCATTATTTCTTTCAAAACTAACAGTTACACTGTTAAGAGCTCAGGCTACATTCAAAGCCAAAATCTGTCATTATTACCTGTAAGGACTTGTGCATGTTCCATAAGCTCTGAGTCTCAGTTTCCTCATCTTAAAATGAGAATAATAATAATAACAACAACAACAACAACAACAACAATAATATCATCATCATCTAGCTGCGGGAAAACAGCTTTGTTTTCATGGTCCCCAGGTGAATTTACTATTAAACCACACAGAAAAAAAACTGCTAAACAGAGCTGAGGTAGACTTTAGGAAAATGGATATCTATAGTTCAAGAAAACTGGAGGAAGCTATAAATCCATCTTCTGCTTCCAGACAGAGATACAGATGTGATGCTACTAAGTTTGTTTCAGAATCATGAGTGTCTCCTTATTGAAGATTCCCTTAAAAGAGGATATAAGTATTATTAGTGCAACTTTCTGAATGATTGCACAGTCGAAAATGACTGTGACACAGCAAAGATGATACTCCCAGGTATGACAGGATTCTACCTTGTCAGGAAAGGTAGGACATCTCCCATTAAGGGCTCTGGGACACATGAGAAGTGCTCAGATATGCTGAAACTGGTCCTGCTGTCTCTCAGCACTCATCTCATTAAACAAAGATTTTGTATCCTTGACTAACTAACTGAAGGCCACAATTTAACCTATGGAGAATATTTATGTAATTATTTATGTAATAAATAAGTGTCAGCCTCTCCCAGGATCTATAACCTCACAGGCTGTTGTGTACATATAACCATGTAATACTTTAAAAGTACTTGGCAGGATGCCTGTTATAGAATAAAGCTCTAAACAAACACTAGTTAGGACTACAGTGAAGGTGATAATGTTGATTATGAAATGAACAGATGCAAAGGTAATGCCAGCATTCTGTGCTGGTGGGTGATTAATAAGACATGAGTAGGGAAGATGCTACCTTTACTCCTCTAAAAGCTAGTGGTATGAGGAAATAGGGATTTTAATCAGTTCTTGGAGAACCCTGCTTCTCCTCATTTTGTGACAATTTCAAAGAGAATTAATGGCAATGTGGTAGTCCAGAAATTACATCAAAGAACACTTTTGTCCTTTGTCTTTAAAGTAGAAATGCAGTGATGGATACTAAATCAAGTTTGAATCTGACTTTCCAAATGTGGTCTTTTTTGTGATTCAGAGAGATTCTGTGTTCAAAGTCCAATTCAACAATGGTTCACTCAGGAGACAACCCTGCAAGATCGTCCAGAAGACATGACACAGATACAAGATCTAAAGGTCTCTCAGAGTGAAAGTAATATAGAGGGATGAATTACCGCAGGCCTCCTCCTCTGTCTTCTCTTATATTAAGGTTCTGCCATTACAAGCTCTGTGGCCACAGGCAAGATACTTAATCTCTCTAAGTCTCATTATAGTCACTTATAAAATGGGGAAAGTAGAAGCTACCTCATAAGCTCTATGGGCATTATTATTACCATTTCACTATTATTAGCATTATGAAACTGTCTTCATTGAAAAAAGGATGAAAGCAAAGGAAGTCAGGATTATTCATAGGCCATGACATTGGATCCATCTTCCTTTCTAGTTTCATCTATAAAATAGCCTTTAATTCTTCCTACAATTTATATACATCAAAATATTAACTGTTCCTGAATTATATCCTAATTCATATATTCTCAAACATTAGTTAAGCAACTACTGTCTTTCAGGGCCCTGAAATACAGCAATGAAACAATTTGACATCTGTCCCCAGAAAATTTATAATCTGGTAAAAGACCATTATTATACCATTATTGACATTGCTTCCTTAATACAAACATAATTCTCTGATGCTATCTCCACCAAGGAAGCATTTTCCAATACAGTCTGGACCCATCTCCCTTCCTTCTATTGCTATGTTTTCCTTTATTCTTGAATACAGCACTGAAAACACTGGCACATACAGAATAGTTAGTTGTATATATGGTAAATTCCATTATGGAAAGGATGGTGTCTTTTTTTAAATAGGGTCTTATTTCTGTGCACCCAACAGCATTAGTAAGCCACCTATCAGAAGATATTACACATAAATAAATGTGCAGTGTATACAAATAATATTTATATTCACTTGTTATTTTATATTTTCAAAATACTTTCTTACAAATCTCTTTTTTTTACTTCACTGTGACTTCTAAAATGTATAAGTGTAAAGGAAAAAAAGACCGTTTTTAATGATTCACCAAGTCACCAAAAGATAGATCTGAGAGTCTAGAAGAAAAGACTCCCTGCTATGATTCCAGTGATTTTTCTACCGTGGTTCTACTGCCTTCTAAGAGTCATCATATAATATGTCAATTTTGAGATAGATGTCTAAGAAACATTTAGGCAGAAGACTGGAAGTTAGAAGCAAGCAAGTTCAAGAGAGTGAAAGATTTACTCCTTTCTTAAAAAGGATAAAAAGTTATTGTTCGTGAATGACAAACCTAAATTTGGAATGCAATTCTAAATCAATAACTCTTAGCACTATATATTAACTGAAATATAACTTAAATCAAAACCTTTTTAACTGTGGGAGCTGCTAATGTTTTTGACTTCATATCTGCAGGATTCAAGGGTATGTCTCATTAATAAGCCTTAGGATATTGGTTACTGCACTCATAACAGACATGATGGGTTTCCCTACAAATGTATGTATATATAGAAATATGTGTGTATGATTGTCAATGTACAGAAGCAGCTCTAGACAAGCTCTAGGTTCAGGGTGCTCACTTGCCAAATATTCTATACTTTCAACATTGTGATTCTCACTGGACAGAATCCAGTGACCTAACCCTGAAATTCCTGAGCCATCATTTTTGATTGAGCTGATTCTTTCTGTCACCTAATCTTTTATTTTTTGAAAAATTAATTGTTTTAAATGGCTATTTTTCAACATGTATGATTTGCTAGTCAATGTTGGTACTAAATATGTATGCTTAAGGAGATGTTTATGTCATTATCAGCAAAAAAAACAGGGGGATAGAATTGCCTAAAACAGAGTGGGCTAAAATTGTCATGCTTCTACATTCCCAAAGATGAATAGGTATTAGACTTTCCTAAATTCCAGACCTCTGTTCCTTAACACAGTCTTTATCTCCACAGTCATTTGTATAAGCCCACTCAGTAAAGCAATAACTTTCCACTGATGCTGAGCTCATCACTTTTTCCTCAACTTCAGGGTGACAGAAAAAAATATTTTATTGTCTGTTAAAAAAAAAAGGCTTTGTAGCTGGGGAAAAAAGGAAAGAGACCAGAGGACATATTTTAAAGTAAGAAGATAACCCCACCTGTTGAAAATCATTGGGTTCAAAATGTAGCCCCCACAAAAGCTTTCCCAAGTTTTAATGATCAATTTACGTGATAAGTCTAAAATCAAGTGCAGAAACAGATTTATCACTGTGGGGACAAGGCTCTATATAAAATATTGGTTCTGTTAGCCAACTGGCAGCTCTTTTTGTTTGGACTCTCTTGCAATTACTTCAGGTCATTAGGCCCATCGTGAGTAGATATTTTACTGTCATTAAGAAAAGTGGTGTGATGACATTCAGTGATTTCATGATTATAGCAATAAGAGAGCAGGGAGGTGATTCCAAAAAGAAAGACCTACAGGCATTGAATTGAGTGAAAATTTTATATGAAAAAAAGAAAAAAGAAGAAAACAAGCATTTCCATGCATTGATTATCAATAGTTTTGTTTCATTCAACAAAAATAAACAGGGGGCCTACAGTGAGCCAGATAATATTCCAGGTGCTAAAAGATAGAGCTTTGAATAAGAAAGACAAGGCCCCAAGTTCACAGAACTTATTTTTAAGTGGGATGAAAAAGACAGATGACCAGATGTTTCAGATACTATTAGCTAGATGTAAGTGCTATGAAGAAATTATATTAGGTGATATAATAAAAAGTGACTAGGAACCTATTATAGGAGTTCTTCCTGAAATGTCACTCTAAAACTTAGATCTGAATAACAAAAGGTACCCAGTCATTTAGAAATCAAGAAAAATGTTGGGACAGCTGGTAAAAAGGCTATGAGACAAGAATAAATTGAGCATGTTTTAGGAACAAGAACCAAAAAATGGTCAATGTAGATAGAGAATATTGATTTAGAAGAAAGAGATGGAGAAGTGGTCAGGGGTTAGATCATGTAAGACTTTGTAGGCCAAAATAATTGTACGATATTCATTAAAAACCTAGTATATGCCAGGCACTATGGTAAACTCTGGAGATACATCTGTGAACAAAAAGGGCCAATTCCCTGACCTTCGGGAGCTCACTTTCTAGTTTAGAGACAGATAATAAATAATTGTTTTTTAATACAAATGATATGGAGAAAAATAAAATGAGATAAAGATGATTAGTTGTGGTAGGGACAGGCATGCTATATAGTGTGGTAATTAAAGAATAATTGCAACTCCTTACATTGAGAGGGTTGAATGATTCCCTTATACTTGAACCTGGGCTCACTTTGATGACTTACTTGACCAAAAGGATGCAGTACAAGTGATTTTCTGAGACTTTTGAGGCCACAACATCAGAATCCTTGCAGCTACTGCCCAAGACTCTCTAGGAACCCCGAGAGCACCAGGCTAAAGATGTCACATGTAGACACTCTGGTTGTGGCAAGCGGTATCTAAAATAGCTCCCGATGATCCAAACTTCCTAATATTCGTATCCCTGTATATTCTCCTCCCATTGAGTATGAGCTACACCTAGTGACTGATTGCTAACAAAAAGAATACCACAAATGTTGAGATGTCACCTTCACAATATTACAGTACAAAATCTATGTTTTCTGTTTGGCTTAATCTCTCTTGCTCTTTCTCCCAGATTCCTCACTCCAGAAAACAAGTTGCTATGTTGTGACCAACCTATGGATAGGCCCATGGTCATCAACCAGCAGGGACTTAAGACTTGCATGAGTTTGGAAACTGCTCCTCCCCAGAAGTCTTGAGAACTAAAACCCCAGAAAGCGCCTTGACTGAAGCCCACCTCTGAGCCAGAAGATGAAACTAAGTTCTACCTGGATTTTTTTGACCCTTAGAAACTATGAATTAATAATATTTGTATTTAAGCCACTATGTTTTGGGGTTGTTTCTTACGTAGCAACAAACGACTAACATACTGGAAGGCAATCCTCCTTGTGGCCAGGCTTCTATTTACCCCTGACGAAGTACCAGACACAGGAGTGAAACCTCACTGCAAGGCCACCTCCTAACTAAATACCACTTAATTTTCTCTGTTAATGCCAATTGCAATAACAAATTTATCCAGCCAGGCCCTGCCCAAATTCCTGACCCATAATAACAATAACAATGGTTGTTGTTTTAAGCCACTATGCTTTGGGGTAGTTTGATATGCAGTAACAGATCACTGGAATAGGTGGTCAGGAATGCCTCTTTGCTAAGATGACATTTGAGCAAACATCTGAAAGAAATAAGGGAGTGAGACATGTCAATATGAGGCAAAGGGAACAACTAGTAAAGGACCTAGGTGAAAGCATAAATGGCATGCTTACAGAGCTTCAAGTGGCTCTCTGCTGAAGTGGAGTAAGTAAAGACTAGAGTGGTAGAAGAAGCAAGATAGAAGCCCATAAAGACCATTTCAAGGACTGACATTTATTGTGAGTGAATTTCAGAGTTGTGAGCAGTGGTTCAATGGCTTGAGTAGAATATTCATTCTTGTGAAATTCTCTTAGTCCTGCTCCCCTTCACTTATAATAGCCACGTGTAAACGGTGAAAGCCTACAACAGACCCTTCCTTGGCATCAAGCACCCAACAACCAGGTATCTTCAAACGTATCTTAAGAAAATGACTCATGTACTCTGGAGTCTGTGTGTGACCTGTGCCTTCACTTCTTTCCATACTCTTTGTCTGGCCACATTTGCAATTCAGCACTGGTGCTTCCATTTTCAGAGTGTTTACATTAACTTCAAGTTGTTAACCTAGTTGTGTTGCAGAATGTTTCAGACAGCGCCAGAGGCTATAAATAAATAACAGTTATTTCAGGTCTGCCTGGCAAACAAGCCTCTGGATTCTACTGAGACCCCAGAGACTAGAACTGCAGCAGTGATGAATACCTCAAACAGGGCTAAAAGCAGGTATTCTCAAGGAATGCTAAGCAGACACACTCCAGGTGACACAGTTATGTCTGCCATCAACATATATATCCTGATTGCCACTGAGACCAATAAATAGACCTCTCTGTCATATCCACTTGGAATAAACCAAAGCTAACCTTAGCCTGATTATTTCATGTTACTAACAAGATTTAACTCTCCTCGAATTTTAGCAACTGACAAATGACCAAAAATTAAAGTCTTCCAAGGACTTCTTTTTTTTCATTTACCTAGAGAAGTGGGTCTCAAATTTTTCATTTAGAAAGACCTGTTTTTTAACATCTCATTAATTACCATTATCCAGCTATATTCACTTGGACCAGATAATTCATCTCTCTGTGCCTTGGTTTCTATACTTGTAAAGGGGAAATGAAACTACCTATATCATAGAGTTAATTATAAATTAAATGAGATAATATATGTAAAATACTTAGAAAAGTATCTGACATGTTAACAGTCAATAGTTAGTTCATCATCATTTAAAAATATTAACTATTCTTCTCTCCACATAAAAATAGTAATAACCCATTTTTTCTAAGAAAAACTGACATGACCATGTTACAATAAATACAGTAGCACCAAATATGTGAATTTATAATTCTTTATTCATTAGAGAGTTGCATATACTTGAAATATACATTGTATATGAGAAAGACATGGTGTTCATTGAGTCAGTCATACCTCAGAAATATGTGACCATTATAGAGTTTGGGAATCTCTGGTTCAGGAGTCAGAGCATTTTTATTCCCATCAATTTTACCATTTATGTCACTAGTATTATGTAATAAAAATTGTTCAGAATTATGATACACTACCCCAGAAGGAGTCTCACTTCCAATAAACATAATTAAAAATTACATTAATGTATTTTAAGAGAAAGATGCAGGTAATCTGAATTTGTAACATTTAGCAACAAAATAGAAACAAACAAAAATATCCTGATTTATTTTCAGTTAAGTAGAAAATTCAATTAATCATAATTCTTCTTTCATTGGCAGTCTAGCTGATTAAGACTGCAAATCAACGGTCCATTGCTTGGTCTATATACTTTTAACTCTATGGAACTCAACCTTTTGAAAAAATTCACCTAATATATAAAGAGTCATGGGAAATAGCTAAGGATTGTCAATTTTCTCCTCTGGTAGACTTCTGACCTCCTTACAACTAAGTAAATTGTTCACGAAAAAATAACATTATCTCATCTGATCTAATTGTTAGTTTACATATTAATTGCAAATAAAAATTTACTAAACATTTACTAGGTTCTCATGTATGAGGGGAAGTTATGGAGATAAAGAGCTGAAGATTTCACTCAATCCACATTCACAAGTAAAACAACAAAATTATATGATATACTATAAATTTGAATTAAGGCAAAGTCTTAGTTACTAGGTAATAATTGCCTTTATTTAATAGAGAAAAATACCCTCCAATGAACTGAAACAGAACAAGGTTGTAAAGGAGCAAATATATTTTAGAAACAAAGGAAGGAGGATAAATTAATATGGTCTACCGTGAGAACTATTTATAGTTTCATTAATAAATCTACCCATCTTTAATAATTTTTTATTTATAACCATTTTCACATTTGCTTTGTTAAGAACATAAAACATTCCCTACAGACAAGCTGAAGTGCAAAATTAAATGCTGTCATGACATCTAATTACTAAGAATAATTTTGTCTTATGAACAAGAGAACATATTACTGCTAACCTTCAGTACTAAACCTGGATCAAAATGTTGACTATTTTTTCTTCTCCAAATAGTTGATCACAACCATGAAAGTCCTTGCCTTCATTTGCTTTCTAGTCTTGGAATTCACATGTCCCTAACTCTCATTTGCAGGCTAAGGTTGGACTAGAAATGCTTTACCCAGATCTTCACTCTAAGAAACACTCGGTAGTATGGGCTCATCATCTCTCACCTCACCTCCCACTGCTACTCACACAACTGAATACAAATTTGCATGGAAAAAGCAGTTTTCTTCCCACACAAAGGTTTGTTTTTAGCCTAATGTACTTTCCAAATAACTGGTTGCCTTAGTGGCAGGCACTTTGGACAAAGTGTCTCAGAGTGAGTAAAGATCATTTGAAATGACTATTTGCTATCGAATAGAAAGCTGCTGTTTTAATGCTCAGGTGAGAACCAGAATTATTTCTCAAGGATTTTATATACATGCACATACTTTAGGAGAGAGGTGAAGATGAAGAAAACATTTAATCCTTCTTTCTCCCCATCGGGACTCTATTTCAAAAGCATATTATGGCTACAAAAATTGCTTGGTCCTGTGGCTACCTGAGTAAAAATTGCTGCTGCCTTTTGAGAAATCTATCCAGTACCTATCCTTTCATGGGTCAGTTGTGATGTATGTGAAAAGAGTGTAGTCATGGTACTTGAGTAATAATTAGATTATGCTACTTCCTTCACCAATTCAAAACTCATGATTGTATTTCCAGAGAAATGTTTCTAAGCACAAGGTCATAAAACACTACCAATTTCTGTTTAACCTGCCTCTTCAATCCAACTACTTAATCTGACAACTCTAATTGTCCACTAGCAAACACATTTATGCATTAAAATGTCTGGTTACATTGTTCTGAACCAAAGGATAATCTGACTTCAATAATCAGGTCTGAATTTAGAGGCTAATTGCATCTCATCCTTTAACCTTTAAAATGAGTTGCCCTTATAATTTAGCAGGATCCTCTGCACATTTGTCTAAAACTAGGAGTTCCAAAGGGGATGAAAATGAAGAGATTATTCTCTATAACTGTAAAGTGACAAAGCAATGACACCCTCTACCACCCAGCCCCACTCTTCAATTGCAAAAAAGGTCATGAAATTTATGTTCATACTGTGTACTTGCTGGATCTTTCGTTGACCATTGCTCTCATTTGCATGAAAAAAAAAGGAGAGAGAAATGTCAATATGTTCTTTTTAAAGTATCTAAACTTCAATTCCAGAAAGCCTCTTTAATAGATAGCATCTCTCTTTTCCCCTCTCCTTTTCTTTCTCTTTTACTTTCTCTCTTTCCAAAAGATGTAACCCCATAGTGTAGATTGGGTTTGGTTTCTGCAAAATCTGAGTCTCGATCCTAATGCTGCCCTAAGATGTCAAATAGCCCAGGGAAAAGATTCATCTTTCTTTCAATATTGTTTTTTTTCTTGAGTGAAAGGATTATTTGTCCCTTCCCACGGGATGACTAACGGGAGCTCCGACCAGACGTGAGACTCGAGGAGACAATCTGCAAGAGAATGGGGGACAGGAGACGCAAAGAGTGGAGGCAAGACAAAGTTCTGATCAAGCCTCAAAGTTTATTTTCACACAAGGGTATATATATTTTCAAAGATCAGAGGGAGGCAGGCATGGGGTGATCTGGTGTGGCGCTGGCAGCCGTTAAGGGTCTGCTGTTGGGTGTTAGATCAAACAGGATACTTTGGGTTTCTGGCAGCTCCAGGCATGGGCTTATCTGTGCAGGCATCTTCGGGTTTATCTTGGGTTTGCCCTTCTGGACTTTTCTAGGAGCCTAGCAAGACTTGTGAGACTTATGTTCAAAGGTTAACTTCTCAGTTAAACTTTCCTATGAGTTGGCTCCCAGCAATTATTTTTACAACCTACTCCATTGCTAGTAGTATCTTGCATATGTTTAACACATAGTCATTATGTGTTTGTTTCGTGCCATATCACTAGGTACATTTGAAAAAGTCTGAATAGAAATGAAATAAATTTTGTATGTTAATTAGGGACTACAGTCACTGTCCTTGAAGAGATTATAACCACACATTTACCCAGCTTTAAAGAAATAATGAAAATGTGTCCTGATAAAGATAAATCCATATATAAATATCAGTCATTAATACTTGTTTAGATTTTTCTATCACTTGCCTATTCTGCTTCTTAAAAGAAAGAACTTATAAGTCATATGTTTTTCTTATGATTCTTAGACTGACCCTAAACTGTAGTTTTCATATACATTCAATACAACTTTCAGCTGGGTAATATTGGTAAAAGAAAAATAATAATAATTTTAGAAAAATAAAAGTACAAGTATGTTTACATATGCTCTACTATTTGAATTCTTGACATTTTGCCTATTTGAATGAAATAAAGGGAATTTCTCTTCTCCAGTTGAAACAGCTCTATCAAAAGTCTAGGAAAATCTAGGAGTGAGAAGAGTTGCTATTCGATAGGTACAAAATTTCAGTCATGCAAGATGGAAAAGTTCTAGAAATCTGCTTATTAACAATGACTACCGCATACTTAAAATTTTGTTGAGGTGCTATCTCATATTAAGTATTTGTTATTACAATAGAAAAAAATTAGTCTAGAAAAATCTTTTTACTCCATGGATAATTAAGGAACAATTGAGATTTGAAGAAAGCTTTTGAATAATCAGCTATTCATCACTCATAGATTTAATGATAATCTGTTGATTTCTGTAACTGTTTTCGGTCTCCTACAGTGAGCAGACTGGACTTTGTTTGCTAGGACTTTTAGAGATTCTAATTCAGTAGATTAGCTTAATAGCCCCCAAATCTGTATTTTTAGCAGCACTTCAAAGATTCATAGGCATAGGTCTACAGACCACAGTTTGAGAAGTCTGGGGTGGTGTGCATCCTCTACACCACATGCCAAGGACGGATCTGATGAAATCATGTGTAATACCTTTCATGGCTCCTGCTGAAACATTAACATGGAAAGCACTGGCCTGGATGTCCTTGGGAGCTTAAACACTATAATATTAAGGGGGTCAATTCTGGAAATAAAGTCCATGACTCTGGCACTATTAATACCAACAATGGTTGCCATGGTGACAGAAACTATAGTCAAAGTTCCTCACATAGAAAGTAAATTTTATTAAAAATGACTAATATTCTATCCATAGGAAATTTACTAAAACAGCCATAATTCATCAGCAAGCTAGCATAATAAAGAAAGAAAGAAAAAGAGGGAAAAAAACTACCCTTTGGTCTGTCAGATCTCAGAGCCTACATTTTGTTCAAGTCCCTTATAAACACAACAAGACACCTCAATGGTGATGCTGCAACTTTAGCCATTTATTTGGCTTTTTTTTCAGTTTGGCATTAATGTTGACTGGAAGATGCAAATTCTGATAGTTATTGCAATTTTAAAAATATATTAAGAAAGGCTGATGGTAACAAATACATGGATAAAATATACTACCAAGCCAAGGTTATTTCAAGCTTACATTTCTCTTCCTTTTTTCTACTATTAGAATAAAAACCTTTTTCCACTCAAAAATTTTTCAAATGTGTTCATGACATCTTGGTATTCTTGGAATATCTTTTTTTATACAAGGTCCGATGATTATAAATCAGAACCGTCAAATAGAATCATACTCCCAGACAATAATTTCCTGGATAACTAACCTTGTATATTTTAAGATGTCTCAGAATATGTAAAAAATGTTCCTTCCTTAATCAGACCTGCTTCAGGAGGAGTCTAGGAAAGTCTTTCATACCATGGGTGATTAAGAAATCGTTGGAATGTGAAAGAAGAATTTAAATAATACAGTCTCCTACAATGTCAGAAAGTTGTCAAATCATTCACAGATCACCTAAATTTATATTCTTCTTCTTCATATATGTGAGCTACAACAACATTCACAAGACCAACTTATCAAGTAAAAACAAAATCAGACTCAGGCAATTTTTGTATCTAGACTTTGGTGGATATACTAGACTGATTAATTCATATCTCACAGAATTTAAAATTTTTTCACAGTTTTCTACTTGTCAAAAATATAATACCACCATCAAGATGACTTGCAAATTATAAACACTGTAAATAGAGTCTAAAACCCATGCTCCATTTTTGCAAAACAAAGAAATGATCTCACATTAAAGACAGCACTTTGAATAACAAAGATTTTTTTCCATTAATGTAGCCAACACTGATTAAGTGATTATGGGTCTTTGACTACACGTTAGGCGACAGATACACAAAGCTAAACAGAAGGAGACTACATTCTAGCAGGCCTGACCATCATAGGGCCAGTTTCAGCCAAAATAATAAGAATCACATTTCATGTATGCAAAACTTGTGTGGGAACATAGCTGAACTTGAGAATGACCCTCTCTGCTAGGGGAGTCACAATTAAGTGAACTATTCATTTCACAAATCCCACTCTGCCCCACGAGCTGCAGTAGAACCTGGGAGAATAGAAAAGAATAAAATATAGAGAGGCACTTGTGATGCAGGGAATGTTTGTCAAGTGCATAGACTGCTTCATAGGGCAGAAGGGTGGAATAAATGGTGGGTATGGCAGGAAATGACAATGGAAAAGTCTGTCCAACCAAAAATCTTTAAGACAAGTTTGTCTTTTCTTCAAGTCACTAGCATGTTCTGAGGGCCATCATTCTCCTTTCCAGCTGTTTCACAGTGTCACACACACACACACACACAAAATGAAAGTACCTGTGCATGGCACACTGAAGTAAACTTCTCTTCCAGGACTGAAAGAAGCAAAGTCTCAGCAAACCTGAAACTCACTCCCAGCCCATCGATGGGAAACCCCAATCAGAGAAAGCATGTCCTGGTTAAGAATCAAGCTTCTCAGAATTAAATGCTCGATTCAAATTCTGAATCACCAGCTGTGTAAGCTTGGAGAACTTCCATTCTTCTTCTTTTTTTTTTAGCTTATTTTTATTATTTGTTATTTTTTTTCAATTACCATTGATAGTCAATATTATTTTATATTAGTTTCAGGTGTGCAACATAGTGGTTAATTATTTACATAATTTACAAAGTGATCCCCCTGAGAAGCCTAGTACCCACCTGGCACCATACATCGTTAGAATAACTTTCTTTATCTAGTTAAGCTGCTGTTTCTATACCTGTAAAATGAAGTTGATAATATCTAATGACAATGTTGTGAGGGTTGAATAGATAATGGAAGTAACTAAATACATGTAACAGCTCACCAAATTTTAGCTACTAATAGTCTCATTAGTTACTACAGGAATACAGAAGAAATAATAATTAAAATGGCTGTTGTACACTGAAGTTCTAAGAAGAGTTGGGAGCTGTTTAATTTATAACATTTAAATGAGGAAGGCACAGAGAAGCTAAACAATTGCTGTTTGCACAGCTAACAAGTGATAGCCATTTGAAACATGTTAGGAAAATTGTCATTCCAGGGGAAACCTCTACCCCATAAAAGAAAAGAGTTCTTTGATAAACAAAAACTAATAGTGAATTCTTAGCTTCTCTTAAGAGACATCATGCCATTTCTAAGTTTGTCTAAACCTTCTTTATGTTCATTTATGTTTACTGCCTCAGCTGTGTGCTAGCTATTCTGTTGTACTTTTTTTGTTGTTTTTCTACATTTAGATCACATATTGTATCTCCTTGGGCTAATATTTCCAGATTTGAATAGAAAGTCTGTTTTCTCCTTAGACTAATTCCGATTTCTAACTCTGGATTCATATAGTAACCTCTTGTATCCAGTCCTTTACTAGACAATTTTTTAAGTGGTGTTTTGTCTTTTTAAGATGTTGCTACTAGAATGACACCTAGTATTTTAGGGTAACTTAGGAAGTTATATTGAGTCTGGTTCGCAGGCCTGTTTTGTTTATGAAAACTCTTCTCTCAAAAAGCTTAGAATATAGTTGAGAAGAAAGGCTAATATATTGACATAATGCTTGTTGAATGATAATAGATGTATTTTATGTTTCCCCCCTACCCACAATGGCCTTCACCTTTTTCTGCTTACCCAAACACCATGCATCTTTCCATCTTGCAGGATAAGATTTTCACACACACACACACACACACACAGTGAAAAAAAGTTGGTGAATGTCATAGACAAAGAAACAGCATGAAATGATGCATCTAGAACTGCCCATCAGTGTTTTGCTGGCCATTAATGAGTATGCTATAGATTTGCTCTAGTTCAAACAAGCTGCAGAAAGATTGATTTAAACAGAGGGAAAAACTATGTTTTTGTTTTGGGGGGTTTTAACACTGTAGGAATTTTCAGAGCTTTCAACATGCTCCAGCACATTGTGAATCACCAAGGCAGGCAAAGGTATACTAGTTCCCAAATATACTTGACCCTGGAATTCAAGTTAACAGATGCTGAAAATAACATGCCATAGAACACAGATGTAGAAAAACAGTTTTTAAAAACCAAAGGGGTAAAACAAGCATTACTTAGGGGACCCAGAAAAAAACAGTAAAATTTAATTAGAAATTCTAGCATGAGGATTCCTGGAATGTGATACCTGGAAGTAGAGAGCAAGACCCAGCAAAGGGATTCAGTCTTGATACTATATGAAATTGGAGCTCATTTTCACAGAGCATACTATTACAAGTACTCAGTCATGTAAAGGTGTTCAAGTTTAAAGAATACAATATTCACATTCAAGTTATGTTTTTGCTGAGTGAAACAGAGCTTTCAGCATTTCATTATTGTTTTCATGGTGCACGGAAAATAAAGGTAAAACATCTGGCCTTCTGACATCATTGATTTCCTACTTTGCACAAATAATTTCTGTAAATTAAATTGGCACCTAGAAAAAAATTGATTGTCTGGTCAATAAAAATTATGTTGAGACTTTATTCAGAAGGGTTGAGGTATAAACTAAGTTTTCAAATCACTAAATGAAAACTAGTTATTATTTTCCAAAAAAAAATAGATGTGCATGATAATTTTTCCAAATTGTCACCCTTGGCGAAGCAAATCATTAAAAAAAAAAAAAGATGTATATGAGACTATCTTATTGTTTAAAAACATGGAGGTAAATCCTAGTGAAACAGCTAAAATAGTTTAAAACTGTTTTTCTGGAGAATGACGTGGGGTGGGGGCCAGGAAGTTAGTAGAAAAGAAGCTGGGAATAGCTGTTTTTTAACTATGTCTTTCGGTATTATTTGCTATTTGAATACTTGTTTGAATTCTTTGGTCAAAAGATTAGATACTGTTTAAAAATTAAATATATATTTGTCACTTAATGTATTTTTTTGCTAAAATATGTAAGTGCAGAAGTGAGTATTTAACCTGAGGATGATATGGCTATGGCATACAATGAATACTGTGATATGGGGTCTCTTTAAGATTTGATTACTAATAAAATGTCTACCCTCTATTTACAAAGCAGAGAGTTTAAAATAAAGCCAGTGAAAGAAATCTATGTGTTTAATCAGGAAAATTTTTAAAATTTGACTCACACCAAGTGGGGTTTTCCTCCTTCAATTTGAAAATGTAATTTACTTTATTCTTTCCTGTGGCATTTATTATTTGTATTATTTATCAGACAATTAATCCTTTACAACTGGTCCATAAACACTTTGCTGGAAGGTCCATATCGTCCTCAATTCTCATCCCAAATAGTCACTTCGCACTGTAGATGCATGATGAAGAAAGAAAGAAAGGAAGGAGGGAGGGTGGTTAAAAGAAACAAATGGGGAAATTCTTACCCAGAATTTTTACAGGCAAACATATTTTAAAACATTCTTGAACTTTTGGCAGCATTGCTTTTCTGTTCTTTGCATGTTTTTATTTAACTAAACAAGAATAATCTCAAAAGCCCATGGTTTCAATTTATCTGACAGAGAAAGCCAGAGAATTACCCTTCATAATATTTAATTAAACATTTCTATCAATTATGCTAAATAAATATACAGTCACAATTACTGCTGGTTCCGTTGGCGTTTAAAAAGATAAGCATATATTAAGGCCCCAGTTTGGCTATGCAATACATTAGATTCAGTTAGCAAACACAGCAATTGTTTTTCCTAAGAAAATTGTTCCTTTTAATTAAAGCATTTGCTCTTCTCTTAGCACTTTACAATGTGTGATGCAAAATAAACATAAAACAAGTACTGCAGATTTTTCCTCGGCTTCCTCAGTCCAGATTCAGAGTAATTTGATTCAGAACTTCTTAAGGGTTTATTTACTTGAAGTGGAAAAAAAAAATACTACCAGCAATTTTAGTAATCAGCAAAGCTGCTTTATCAATGAATCATACTAAGAAAATTCCTATAGAAACCATGATGAGATATTAGGGTGTGGGATCTTTTACCTCCTTTTTGCTCAATAACTAACAAAGGAAATCTTCAGTTATGTATTGAGATGAATGTTGAAAAGAATTGTCTCATGTGAAAATAATTTTTTCAGACACTGGAGATCAGGTAGGAATAAAGAATATGGGTCTTGAGCCTAAGGTAATTTATCAGAACTGGATGTTCTTTCTCTTCAAAATACCACAATTAGGGGAGAAAAGGAGAACTACATTTGAGTTCATTTTGATTTTTAAAAGTAATCTCTTATCATAATGTAATTGCTCTTTTCTTCAATTACAATTTTAGAATGTTGCAATTCTTTCTCTCTCTCCTTCTCCCCACCCCTCTCCCTACTTCGTTTATCTCTCTCTCTTTATCTCCATAACAGTAAATTCTCACTTAACATCGAAGATAGGTTCAGCAACTTTAAGCAAAATGATGTATAACAAAACCAATTTTATGATAGGCTAATTGATATAAACAATAATTAGGTTACTATGGTATCTCATCAGTGTTATAATAAGATACCATTATTCAAGGATCTGCTGTATACCTAACTCATGCCCTGGATCCATTTTTTTTTTTTTTAAATGGGTATTAGATGAAAGAGTGTTCATCTAGTAGACTTGAGTCATCAAAAGAAGAAGTGTGATTTGGGTGAATTTTCTTTTTTAGTGACTGTTAGTAGAGATTCTAGAAGCTCTGAAATTAATTCCTCCCATAGAACCACTTCTAGTGGAAACTAAGCATAGAATTGTCAGTCTATACACACACCTGTATGAATGAATTTTTCAAAGAAAAATTCAATGAAAACATTTTATGATTCTATGTGATGCCAAAAACAGGTTTCACTTTTTAATTATTTAGAATTTACTGTTTTTTTAACCTACAACTAAAAGAAACACGTCCACTCCCATCCACCCAAATATGTGTGTGCCTGTGTGTGTGTGCGCATGTGTGTGTGTGTGTGTCCAGGTGTGTGCACATGTGTGTGAAAGTTAAAAAGTAGGTCACAAAACTAGAGACAAAGTTTATCTCTCCTTATGAGAAGAGAACCCATTACAAATTCGAGCTAAAATTTATACCTTTGTCCACCCCTCCCTTATAGGTGCCAGCATGCCTGTCACCTGCCTCACTTTTTTGTCCCTACCCCCATATTCCTTCTGACTTTCCTCACTCTGGCCTCTTCCCAATGACAATCTCTATTTTGTTCTGAAGTCCATAATTTCACTCCTTAATTTTGAAAAGATAAATTTAGAATGTCTAAAGTTTGTTTTACCAACTAACAGGGAAATCTTTGCTTGACAATCACTTGAAACAAAGACTAGGTAATGTAACATGAGCCTTTCAGGGATGCATGCCCCATAGAGTTGGGCATACAGGAAAGGTGACCAGTTCCTACTATCCATAGAGATGAGTCTCCAACGACTAAATATGTTTCCTAAACAAAGAAATAAGGACATTTATAAATATAAAGCACTAGATCAGGGTTAAAACAATAAGATTCCAGTTTGAAGCAAGATAATTAGCTTTAAAGTTAAAATATCTTATACTCATTTTCTGACTGAATTAGTTGTTAATTAACTCTGGGAAAATAACTTCCATGTATTTCTGTTTCTACGTTTGTAAAATGAAGTAATATTATCTGCTTGGTAGGGTTGGAAAAGTAATGAGAGAATGTATATAGTTTGGGACACAGTGACAGGTTAGCCTTTACAAAGGGTGTGCATGAGCTCAGGGGGTGGGAGACATAGGTGATCAAATGTAATTCAAAGAGGAATGCAGAAGAGAATTTGTCATTTTCTAATCTAATCAGGCCTTCTGGGTTGTGTCTTTGTCCCTATAATTTCTTTCTATGAAGTGCTCAGTGCTAGAATAACGGGTATTTGTACAATGGGCTTAAATATTCGTGGAACATCTGTCTTCAACATCGGCTAACTTCTATTTTTCCTTTCATTTTAAGCCTCAGCGCTCCAAGAAGCTTGATTTTACTGACAGGACTGCCTTCCAAAGCTTAGGATAGGTCAGCAATCCTTCCAGTTGGCCCAAGAGCTATGCCCTATGCTATAATATAAATCACTAATTTGTCACATCTTTTCTTTTTAATCATACTATGAGAGTCTTTAGAGCAGAGAATGTTTTCCTACTTACTACTGCATTACTAGTAAATAATGCAGAATCTGAAAAATGTGTGGTCAGAGTTAACATCTGTTTTCTAGTAGTCTAACAACCAAACAACCTTGTGGCTTTTGGTGAAACCTCCAGGGCATGAGTCTTGGTAGCAGGAAGGGCTGATAGAAGCACATGGTACCAGAAATTCTAATTTTCTTATAACAAGAAGGGCTTCAGCATGAGACCCAGGCTTGGCCAACTATACAGCCCTGCCCAGGACTCTGAATTCACAGCAAAGAAAACAAAGTATATGAAACAAGAGATTATTTGCAGTGGCATCTGTGCTATCAGGAGTTTAAAACTGCCAATCACAGTCATAAAAATACCATGGACTAACTCTGGCACTGTCCTGGTTGTGGTCTGCATTGTCATTTGTCTTATCTTCATAGGCCAGGTCTTTGATTCTATTAACCGCATAGTTTTCTATAGATAAATTTATTTGCTGCTCTAATTAGTCAGCAGTGATTTCTATTGTTTACAATCAAGCCACCTAAACAGTAAAGAAAGAATTCAAAATTTTACTAAATGGATGTTCAGATAAATGGACTGATATGCAAATAATTGAAACAAATAAATGAAAGAAAAAAATCAACAGAAAACTAGGTTCAATTTATATAATATTTACCATTCTTTCTCTCCCTTCCTATGACTTGGCCTCTTAATCTTTTCCTTAATAACAATTAATTTTTAAAACAGACATCCTAGTTTCCTAGAAAGTCTTACAGTCCTTAAATAAGTTATAATAATGATTCCTAAGATATTGGTTTAATTATGTTCAACTAGACTGGGAACTAGTTGAATTAGGAGCCTGCATCTTCTCCTTCAAGCTCATTTATTTTTCTGAAACTAAGAAAAACAGAATAAAGGAAATGAGCATCACTTCAATTATAGAAACTAGTTGAACTTAGTACTATATTCAATCTTTAGTTTCAATAAATAATTCTACTCATGATTCTAAACAGCAATTAGAGATCTTCCTGTAAATATTCCTCTGATACCTTAAATTCAACAAGTCTTTAAAAATTAATAGACCTCCTTACTTCTAAACATGGTTTAAAACTTTGTTTATTCTTCAGGTTCCTGATGAAACATGAGCCCACAGATAAATATCCACCACTTTCTACCTGCAAATTTCTTAAAATTAGTAATAGATACAGTATGACAAATCTGTATTACTGATAGAAAAGTATTTTTAAACCATTCCATATAAATGCTAGATATTTTGAGGCAATTCTAAACAATGGAAGGAAAGAATAGAGTAGAATTTTCATTATGCATAGGAAATTCCAAGATGGGAATAAGTCAAGGACCCTCCACCCCTGCCAGTAGAACCATCCTCAAACCTCATACTCAGAAAATAAGCTCAAAAAAAAAAAAAAAAAGATAGATCCTAATGGAGCATGTTTGTAACATGACAGCAGATTCGACACTCCACCAACTGGGATGTAGACATCTATGAGCTCTTTTTAATCAGAATAGACTTATGACTGCCTTGACCCATAGAACACAGCCACTGTGACTGTGACTTCCAAGATTTTAAAAACAGCTCAAAGACCATGCAGTCTCTTCCTTGTTAAATGGAGCACTCACTGACAGAGTCCAGGGCCCCCACGTAAGGAATCTCATGGCTCTGAGAAGCCACATATAGTGTGGTCAACACTCCCAGCTGAGTCCTGCTTCCAGCCATCTGTGCCAATGTCCCAGACATGTGGTTGAAGCCAATACATCTAACTAGCCCTTTTATCAGTGGAATGCCACAGAGTGCCCTCCATCAATGTCCCCTTGATCAAAAGAAAAAACTAGTCAAACTTTGTCCAACTAATTCAGAAATTTGATAGAGAAAATAAAGTGGCTGTTGGTTTAAGCCCCTAGGTTTTGGGTAGTTTGATGTGCAGCAACAGAATTTGATAAGAGAAGTGGTAAAACTAAAGGTGTAACATGCAGCATTGTGTAATATGCAGAACAGGTAATGGATGAAAACACTGTGGGCCTCAAGAAGGCTGTCAAAGGGCTTGGTGGAAAGTAAGAAATATTTTTTGAAAGGCTAGAGGAAAAAATATTCTTGTTATGCAATAGCAGAAAGTCTGGCAACACCAATGCTAGTACAGAAAATAGGAGAAGTACCTATACTTAATGAATTCAATGACCTAGCTAAGACAACTTCTAGACAGTAATGGAGATGCCATCTGCCCTGTTCTAGATATCTGTAATAAAACGAAAGAGAACAATGAATCAAAGAATAAACTATTCAGTTTTTGAACTGAATTTGGAGGGCATGTGACAGTCTTTCCAAGCAACTCAGTTTTCAAAGATATAGCCTTAGGGAAATGATCAAATTCAGAGCACAGCAAAGAAAACACAGCCTCAAGGACTCTAAGTTTTGGTTGTAAGATGCTCTCTTATGATGTGAGAAAGATTTAAGTGAGCACCTCAAACACTCTTTCACCTATACAGAAAGGCTTCTAAGAACATTGAGAGCATTCCTCAGAGACTCTCCCAACTAGACAATAGTGCTTCTAAGACTCATAAGAACCCCAACATCTACAGACAAAGAACAGTCTAAGAGAGCTTCTTAGCTGCAATACTTAATTCTTTTCCTATGATTTAGGAAAAGAAAATATGACTCAGAGGACAGAACCAAGAGTTGCAGAGAATCATTCCCAGAGAGCGGGGCTGAGCCCCATTCATCAACTAACAATATGTACGCAAATGAATTTTAGAATTGCTCTACTAATGAGTGCTACGTAGGTCTCATTTTCCCCGTTTTGAATGAGAGTATCGAGTATCGTGAACTCTAGTTTCCATCACTGTATCTCACCTCTGCATGTCCTAGGAAAGGGAGGGAGAAAAGGAATTGTCCTGTAAGTTCTCAGTTCTTTGGAACAAGGAAACTGTGCCCAAGTAACTGAACTCAAAACTTTATCTGTCCTGGACATGATTTAACATGAAATCTCAATCTCAAGCCTGTAAGTAAAGGGGATGGCTGCTTCTCTGACCTTATTAGACTAACTTGCTTTATATAAAGCCTCCTGAGAATGACCAGAAATTTGAATAATGGTTTTTTTTTTATTCACAGCCTAACATTCAGGGTCTCTTATCCAATCATCTTGATCAGCATTCACTAATCACCTCTATCATTTGACTAAGTAACAGAAAAGTTTAGCAGAATTTTTTGTAGTCAACTCTTTTATCCATTTATTTTAAAAAATTTGATGGATCATAGAATCAAAGTAAAAAAGAGCAACATAAAGATTCTAGAAAAATATAAAGAAGTTCTTTTTTTTTGATTATGAGATGGGCTGGATGAGACACAAAACACATGATACAAGAATATTATCAATTGGACTTCAACAAAATGTCTGCTCATCAAAAGACAGCAATGCATAAACAAGAAAATGAATAAACAAGCCATAGACTGGAAAAGATATTAGCAGCACATATATCTGACAAAGAATTTGTATTTGGAGTAAAGAACTACAAATTACCAATAAAAATGCCCCCCCAACCAAGTTTTCAAATTAAAAAAATAGATACAAGACCTAAACAGATACTTGACAATAAAATCTATTTAATTGGCCAAGAAAAAAAAGTAAATTTATAATATCATTTTCCTGTCATGCTAAGCTCCACCATTTTTAGTAATACAGCAAAATCAAGTAATTTTATTTTGAATGATAAACCTTTTAACCAAATTTTACAAAATCGTCCACCATAATATTAGATATTTTACATTTGACAGAATAAATATCCAAAATCTTAACTTTTATTTCATAAATTGGATGGGAAAAATATTCAACCATTATTGAATTTAGTTTTCTTTTTGACGGATCTGAACATTCTGATATAAACTTGTCACCCTTTAACTATTAAAGATATTCTTCTGTGAATGCAGCCAACACATTCACAGCTACTGCTTAAGTTTTCATACATACACAAGAAAATCTGGAATAAAAATGGAATGAAAGCTATTTTAAACAGTCATTTTATCTAAATGATGAATTATATTTCACAGGGTGATATATAAACATACCATCTACAGCTGCATATTAAATCACAGTTGTCAGGCACATTCTTCTTAATATAATTATTAATGTTTGAAGTAAGTTCTGATGCTTCCTCAGCATATTTGTCTTCTGTTTTCTATACAGTCATTGATATCATTGTTGTCCCCACAGCAGGGAATAACTTTCAACAAATACTTCGCATGAGCTAAATGCTCTTCATCAACTTTTTTGAAAAACAAAAATTTAGTGCTTTTTTTTTTAAGTATTCAGTTTTAGAATTAACTCCAATATTAAATGTATCACAATGTAATGACATACATATTTGTATATTTGTTCATATAATAAATATCAACATCATTGTACCAATAATGTTCAGAACACTCTCAATATCCTCAACCTTTCTTTCCTCCACATATTTATGTATAACCAATACCTGTTCATTTTACCCACTGATTCCACCAACTCAGGGGTCCCTAAGCCCAGGGCCACAGACAAGTACCTGTTCATAGCCTGTTAGGAACCAGGCCACACAGGAGGAGGTGAGAGGTGGGCTAGCAATCAAAGCTTCATTTGTATTTTTAGCCACTCCCTAGAACTAGCATTACCTCCTTGGCTCTACCTCAGATTATCAGGCATTAGATTCTCATAAGAACACCAGTCCCTAGTGCCAAAAAGTTTGGGGACCACTGTTCCAACTGGTAATCTGTAGCTTCATGTATCTCAGCGTCCATAGCACAACTATCTGGAACACCAAGTAAGGAGAATGAGTATTTCTTCCACCAATATCAAGTAATGAGTTAGCAGTCACAAGTTATTCTTAGGAAGTAGTTGTTGCCAGGTAAATGAAAAGGGTAAAAAATATAAACTAATCATAACTGAGTATTTTGTCTGATTTTGCTTTGTGATAAAGTGAAACCTCTGATCTCTGAATGGCAGAAGCTAGAAGGCCAAAGTGGAGGTCTACAGAACCTCAATAGGTATGTGCACTTTCCCAACAAAAGTTGGAAATTGGAATTAAAGAAATAATATCATACACGATAGCATCAAAACATAAAACACTTAAGGATAAATTAAACAGATTACATGCAAGAGTTATGCACCAAAATCTACAAAGAATTGCTGAGAAAAATTTTTGAAGACCCAAACATTGACAAAAAATTTATGATCATGGTTCAGAAAACTCATTATTGGTAAGATGTCAATGCTTCTGAAGTTGATACTATAGGGTCACTGCAATCTCAATCAAAATATTGGTAGGTTCTTTGTAGAAATTGAGGAGCTGATTCTAAAATTAATATGCAAAGACAAAGAAAATTTTAAAACCTGAACAATTTTTAAAATGAAGAACCGAGTAGGAGAACCTACAAAACTGGATTTCAAGACATTCTAGAAACCAAGAAAGTGTGGTATTGGACAGACTTATAAATCAAGAAACAGAATGGGGTGTGGGTAATTCACACATACATATATGGATAAATTCATTCATGTGACATTCTGAAAAAGGCAAAACTGTTGGGCCAGGAAACAGATCAGGGATTAGGAGCAAGAGACGTTTGACTGAGGAGAGGCAAAAGAGAACAATTTTATGGTGACAAAAATGCTGTATCTTGGCCATGGTAATGGTTATGCAACTGTATCCCTTTGTAAAAAGGGGTGGAATTGAACTCATTTTAAGGGTGGATTTTATTGTGTGTATCTTTTACCTCAGTAAAGATTTTTTTTAAAAAAAAAAAAAGAAGAAGAAGAAAGAGGAAAGGGAAACCTCAATTGAGCTGTTCCTTTCTCTTGGAAATATTTCTTACCTGAATTATTTTCAACCTAGCATCTTCCTCCAGCAGTTAAACAGCCACTCTCATTGGCGTGTTCCTAGACTTGTGGTTTGTTCTAGGTTAAACCCATGGATGTCTCTGTCTGTTCTCACACTGGACTGGGTTCCTTGAGAGGTCCCCCTGCCCCAAAGCTAAATCCCTGCTTAAAGTCACATCTAACATATAAAGATAGTCAAAAATTGTTGAGAGAGAGAAAGAATAAAGTAAGAGAAAAAAAACATTGTTTTCACTACTATTTCCTCTCTCAACCCTTAAGTGGATGAGAGAAAATGCTTTCCTCTGTCATTCTGTAGACACCAAAGTGAATCTTAATTATAAAAATGTCCTGGATTCATGTTTTAAAATGAACCCAGAATTTTGTTTTTATGAGGATATGGTGAGTCCAAGAGATTATCAGATGCTTGTCATTGAAGAGATGGTTTGTGACACAGTTCCCAAGAGGGAAGGGGTATGCTTTGCCATGCAGGGCCACAGAGAGAAGCACCAGAGTTAGTCAGGAAGCAAAAAGACTTGGGGGAAAGGGATTACAAAAGCCTTTATTTGGTTTTCAGAAAAAGGAATGAACAAGGCAGAGTAAGCAGCTGAGTAGGCTTAGCATTGGATAACTTCAATGACGTCACTGGGCTCTGGACTGTAGGTGATCTCTAGTTTGCCAGTACCTGATTTTGGGATGACTTATCATAAGAAGATGATGTGCCAGAATTTAGAAGCCTGGTAAAAGGAAGTAGAAAGGGGTATGGATTCAGGACTTGGTGTGTTACTGGCAAGTATTTGTTATCTTTAAGAGAGGAGGCAATCTCTTCCCCCTTCTCATTCCCTCACCCCCTAACCCTATCAGTTAAGCCCTATCTGCCATACATTAAGAATACAGAAAATAAGAAAATATAGTTAATACAACTGGTATAATATCTTTGCTCGATACATCATAGTTTATTCCATAGCCTTAGAATAGAACTGGGTGTGCACTGCTGGTTATCTAGCCGCGATTGCTATTTTTAGCCTATAACATCAATCTAACATCTTGCTAAATATCAAGTGAAAAATTGCTTAGATGATGTGCTAAGGCATATTCCTCTATATTCTGCAATAAGCACTATGTAAACATTGAGAGAGATATTTAATTTGTGTATGGAAAGATGGATTACACACTCAACTTCTTTAACTTTTATTTCCTACTGTGAATCAACAAAAGCCACGCTTTAGTGCCTCCCAGGATAAGTAATAGAAAATGCCACAGACGTAAACTGCTGAGTTATCATCACCCCTGTTCTTTTATTTAATTTTATGTCCATGTTATTTCATTTAATAAAAGGTACAAGGACTGAGAAAACACAAAAGTGTGTCTGTGCATGGGAAGATACAGAAGAAATCAATTATAATATAATAGAAAGTATTATATTTTCTTACATGCATTGTGTTTAAAGTATTACGGAAAAGCCACACTATATTAGAACTCAAAATATATTTTCCTTAATACAAACTTCACTATAACAAGGGAACAAAACATTTATCACTGTTCTAAGATCACTATTAGGTTTTCATTTGTGATGTCTCTCCCACATATCTGCTTTTGGCATTATTCAGGGTTAAAGGTAGAAATAACAATAATTACATCTACGCCATCAAACACTTCCATCACAAGGTTCTCAACTGCTGGGTAAATGCACAAAATAACATTCATTTAGGAAATTGTGTTTTGTTTCTGAAATGTCCTCTTTCAATTGCCCTCTCATTTCCAAAAATGTAAATATAAATATTGGCTAACTCCAAAAAGTTGTTTTAACATATTCTATAATAACAATAGTAATATTAAAACAGCTAACACTTCATACCTTACTACATGCGCTTACTAAGCGTTTGGCATACATCATCTCATTTATTCCTCCAAACTCTGTATGAGGGATATACTTATGTTACTCGTATTTGCAGATGGAGAAATTGAAAGACAGAGAGATTAAAAAAGTCACCCAATCACTGAACAAGCTCATAAGTAGTGAACCCAGGATTTAAATGAAGGGCTCTCTTGACTTTTGAACCTAGTTGTTTAACCACTCTATTATACTGAATCTCAAGTATAAGCTGCTTGGTTGGAGCACTTTCCCTAAGAAACCACAGTGCAGTGTTTATAGTCCTATGAATACCCACAAAAATATATTGCATCCATATAAAAGTATGAATGCTGTTATACAGAATTATAACGTGTAAAGTTGCATTCTAAGATTCTTGTTCTTGGCATAGTAAGAACAAATTTTTTGATTTATATAATCAAATAACACAATCTCTCCCTTTTCACCATTCCCTATTAAACCTGAATACAGCTGATTAAGCAGGATTTTGTGATATAATAAGAGAGCAAAATAAGAATCATTATCACCATTGAGGGGTGAAAAAAACTAAAATAACTATAATGGATGTAGTAGAAAATGAGAATCTGTTCCAAGTTTGTTTGCGAGAAAACACATTTCTATTATGCATCATGCCCCTAGAGTTTCTAAGCTCTGGCTAGATATTTTACTTGTTAATTTTTCAATTATAGGTGACATACAATACTGTATTTGTTTCAGATGTACGACATAGTCATTAGACATTTACATACCTTATGAAGTGATCGTATTTTAAAGATGTTACCTCTAATTCTCACAGCATCCTTGTGAGGTAGTTATAGATATTCTTATTTTATAATTTAAAGTCAGTTGTAACTCAAAGTACTCAGTTGAAATGACAGCCAGGGAAGCAGTAGAACCAGCCTCTGAATTCCTGGTATGTCTAGATCCAAAGTCTCTACTCTGTGTGGTCATGGGTGATGAAATATCTCTGAGAGAAGCAGGAAACTGTCAGCCTGAAGGTCAAGATTATTTCACAGTCATATTTCATCTGGTGTACCAAGTGTCTTAAGTAATTTTTAACTTAAGTTCCTTTGCTCACCAATTTTTTTTACAATTGCCACCTACATAATTTTTTTTACTCTCAGCTTCCAACACAGTTACATTAATTTCACGGCTCCTGAAAGAATTTAAGAAGTCTGGTGGAAAATGATGATGGTATCAAGACATTATACAGAAGCATTTCAATAAATGCTTTAAACATATTATCCCACATTTAGTCATAATATCCACCCAATGTGCTAGATACAGTTATTCTCATTTTACAGGTAAGAAAATTGATTGATTTGTCTAAAGTTATACAACTCTAGTGGTAGAGCTGGGATTTGAATCCAAGTCTACATTACCCAAATTGAGCATTCCTAACTGCCATTAGTATTGCTTTTGCTAAAAAAACTATGTTGTAAATGTTTCTATTAAAAATAACTTCCATTTTAAAAAAAAAAGCCTCAAGATAAACAATGTAAAGTTAAAAAAAGAAAAACTCCCAAACAATAGCTAAATGCTTCGGAATATGATCTAAGAACTAGCAGATGATTATTAACTTGTTTTTCATCAGTAAACTTTTTCCTTTTCTTTAAAAAAAAAACAGCGAAAATTTCTATTCAATTCAGTTGCAGACATCTTATATTGAGAACACGTTCATCCCAGAGAGGTGACTTAATTGTCCAGAGAATTTGAGGCTAGTTTGTCCTTTGATTCCACTCTTGAATCAATGGCCCTCCTGTCCTCCTGTCACTGAAGCCTACAACTTCTCATCTCCAGATAGCAGAAGAACAAGTGTCCTAGAAGGGAGGTTAGCTGATGTATTAAGGAGAACTGCAACCTGGGCAGAGGATTGATGGTGGCTTCAAGAGAATGTGCTCTCCCATCAACTCACAAGTGTAATTTAAAGAGGATTTTTCAAGTCATGGATAGACATCATTATTCACATCAATTCCCACTGCCTTCTCCCTCTATAACTCTTTACCAATTCTGGTCCACAGCCACTCTGCCCTGTTTAATCAACAGCATGCATTTGAGAACTATTCTCTAGTGTCCCCAAGTGAATTTCTTATAATGCAAATTGAATGAAGTGGTGAAAATGATAAATATGTCTGCATGTGACAAATTTGTTTCAAGCTGCATGATCTGCCTGAGGGTAAAAGGGACTTCCCAAACAAACTATGCCAACTTCAGATTTGAATTGATCTATTTTGACCATGATGTTACTCTGTTTTTTCTCCAATGATTTTTTTTCTGTAAATTATTTTTTTATCTGCAATGTTTTATGATATTGAGGTCAATTCTCTTCATTGAAAACAAAGATATAAATAAATCTAAGGACATGAGTTTATGCAGGACAAAGATTTCCTAAACTAGAATGCATCTGTGATTTGCGATGTTTTTATCATCCTTTCCCCCATATGACAATTGTGGTGGACAGAATAATATACGGCCAGAGATATCCATGTCCTGTTCCTAGAACCTGGGAATAGATCATGTTACATGTCAAGGGTATGAAGGCTACAGATAAAATTAAAGCTGCCAATCAGATAATCTTGAGATGGATTGATTATCCAGAATTATCTGAGTGGACATAATGTAATCCCAAGGGTCCCTAAAAGTGAAAGAGAGAGGCAGGAAACTGAGTGTCAGAGGAATGTGATGTGAGGAGGAAAGGGGCCACGAGTCAAGGAGCTGAGCAGTGGTAGAAGCAGAAAAAGGCAACAATAACAACAAAAAAAAACCCAACAGATTCTCCTCTAGAACCTCTAGAAAACACTGCAGCCCTGTAAACACCATGATTTTACCAAGTGAGATCCTTGTAAGATTTCTGACCTTCCAAGCCATAGGACAATACATTTGTGATTTTTTTTAAGCCACTAAGTCTGTGGTAATCTATTAGAGTAGCATAAGAAACTTAATATAGATATTGGTACCTGGAAATAGGATGACACTATAACAAATGCCTACAAATATGGACGTGGTTTTATGGAAGGAGGATGGAAGACATATGGGGATCATAACAGAAAAGTACTAGGTTGCCTCATACAGAGTGTTAGTAGAAACATGAGTGATAATGACTCTGCTAGTGAGGAATCAGAAGGAAATAAAGAGAATGGTAGAGAAAACATATATCTCAGAGAACAACTAAATTGTCATGAACAGACTGTTGGCAATAAAGTTGTGAACATTAATGTTGTTATATAGCTGCCAAGCATGAGGTAACTCTGAAATATTATATATTATTATATATAATTATATATAATAGTACATATAATATATGATATATTAATATATACTATATATTATATAATATATATAAAACTCATTAATTTTTTTCTAAGAATAGGAGTTTGGTAAAAGCTTAGGAAGTAGAAGTAAAAATGCTTCATACGGTAAGTGATCACATGTATGATTTAAAAAAAAAAGGCAGATGAGTCTTATTAGAACTCTACTGCCTTTAAAGAGAAGGTCTCACCCAAGCTCCATTTCTAGATAGGGTTAGGTGTGCAGATTGGATTAGACACTTGGGAGAAGAGAACTTCTCTGTGTAGTTACTGCTGAAATGTTGGCCGTGAGGAAACCTCAGAACATGGGCCAGTATGATGGGGCCGGTACATGGGCGTAAGAGGGAGATTTGAAAGCCTTGGGAGCAGAACAGCCCAAAAGAGACTTTAGTAAGTAAAAATAATTTTTAAAAATATCTAAAAGCCAATGTTTTCAAATATGAAAAGATGCTGGACCTCATTAATTATCCAAAAAATCTAAGTTAAAATCAGAACTAGATACCATTGCCCTCAGTAAAAAGATTGAGTGTGAGGGTTAACAAGAATATGGAACAATGGTAATTCTTATTAGCTACCTGTAAGAAGTAAATTGCACAACTCAGACTTAGCAATTTCACCCCAAAGTCTGTCTAAGAGCAGCATCATGTGACAGCTCTAACATGAACACATCCAGAATATTCATCAGCAACGAAACAGATACATCATTTGTGGTAGGTTCATAGATTACGATATTGCACAGCAATATAAATGAGTGACACACAGCTGTGTAGAATAACTTGGATATCAAACATATCAAACACATGTTACTGAACTAAAGGATCTTACACAAAAGAATATTTGGTGTTCATTTAAAGCTGGAAAGCAGAAAAAAAAAAAAAGCTATCCCATATAACTTAGGATGCATACTTAGGTGTAAACTTGTAGGGAAAAGAAGGGGTGTAATTCCCATAAAAGTCAGGAAGATGGTAGCCTTTAAGAGACACTGAGAGAGACAGAAAGGGGGATCAGGCAAGCTGGGGATGACCAAGTCCTGGCCAGAGGAGTAGTCACACAGGTAGTCCTCTTTGTCTGGTGTCCTTTTCCACATGTGGGTTATATTTCACAACAACAGTAATGGCAAAGAGGACATTTAAAGCTGCAAATAGAAAAACCACAGTGCTAAGGTTTCTTGAAATCACCACAAACAATTATGTCTCAGCCACCTTTTCCCAAGACAACATGGTTTGTGAGCTCAAGTCACGATTTTTACCCCATGGATATAAATCATTGCCCTTGTGCATTACAATACATGTGCAATTACTTTCCATAAATGTAAACGTATGTCTCTTTGTCCTTTTAAAATCTTATTCAGAGAGCATCCCATACCTAGAAACAGCAATACAGACTAACAGTATTCTAATACCTGCCACTGTGTCCTTTATCTCTGTGATACTGGACCTGGGTCATCATGGTTATGGACCCCCTACCCTAAATTAGAGAGGAAGGAAAAAAAAATTTTTTAAGCAATAGTTCTTACACATATAGTGCACATGAATAGATGAATAATTATAGACTAATGGAATCATACTTATTTGTACTAAAAGTTACTATACCTAATTCTTACCTGTTTCAGTGAATGGATATTATATGGTTATTATTATCTCTAACAGCAGTTCCAGGTGCCCAAAGTAGAATGCCAGAATCCTAACCCTCTGGTGAGACCTTCAGATGTGTTTTCTTGGTATGAGGGAATGCAGTATCAGTATTCCATGTGTAAATAAGTTCAATTAACAACGAGTTATAATTGCACAGGGAGATGAAAATTAGTTTAACAAGTCAATTAAATCATAAACATTTCAGAAATAAGAGGATGTGTTTGTAATCCAATTAGTGTGTTAATATACTAATAAATTTACTGATTTGAATGGTATTTTAATTGTCTAGTAGGGCACCAGAAGAAAAAAACAGTATGTCTTAATTGTCATAAAGGGAGCTTTGGCTGCAGTATGACTACATAAGTTTGGAGAAAATTATCCATGTTAATGAGATCAAAATGCTTCTATCTAGAATAATAAATAAGATTACTTGATGGTTTGGCTAATAAAAATGCATCCAAGGGACAGGGGAAATGACTGAACACAGTGTTGTCTGCCAGATGCTAATTACACTAAGTTCCTGATGGGAGAGAATGGGACATTTTATACTGTGACCAAAGGAACCACTTTCGTATTTGAAACACTCAGATAATCATGGGAATAAAATATTCCGGGGATAATTCTTTATCGCTACCTCAATTACCACAAATTAAGCTGATATTAATATACTTTACTACTGCTCAGCCGTAAGTGAAATCAGTTGCACTTCACAGATAACTCCAGGGAATGAACTGATCTCCTATTTCTGCGTAATTACCTGTAATTTATGGAGCACAGAGGGACCTATGAGCAGCCTAGTCAAGGTCACCAAAGAAGGTTGAATCGTATTGTTTTCAATCACCATCTGTGATCTGGGCGGAGGTTGCCACCTCCCCAACTGCCACAAGGGGAAGGGACTCCTCCTCGGGCCAAAGAGCAGAATGATCATGAGCTTTACACAAAGTGTGCATTTTAATGAGTACATAGAATTCTGATGAAAATGCTAAAATAGATGAATAATAGGTTTTAGTGCTAAGTGCAACATTTAAAATCCATTGGAATGCATGCAAAAAATTTTTGACAGCTCGCTTTAGATGAATCCCGTCTTACTTCTGTAAATTTGACCTGTTCCTCAAGCCTTCTACTCTAGTGCTGTAGGTGTCTGTAGCATCCTCTTTTTGTCTCCCCAACTTGGTCCAATCTCCAGCTATTTTAAACATCACCAGATGCCATTGTTACTCCACAAAAATGACACAATATTTACCTCACTCTAATAAAATTCATCATGAGAATTTTCTATTTGCTTTTATGCATGTTTTCTTTATTAAAAAAAAAATCAAGTGGAAAAGCAATTGGGAAATGACATGCAAGGTAAATCACTCAACCCAGTGACGAACTGGGAGCAGCTCAATGTAAGGGAAAAAGACAGTCGGGTTTCTTGGTGAGCACTGTGTGTAGAATTTTAAGAAAACAACATCATTTTGTAAGCCAAAAGTAGGAACCTCAGAAAACTATTTCATATTAATTAATTTAACAGACATATAATAAACACTTGTTTTGTATTGGCCGCTAGAATACAAGGCTCTTTTGTGAGTTCACAAACAAGAATAAATATTAAATATAAATGAGGGAAATAAAAAGAGAAGGAAGAAAGGGAAAGTAGTGGAGGGGATGGAGAAATGTTTACTTATGGTGATATTAGAAGGCTTATCTAATAAGAAATATCTGACCACAAGTAAGAGCAAAAAAGCCATGTGACTATTGAAGAAGGAATGTTTCAGAATAAAGAAAGAACATGCAAATTTGGGCCATGATGTGGAAGTGAGCTCGATGTGCTTGAGGAAGGGAAGGGAGGCCAATGTGGCTGAAATTTAGAAAGCATGCAGGACGTGATATTCGAGAGATCATGATGAGATGGCCCAGAGGTCAACAGGTGTTAAAAGCTATTGTAACAAAATGTGCTTTTGCTCTAAGTGATATTTTCATCTCACTGGAAGCCACTAGAAGATAATGGGACCTGATGTGTTTTAAAAAAGAATCACTCTGATCACTGGGTTGCAAAAGGTCATTAGTGTGTCAGCATAGGGAAGAGAACAGTTAGGAGGCTATTGCAATAATCCCAAGTGAGAAATTATGGTTGTTACAGAACAGATTGGTGGCAATCAGAGACAGGGGGTGGGGAGTAGGGAAAAAATAAATTATGGTTGTTGAATCAGTATAGTAGCAAGACTTAGAAATAATCAGAATTCTGTGATATATAAAAGGTAGAGCCAACTGGTAGAGGAGGAGAGGAGAATAAGACAAGAGTGATAGACGAATTCAAGATTTGGCATAAACAATTGGAAGGATGAAGTTATTCTTTACTGAGATGGAGAAGACACGAAGAAACAGGCTAAGATGGAGAGAAGAATTGGCAGTTAAATTATAGACATATTAAGTTGTGATGCCAATTTGTCACCCAAAAGGAACTGTTTTGAGAGCAGCCAGAGAGATGAATTCATATTGGTCCAAACTGGAGATACAAATTTAGAAATCAACAGTTTTTAAATAGTTTCAAAATTAAGAGTCTGGATGAGATCACTCTAGAGTGAGAGTAAATAGAGAAGAGAAGAGATCCAAGGACCAAGATAAGGAGAGGAGGAAACACTAGTGAAAGAGGTGAAGAAGTATCTAGTTCTGAAGAGGAAAACAGTAACCCTGGATCTAAGTATATCTGAGGTCAAGAAATATGAAAACTAAGATGTGATCATTGGATTTAGCTGCATGGAGGTCAGTCGTGATTTTTGGCCAGTGTTTTCAGTGTAGTGGTGGAGGTAAAAACAGCTCTGAGTATGTTCAAGAGACGATGGGAGCAAACAAAAGATACCTCTTTTAAGAAGTTTTGCTGGAAAAAGGGTCAGAAAAATAGGGTCAAAGCTGAAGGAAAAGGTGAAGTCAGGATGTTTTTTCAGATGTGAGAAATTATAGCATATTTGCATTCTGATAAGAATGCATCAGTAAAAAGAAAGAGAGGGGTAAATTACTGGAGCATAAGTGTTGAGTTTGGACTTAGAAATACAAAGATTTCATTCCTAAAAATGAAGGAAAGACAGCTTATATGAGTATAATTTCACATAGACTGGCAGATGTCAGAGTGGGACCATTTAGAAGTTTTATTTTAAGCACCTCTATTTTATCAGTAAAATAGAAAGCAAAGTTATCCAATGAGAATAAAGATGGGAAAGCGTGTGCTGAAAGTCTGATGGAATGAGGTGGAAAAAGGTGTGCCAATTAATGTCACATGTAGGAGAGTAAAAGGACAAATAGACTAGGTAGATGAGGTAGGATGGGCCAACAGTAGACAGGCCCATTCAAAGAAAGTGACCCCAGATTTCAGGCAAGAATATTCATGACATAGCTTTGTTTTTCTCCAGTCATGTTCAACCATACAGATCCAGAAGCAGAATAAGTATAGAGTTGGAGTCAACCAGGGTTAAATCTTACCTTGTGAATACAATGAAGGGATAGAGAAAGAAAGGGTAATGTGAGAGTATATGCAGGGAAGTGATTATAATGGCAGATCTGTTCAAAAATAACCAAAGACCAGAGATAGCAACACTGAATCTATTAGTCTTCTAAGCAAGGAAAAGTCACGCTGGAGTGGATGGTAAATTTCTCTGAGTGTGAAGTCTGATGCTAGAGATAGGGCAAGAAGGAGAAAGTTCTATCCAAATAGGCTAGGGTCCAGAATGGCACCTGTTGATTGTAGAAAAAAGTAATAAAAGCTTTTCTCAGGACTAGTCATTATCTCAGCCAAAATGGCCATTTGTGCAGAAATAAAACAGGCCTGATTCTCAACGAGATGGAATAAAGTAACTCTGTGTCAAACTGGCTTAAGGTTAGGAGTGATCCAATCCTTCTGAGCAGGTGCAAGATTGGAGCCAACTTCGGGTCAAGCAGCGATTACATCCTCAAGTGCCAGTGCAAGGTTTGAGCAGACACTTCATAATGAGATCAAAGAACTCAAGCTCACAAAGGTAGGATGGGGGAGAATAACAGTAAAAATGTGATATTAGTATAAAATCGATGAAGTGGAAGAATTGTCAGTGAGTATATCAGAGGTGGTGTTTGGACGAATGAAATACTTATATTTAAAACTATGTAAAGGGTGTAATTTTAGGGAATCTTAAAGTCTGGGATTCATCTAAGGGAGTATAAGGCTATATTAAAGTAGACAAGATCCTGGGAAGAGAAAGAACCAAAGAACTTCAAAGTTAGGGTAGTGGAAGGATTATTAATATAGAAACTAAAATCAGGCACAGCCATGATGAGAATATGTTAGAGAAAATGACAGGGAGCTAACATCTTCACAAAACGAGGAAGTGATGTGTTTATGAGGACTGCTGCAAAGGAGGGGTAGCAGGAAGTGCTGTCTAACCTTTTGAGTTTCAAGACCAAGGACTTTCTGGGAGGAAGGAGAGACAGTGATTTTCAATTCACAATGATAAACAAAGAAAGCAGACCTTTGGAAAGATTAGAAAGAACCAAAGATTGGGGAGATAAAATCTGACTAGGAGATGCACAAAAACAAATGAGGATGAAGGTCAAGATCCTGAAAGATGACCTGAGAAATCTTAGACTTCTTGAAGAGGTTGAAGCATATAGAAATGAAGGGTATATGGAATTATGTCTGGTGGACTCCAAGTCAAATTGCAGAGGAGAGACCATGCATATGGGGGAAAGAGAGAGAAGCAGAGATCCTGCCAGGAGCACACCAAGCTATGGAGCTTCATTATCTCCCTTTTAGCTTTCTGCATTAGCCCTGAAAAAATGACTTCATGCTTCGTTAAGAGTGCTACAGTCCTTGGTTACTATCCTTTGCTTTAAGAAAATCTTTGTATGAGAGACCAGGTCCTACACGATGTGGAATCAGATACCACATACCCTGAACTGAAGCCTAAGTTACATACCTCTTTTGTCTGGAGCTCTCCAACAAGTATCACCGAATGAGGTACATATTATTACAAACCTTTATTTTGTACTGAGGCAAGCTGAAGAGTTCAGCTAAAATCTGAAGCTGTAACTTCAAATTTTCTGCCTTTCCCTTAATCAGTATTCAGTCAATTCTCAACCAAACTTTCCATTTTATTTCTGTCTCTTAAACTTTGTCCTCAATTTATCACCTCCCTGAATTGTTTTCTTCTTTAGACAAAAAGTTATCAAGCACCTATTATGTGTTACTTGCTACAGGAGATACCAAGATGAATAAGATGTTATTTCTGCCCTGGGGGAGCTCAGAGCCTTGGCTGAACAGCAAAAGTGCAAACGAATAACACAACACTTTTTGGAATGTGGCGTAATAGAGGGATGTACAAAACACAGCCATTGTTTCCAGACTCCAGAATTCACTTTAGAAAAGATTATCAGTTTTTTTTTTTTTTTTTTTGCCTCATTTTAGCCTGTTGGTCATTTTCTAAGTCTATTTGGAAGAGATGATTTTCTTCTTTCTTATATTCAAAGCCTTGCTTAATTAAAGTAAGAATTCAGATCTCCAACTCCCACAAATTTCCTCCCAAGATTACCTGTCAGCAACTAGCATGGGAGAGGGGCTGGAGGAACAATAGAAATTGAAAACAGAAGACTTTCAGCAAGGAACTGCTTAGTGCCTTAATAGGTACAAATCAAGGAACAATTCAGATGGGGAAAATATCACCAACTGGAAAGACACAGGGGCTAGAGTGAAGTTTCGCCTATGCCCTAATCAGTTATGCAGAGAGAGAAGAATGCTCCAGTCAAGAAGTAGAAGATGGGACACCTTATTCCTCAGGCAGTCTGGACATGAGATGTCCTTGCCAGAGAAGGTTCAGTGCCAGTGCAAGGTCCTACTTAAAGAGCAGTTTTCCCTTGACTGATGTTGGGGTTCAAGCCACATAAAGAATAGTTTAATAATATACTTGGACCCTTCATGACATGGACAGTATAGAATTCTAGGTTTAAGAGTGGAAAGTAAGGGATGATTTCAAATTCATCTCTGCAATCAGTTATACCACAGTAACAAATGACCTTTCACTGTGCTGTCCTTGTCTTCTTTAATCTCTTAGCACCAAGTAGCACATAAATGGCTCCTGTTTCTTGAAACACACTTCTCCCTTGGCTTCCCTGACCCTTCACTTTGCTAGATATTTTGCTATATTTTTTCATTTCTTCAAAAAAGGTGTGCCAAGTAATGCCACAATGAGATAACAATACACCCAAACTAGAATGATTAAATTTTTTTAAAAAGATAACACAGTACAGTGTTGGTAAGGGTGTGGAGCAGTTGAAAGTCTAGAATTTACTGGAAAAGATGTAAAATAGCACAGCCACTTAGAAAAGTTTAGCTGCTTCTTAGAATTAAAACATGCACATTATCCATATGAGGACAATTCTACTCATAGGCCTTTACTCAAAAAGAAATAAAAACTTTGGTTCATAAAATGACTTACACATGAAAACTCATAGCTGCTTTATTCACAACAGCCAAAAACTGGAGAAGAGAAAAATGTCATCATGTGAATGAAAAAAGAATCAGGTACTAACCAGCAAATATTTCAGGGTACTAACCAGCAATCAAAAGAAATAAACCAATGATGCATGATGTTAGTGGATAACATAGGAGAATCTCAAAAAGAACAAAAGAAACAATACAAAAAGGACTGTTATTTTATTAATATAAAATTCTAGAAGAGGCCAAACTATGCTGCAGTGACAGAAAGCAAATCAATGATTTCTTGAGGCCAAGGACTGGGGAGTATAGCAAAGGACATGACGGAAGTTTGTAGGACAATGGGGATCAGCGCTAGTAAATGCGTAACAACCAGTCTTTGAACAAAACCCATGTATACATGCATTTCTAAGTTTTAATGATACAAAAAAATGTACAGCACATAACTTAGAAATAATAAAATATAAAATAAACTTTATAGTAAATCCATATAGTAAATTAATTCTCACAGAATGCTGTCACTGATTTTTGCCAAACTTACATGTTTAAGTTACCTATGATTCCAGTTCACCAAGTTTTCACAAATGAAGTTGCATCTCATTTCTCTAATTCCTTTCTCAATAATTTTCATTACACCTGATATGTGACATATCGTTAAACTCTTCCTCATTCACTTGACAATTACATATATTAAGTTTTATTGCTATGTATCTTAGAATCTAACTTGTTCATCAAAGACATGAGTTTCTTTGCTGAACCCGAAAATAATTTTCAAATACAGGAAGTCTATATCCTCGAATATTCTCAATATTTTGTGTTATTTATAATAACAGTTATAGACATGGTACTTTTAAATTTAATCTACATTAACATTTACCCTTCACTTACTTATATCTAAGCAATCAACTAAAAAATAAATCAAGCCTTGATTTGTAGTTTGCCAAATTCCATAGTATAAATACTTTTACTATAACCAAATTCAAGTTACTAAGATGAAATCACTGAACACATACCAATATATAGTATTTCCTCTGTTCAAACAAAATGCTTGTAAATAACCCCCAAGATCATAGATAATATTAAATACAAAAAAATAACTAGATAGTGTTAAGTTGTGAGTATATTTTGTTTTTAAAATAATTTCTTTAGTTGTAAGATCACATAACTTTTATCTAATGGCTGCATTTAATAACCAGCACCCAATATTCCTAAAAATTAAATAATTAGAACTCTCAAGCCAAACCCAGCACAACACTAGATAGTTTCTGTATCTTGATTAATGTGTTGGTTATAGGGGGTGTATGTATTTGTCAAAGTCATTGAAATGTCTACTTAAAATGGGTGTGCTTGGCTGTATATAAATTATACTCCAACAGAGATGATTTAAAGAAAATAGTTGGTATCCCTTAGAGTTCTATTAAGCCTCCTTTCCCTGTACTTGTACTCCTTGGGCCAGTTTATCTCCTCCCATTGTTTTGATTAATATCTGTGTCTTGATAGCTCCTGATCATGCATCTCTAAATTTCTCTATCTCCTGACTGCCACTTTCATATAATCAATCTCCACTTGGTTGTAACACGGACATTCCAAACTCAGTACATCTAAAACTGTACTCAACATCTAATGTTACTCAAACTTTCCTCCCTCCTCACTCTCTATTTTTCACTTCCACTCATTGAGATGCCCAAGCCAAAAATCAATACGAAACTTAAATCCCCCCCAACTCCATTTCTCTAATCAATCCACGCCTGCCAATTAATACTGCTCCTAAATTTCTCTTATGTTCATCTGTCTCTACGTTCCAACCCTTACTGCTTTAGCTCAGACAACTATTTCTCACCAGGATTACCCCCCAAGAGCCTCCTAATGACCTCTCAACGTTGAGTCTTGGCCTTTCGAATCATTCTGCAAACTATGTAGAGGGGGGATTCTGTATATACAATCTGACCTCATTTTAAAGCTGGCAAATATCTACATGATTGGGCCCTGATTACGTTTCCTACGCATTTCCTTGACATTTACCCTCCAACCTCACTGAAATTTTTTTACTCCTCCTACACAAATTGCCTTTTCTCATTCTTTTCTCTAGCTATTTCCTACTCATCCTTCAGATATCAGCTCATGCAGCACATCTTTTGGGAAGTCTTTCCTGACCCCTTATGTTGGATAACATGTCTCACCTGTACAATCTCAGAGCTCACACCATGCCATCACATAGCCTAAATAATTTTCTGTCTCCTCTGCCAGAATGAATGCCCCTTTAGAACAGGAACCATTTTTATTGTGTTTGCTGTTGAAACACTAGCTTCAAGCAAGGTATCTAGAAAACAGAAGCTCATTCTTGAATGATAAGTGAATGAGTCTTATTAATACTACAGGCTGAAAAGTTGTCAGGTACTGCTAACCCTTCTCCTCATCTCATACACATCAGATTTCAAGACTTGTCATCTCTAATGGTACTATAAATTCCATGATGTGTTTAGGGCTCTGCTTTAAATGTATTTAAAAATCCATATAGGCCTCACATAAGAGTAAGAACAGTTCACTAAATGCCTGATCAATTATATGCATTCCTATTATTTCCAAATTCCTACCAAATTCCTCAAGCTGACACTGAAGATCTTATCAACAAAATATGTAGTGTGTTTTTAAACTCTTTCTAAACACAGATTTTGTGCTATTTTTTAGCCTATGTTTAAATATTTTTCCTCCTCATTTGACCCTAATTCATCCCCTTCTCTTCCTTCCTTCCATCTCCTTACCTTTGGCCTGTGATTACTCTGTTGCTACTATCTTGAAAATCTTCATGCCTTGCAATTAATTTCTCATACTATCTTCACTTCAGTTCTCAATTCTTTCCTGCTTTCCATTTCTTGGTTTAATAACATTTTCAACTCTCACTCCATTCCAAGTATAGCAGTAGGCTATTAAGTAACAGACTTGCACGTGGGGGATGGGAGTGCCTGGTATTTAAATACAGAGTTTTAATATAATTCGATAAGATACCATAGGAGGCAGCTGAGGCCGCCACAAGAAGGGTGTGCCTTCTGCCTAAGCATGGCATGTAGAGGATGGGAGAAATCATTAAAAAAATTGTTGTGCCTCCTTTCTCTGACTTCCTGTAACAAAATACCATGTCACATTCGTTCCAGCACTTTCTGTGGCTAACATTTGTTGAGCACACTCATTATCTCATTTAACCACTATACTGCAATTCCTCAATCATCAATAGATAACATAGCAAGGAGGGGGTACATGTGTCACATGAATTTCAGGATAGTACTAGGCATGCAGTAAATTGCTTGCAAGTGTTTTCTTTTCTGTTCTTATGTATCTGGGCCAAGGACAATCTGTATATCAAGCTCAGGGGCAGAAACGAAATCCACAGCTGCAACTTCTCCACTCCCATATGTTCACACGTCAGATCTATGTATGTTTTTCTTTTCTCTTGAACATTTATTTTCTTTGAATTGGGGTTGGGCATGTATTTGTTTTTATGCTGGAAAGTCCCTCTAGAAGGAAGAAAGAATACTACCATACCTGCTTCTATAGGAAAGAAGCCCAGATATCAGAATTGGCCATCATTTCTTCTATCTTTATTACAAAGAGAGTCTGTCTGTCTCTCTCTCTCTCTCTCTCTCTCTCTCTCTCTCTCTCTCTCTCTCTCTCTCTCTCTCTCTCATTTCTCAGTGTAGACATGGAGAGAGTCAGGCCAGTGCACAGATTCCTTCATCCTCTATGCACATGAACCAGGCAAAGTACTGTCCAACTGCCCTTCTGATACTTCTCTCGCCATTTGCATGAAAGAAAAGCTTGAAATAAAATTTACTCTTTGCTCTCAGCAAGAACTAATACTTATCAAATGCCCTGGTCAAACACAATAAAATCATACTGTGTAAGAAAATTGCTTCTGTAATTGATTTACTAGTTTTCATAGAGGAAAAAGCATTTTAGTAGCATTTTCATTAAATTGCTGTCTACGACCACCAAAAAAATATCTAGTTTTCAGTTTTTAAAGACCCAGTATTTCTGTCATTGGGATTTTTAAAGAAAAGAAATAGAATGAGGGAAAACAGTAAACCTAATGGTGTACTATATGGTAAATAAAAAAATCTAGACATGCCCTTCATTGTAGAAAAGCATAGAATTAGAGGTTATTTATAGGGAAGACAGTGCTTTATTTTTGATGCCTTAGGTTGGAAGACAGAAAAATAAAGTAAGAAAGGAGTAGGCTCCCTTTGTTTGTATTTTAAAATGCCTTAACCCACCACCTCCATGAACCTCAAAGAAGGGTTCAGCAGGCAAAGAACAAATTCAACTGCTCAGATTCTGCTCCCCAGGACTGCATTTCACTTGAGGCCACACAACGAGCCCATCAGCAACCAATGAGAAAAGCTTTTATCACTTAAAATACTCTTGCTTTACAGAGATCAAGGTAGGAACTACATCTAAGTTTCCTATTGGAGAGATTACTTGAGGTAAAAACCAACTACTGAGCCTTTGGTTAAAAAACGGGTATTTAGTAATTTCCATATAAAACTGTAAGCACCACAAAGACAGGGGCCGTGTGTGTGTGTATGTGTGTGTGTGAGTGCACGCACATGAGCGCACGTGAATGCACGCAGCTGTGCCCCAGGGCCAAGCACAGAATGTGGCTCTCAATTAATAGCACCTTCTGAATAATAAATAAATTTTAATTTCCATTGAATCAAATAAAAATCACCTTTGAATGGATATCAAAACAATATCTTTCAGCATTAACTTTTCAGGGTGGAAATCTTCCCAAGCTCCCACTTAACCTTCCATTTTTAAAGTGCATTAAAGGAAGGGTTAGATATTTGGGAGCCAGGAAAGAAAAATAGGAGAAGGAGAAAGAAATGCTATATAGGAAACGAGAAAATGCCATGTGGCATGATAACACGAAAAGCTTGAGCTCCAAATCCCAAATGGCAATCTTTGCTTACCAATGAATATAAATACTATTGATTAAACAGTGACTATATTTGGTGGGCACTGCAAAAAATCTAAAGTAAAAAGTTTTCATTTAGACAAACTAGAGGCTTCCAGGAAACCCAACTGACATGCTGACACAACTTGAGAGCACTCATTTATATAACAAATATTTAAAGACCTATTATTTGTTAAGTACTGTGTTAGGTGCTGTGGATTCAACTGTGAACCTGCAATGCATATATCAGATTATTTTTGAAGGTCCCGGATAATTTTAAGAATCTGATATATAGACCCTCTCCTTAGGGAGTAAAAAAAAAAAAAAGGCAGCACATTCCAACATGCACATGTCTTACACGCAATTTCAGGGGAGTTGTAGATCCGATAAAGACAATTCACATATCCTGGGTATATATACGTAGCAATCCTACCGATTCCATTGCCCTCTGCCCAAGCAGTAATCTAACGTGCTATTGTATTTTGTCATTTTGCATTTGAATTAAATTCAAGTTATATTTTGAACAGAATCCTATTAATTAGAACAAGTTACAAAAGGAGGCTCATAAAGGCAGGGCAAGAAGGCAGGTGACCTCAGCCCCCTTCCAAGCTTAAAAGGTTATGAAAGTAGCTCACAGAAATTAAATAAATCATTTTAACATAATCTTTTGAAACCTTCCCAAACTTGATTAATCAACTTAGAGCACTTTCTACTTCAAAAGTTTTACTCATTTAAAAGATTTCTGAATTTTCAATAGGTAGAAAATAAGCCAGACATGATACAGAATCTTTAGGAGGAATAAAGCTGAGGTGCCCAGTGCCACATAGAAAGAGAATGCTAGGTTGACATTTAAAATACTTGTTTGCACAAAGGACATTTCGGTGTTTTTTTAATTAATTATTCTGCTCTTACCTGCTTTATGTATTATAATTCATGGATTACTGGAATTCTTAATTGAATAATATGTAGATGTCACCTGGAGGTACTAAACGAATTCCCCTACTTGGAATAGCCTGTCTAAATAAGAATGACACTAACTTTAGCATTTTCCCTCTGATTAGAGACATTATAGATCTGCAGTTGTCTCCGTGTAATATAAATCAATAAAGAATAATTTTCCAGGCAGTAAATCAATTGTCAGTTCACAGGCCCTAATACCCTTATGCAGGATTTATTGAAAAAATGAATGGCAGTCTTGTTAGGAGATGTACAGCATGCTTTACAGGGACGTAATAGTGTAAACCCAGACTATTACATTCACTACAGTAAGGAAGCCAACAGGAGTAACTCTTTTCTTTCCATGAAACATACATGCGACTGGATTTTCTAATAAATGATAAACCATAAAAGATGACAGAAGATAACATCTCTCTGGAGTGGGAGAGTATGTCAGTCTGTGGGACATTAAAACCCCTTTGTTAGTACTTTCTGCTCTTTGGATGTTGTGGATTTAATATTCTAAATCTTTGCCATCCATTATGTTAACCACCTGCCACGTGGGGGTTTTGTGATGTGGCTAATCCAAATTGAGATTTGCTGTAGTATAAAATAAACACTGGATTTCAAAGACAGTATGAAACGAAAGACACAAAATACCTCATTAATAATTTTATACTGATTATATGTTAAAGTGATAATATTTTAGTTATGTTAAATATATTATTAACTATATTATTAAAATTAATTTCAACTGTTTCTTATCTTTTTTAGGTGGCTACTAGAAAATCTAAAGTTATAAATGCAGTTCATATACTATTTCTATCATATAGCACTGTTCTACCCAGTAAAGTGGCTCAGGTGACTAACTGAAAATTATACCATGATTATCCAACAGTGAATCAGAAAATACTAAAGGAATGACAAAATGAGAACCATGTGTGAGCCCTCTGAAGAAGTGAAGACAGTAGTTGGATGTCCACAGGTAGGAAGGTAGGTCTCCACAAGTCACACAGTAAATATTAGTATTTAACATGCTTGGCAAATAAAACGAGGAAACCTAAAAAGGAAGTAATTCCAGACCTGCTAATGGCTACATAAGATTTCACCTAATGAGATGTATAAGAAAGAAGCCAAGAGAAGTTTGATTAGTGCCCGACAAAGATATGTCAAGTTTGTTTGTGTCAAATGTTATCTTTTGTTCAATAGTTACAATCAGTCTCATTTATTATTAGATGCCCAGAATCTTGCACAAGGCCTGACTCTAGAAAACACTCAATAAATACTTCACTAAATGAAAGAATGAATAAAATGATTAAAGAGAAAAAAGAAACCTAAGGCATCTATTACACTAAGCTATATAAATGCCCACAGAGCAAAGTGGAGGGATTAAAAATCCAGACAATGAAAAAGTTACCAAGAAAAGGTGGATAAAGATGGAGAGATTTCTAGACACAAGAGTAAGGAAAAATTAAAATGCATACTATCATTAGTGACTTCTAAATAACTGGAAGGTAAATAGCATCATAACATGTAAAGAATGAGAAGGTCTAGGCCATTTTTGACCATTCTGTGGCCAGGAGAGGTAAGTAGTAGTTTTTTGAATCTTAGATTTTGAATTTGTATAATGAAGCTTTGGAATGAATTCTAAAATTTCAGTAGTCTGTAATATCAGTGATACAGGGAAAATCAAAGGATGCAACCAACCATTCTTGAATCCTCAGGAAGTCCTTTGATAGATTTAACTTCAAAGAGAAAAATGCATGTAAACTTTAGTGCTTCTCAACCAGGGGTGATTTTGCTCCCCAGGGAATGTTTGGCAATGTCTGGAGATGTTTGTGATTGTTGCTACTAGGGAATGCTACTGGCATCTAGTGGGTAAAACCAGAAGTTACTGTTAAACATCTAGAATGTACAAGACACCACCCCCAAACAATTACCTGGTGCAAAATGGCAATAGTGCAATGTTAAGAAACCCTGATCTAGAGTAATATAAAAAGAACATTTACAAAAGTCAGTGAGGGTGGGACAAGGCAGTACCAGAAATTTCAAAGTACTGTAGTGATAGGACAAAATAGCTTACATAAGTCTTAGGCTTAAAAAAAAAAAAAAAAGGAAGAAAAAGAAATGACACCTAAATACATTATTCATGCCTGGCTCTCCTATCTCAATATCACTTTAGAAGTTTTGCTAAAATTCTTCTTAAGAATTCATCTCTAAGAAAATGAGAAAAATAATTCAGATTTATATGGGAGACTTATGGGTATTTTATGCAGAAGAAGTAAAAATTATGCTTTATTCTATTATGAATAAAAAGACTTGTCATAAATTTAGAGTGGGTTCATTTCTTTATACTTAATAAAATCTGCACAGCACCACCTGAAAAAAAATAGATAGAAATGTACCCATTAAAATATTTACCCTTCCAAGTAACCTTAAGTGGTAAGAGATATAGGCTTAATTATCTTCTCAAATTTTCAGCTCACACATGAATTTGCAGTTCTAACTGTATTTGAAAAATAGAGAACACATTCAATACCAAATTTAAATCTACTACTTTAAAAATACTTTCTTTGGGCTGCAAACTATAATCAAGTATCCTATATCACCATGAGTTTTCATACATTAATATGATATAAAATATGTCTTACAGATATATTCATGATTTATAATAACTGCAACTCTCAGAAACTAATAGCCAGAAGTATTTAACTTTTACTTTCAAATATCCTAACTTAAATCCAGTTAAAATACTTTGAATCAGCCTAAGAGTGTCTATAGTAAAATATTAAAAACAATCATCATCATATTTTTAAAGAACTTCATTATGTTAATGCTTGAAATGTTACTTTTCCCAGGTAATATGTTTTTATTTTGCCAGGGCTATATTAGGAATATACTTCAGTCTATGGCCATGCTATCCTGAACATGCCCGATCTTGTCTGATCTTGGAAAGTAAGCAGGGCCGAGCCTGGTTAGTACTTAGATGGGAGACCACCTTGTAATAACAGGTGTTATAGGCTTAAAAAAGTGTGTGTGTGTGTGTGTGTGTGTGTGTGTGTGTGTGTGTACACACACACACACATATATATAGACATATGTATATATATATGTCTATGTGTGTGTGTATATATTTACACACACATATATATATACATATATACACATACATACATACATATGTGTGTATAGATACATATACAAAAAAGTGTGTGTATACATATATACACATATATATGTATTTTAATATATATTTATTATATATTAAATATATATTATATAATATATATTAATATATTGATATATATTTATTATATATTAAATATGTTATATATTAATATATGTAAAGTATGTATATACATATGCACATATATATGCATATACATATATATATGTGTGTATATATATATACACATATATATACACACACACATACACACACACATACACACACACTTCAATAGAATTCGAGTGGTAATATTTTCAAGGACATAGAGCTGTACAGTACATAAGGATATGAGTGGGTAGGAGGGGAAATTGAGGGATTGAGAGATGTTTTGGAGTATCTCACCATATTAGTTTCATGAAGCTGCTATAACCAGTACCATAGACTTAAAATAACATAGGTTTAAAATAACAGAAATATATTCTTTCACAGTCAGGGAGTCTGAATCAAAATGTCAGCAGGGTTGGTTCCTTCTGGAGGCTCTTGGGAACAACCTGTCCTATGTCTCTATCCTAGCTGCTGGTGGCCACCAGCAATCCTCGACACTTCTTGGCTTGTAGCATATTTAACCCTAGTATCTATCTGCCTCTGTCTCCACATGACCTACTTCTCTCTGTCTCTGGCTCCGTGGGGCCTGTGTGTCCTCTACTCTTATAAAGACAGCAGTCATTGCACATGGGTACACCCTAATTCCAGAATGGTTTCATCTCTAGGTTTTAACTAAGTATATCTGCATTTCTGTACCCTTAACTAATTATAGTTGCAAAGGTTACATTCTAAGGTTCTGAGTGGACATGAATTTGGGGAGGATACTATACTCACCATATCATATTGTGGACAACTATTTGTTTAAATAAAGGTTTGGCTGTCTGTGTTTCCCTCTCTCATTTCCTTATGGCACCAAGCCTGAAATTATAAACAGGTAAGCCTTCCCAAGGACCTATTGTTAATCTACAGAATGGCTTTGGCATCAATAAATGTCAATAAAAGAATTCAGATTGACTTGGAATAAAGTGATCAATGTACCAGTTTGGGCTTTTTCAAAAACTAACAGGAATGTTAGATCCAAGTGATTTAACTTCTTAATGTCTATGCTATCAGATAAAATAAATTACTCATAATATAATGTGCTTGAAGTTTGATCCTAGCTCTTTCACTGAATAGCTATTTGACTTTAAATTACCCAAATTTTCTTAATCTTGGACTTTTGGGTTTATAAAACCAGAATAATGTACTGTTGATTTTAATGAAAACATAGCAATCCTATGTATGAATGAATATGCCTATCACGGTAGATCCAGTGGTTAGCTTGATGACAAGTTTTGTTTGGCCAGCACAATGGACTTTATTTTTTATTTGAATTTCAATGACTTTAAACAGAGAAGGCAAATTTAACCAATTTTCCATAAGCACAACTTCTGCACTGCCTGTCTTAAACTGGGTATATCTCTCCTGGGAAGTCTCTGAGTTTGTTACTACAATGCAGAAGACAGAAAATATTCAATAAATGGCAATGATATCAGAGGCTACCTGACTTAAGACTGCCTCATTCAGAAAAATTCAGCAACAGGGAATTTACTACATAGAGAGAGATCTAATACCATTTTTAAAAGTAAATCCATTTTTCTGGTAAATTCTTTAAATATTTATAAGTTTTATTCATTGACCCTAGTTTTTACTCCTAAGACAATATTAAATAAATCTAATCTTGCATCTAATTAACTGTCTTTCACCTACGTGAACACATCTATTGTAATTCTCCAGTACATGAGATCGTTTTCTTGACAGCATATAAAGGCATAATTGTAAATGACAATTAGATATATCATCGAACCATTCATCTCACTGCTGTCAAAAAATTGCCCAAGGAAATTTTCATGCCATGAGATGATTATGTTTCAAGCTTATAAATAATCAGCTCGCCTTTAGTTTTTTGTCTTTGTGAGATATATTGGGAAAATTCCAATTAGTCACTCTAAATGTTTATAGGAAAAAGGACAGAAACATGCCCTTGTACAAATTTAACAAGGGCAAGGGCTCTCTTTTGTCCACGTTTTTTATGCCCAAAGTTCATAGAATCAGATAACTGAGCAATGTTCCTCCTTAGAAAAATCACTTTTAAACTAGTCTTGACCTTCAGGTTTAGCAATAGGATATAGTAAGCTTCTCCCCACAACCTCCTCTATGTCCCCCTCCCTAGGCTACCTTTCCAGATCTAGGAGCCCTATAACAAGTTTAAAGTTTGGAGATAACATTGAAAATGCTAACTTGAAACTACTGACCAATGGTAATATGTCAGGAGTCTGGAGAATTTGATAGGGACTCTGAATACATTGTACTTAGAATGCATGCAAAAGAAATACCAATCACCTTGGTCTGTGACTTCTCACATGAAGACTATAACTGCCGAGTGACCAAATGTCAATAGAGTCAGCTCTCTGCAAAGGCTATTGGAATTCTATGAGATCTGGAATGCTGAGACACTTATCTTGCTGACGGCAAAATACACTATTGTCACCAAGCCCTTGATATTTAGGCCCTGTAAAAGTTAACTCTCTTTTAATATATGGTAAGCCAAGTGCCCTATACATTAACTACTGGTAATAGGAAAGACAAGGGTGCCATTGTCAGTAATTTCTAAAGTATGTCATGTTTCTACTTCTTTTCTATTCCCCCATTCTGATCAATGCTGAACTCACCCAAATAATCCTCTTATCATTAACAAAAGTTTATAAAGTTAGTTGGATTACTCTAATATATCAATTACAAATTTAGAAAACAGATTCTGGTATGATCATAGGTTTTTAAATTATTTGTTAAAAATCTATACAAATACTATGCATGCACTGTTCACAAATACAGCAAAGTGGGAGTGAGAAGAAGAAAATTTATTAGTAACCTTCAAGCATCAGAGATAACTCATGGTGAAATTTTGGATTTTGCATAGTACTTTTCAGACAACTAGACTAAAACGATGGAAAATAAGATGATTATCAACTTCATATGGCGTCACTACAGTTTTATTAAAGACAGAGAATTCCATACAAATAAACATTCTGCCCTCAGGTCAGCCTTAAGGATTTCTTCAGTACTGGTGAACTGAAAATATTCCCCAAACTTCCTGACCCCTGTTATCATATAATTTCTCATATATTTAGGTTGGCAGTAAAATTAGTCTACATGATAACCATACTGCATGTAACAACTAAGTTCATATAATATAGCCTTAAAATTCCTCATGTTTAAGAAATCCAATTCAATAAAAATGAATTTGGTCCAACTTGAAGTTTGATATTCAAAGCATTTAGTTTTTTTAGAACAGGAGATCTTTATTAGGAAAATACTGGCAAATTTGGAAATATAATCAAATACATTTTGAGAGATTTTAAAACATCAAAATTATAAATGCATAGTTGTGGTAATGTTTCTTAAAGAAACAAAAAGAAAAAACGTACTTAACTAAACTTATTTCTCACTTCTAGTGTACTGATTAACTTTAAAATTTCCCAGGGATCAAATTAAAAAATTAAAACAAATGACAAAACAAACAAACAAACAAACAAAAACTTAGTAATTGTCATTAAAAAGTTATATGCTTTTAGAAAAATTGTATACCTTACAGTTCAAAACTTTCAGTTCATAATTCAAAGAGGAATCAATGCTAAAATGGTATTAAATAGTATTTAATACATATCAACATTGGATAAGAGATAGTAGAATAATCAAGAGAGTAGGCAACAGCAGCAAGGTCTCAGGCTAGGACTGAAAAAGGTGGCTGAATGGTGCAAATGGTGCAGGGATGGCCTCTGAATAGGAAGAACAATCATACTCAAAGATGTTGAAAATATATCCACACAAAAACTGCACACGGATGCTAATAGTGGGCTTTACTTAAAAATTGAAAGCAATTAATGTCCTTTAATAGATAACTAGAAAAATAAAAATGAATAAAATATTATCAATTATAAAAAGAAATGGGCTTTCAAGCAATAGAAAGACACAAAAAACCTTAAATGCATATTATTAAGTGAAAGAAGCCAGTCTAAAAAGGGTAAATACTGTATAATTCTAACTATATACATTCTGGAAAAGGCAAGACTATGGAGATAGCAAAAAGTCAAGTGATGGAAGAAGGGAGGATGAATAGGCAGGACACACAGATTATTTTTAGAGCAGTAAAACTCCTCTATATGACACTGCAGTGATGGACACATGTCATTACAAATTTGTCTAAACCCATAGAAGTTGCAAATCCAAGAGTGAACCCTAATGTAAACTATGGACTCTGAGTGATAATGATGTGTCAATATAGGTATCTCAGTTGTAACATACATACCACTCTAGTAGGAGATGTTAATAAGAGCGGGCAGGGGAAGATTATAAATGTGTTAGGGCAGGGAGTATACAGAAAATCTCTGTACCTTCCTCTCAATCTTGCTGTGAACTTAAAACAGATCTGAAAAATAAAGTCTATTTAATAAAAAATTAATTAATTAAAACCTTTTTCAGACATACAACAGTTGAAAGAATCTATCACCAGCAAATCCATACTATAAGAAATGTTAAAAAAAAATCTTTCAGGCAGAAATATTGGTAAATCTATGATAGAAATATGAATCTATCCAAATGAATCAAAAACACCAGAAATGGTAGCTATATAGATAAAATATGCAATCTCTTATTTTTAAATCTATGTAAATAATTGACTGTCTAAACAATAATAATAATTAGTGATGTAGTTAGGGGTTTATAACATACTTATAAGTAAAAAACATGACAAAATCTAATGGCTAGAAGTCAAAAATGGAAGTATACTATTGTAAGGTTCTTATATTATATATGAAGTGGCATAATATCACTTGAATGCATACTGTGATGAGTTAAATATGCATAAATAAATCTTAAAGTAATCATTAAAATAATAAAGCAAAAAATTATAGCTGATAAGTCAGTAAAGAAGACAAGAGAAAAATCTTAAATGCTACCCAATTATTACAAAAGAAGGCAGAAAATAAAAAGGAAAGAAAAAACAGATGGGGCAATAGCAATATGGTAGATTTAAACTTTATCAACAATCACATAAAATATAATGTTCAAAACACTCCAATTAAAAGGCAAATTTTGTTAGATTGGATACAAAAGCAAAACAATTACATTCTTACTATAGGAAATGCACTTCAAATATAAAGGCACTAACGGGTTAAAAGAAATGACAAAGAGAGGTATACCATGGCAACTCTGATCAAAAAATGCTGGAGTGATTGCAATATTGGACAAAATTGATGCCAGGGAAAAGAATAATACCTGGGATAAAAGAAGTTTACTTCGAAAAGATAAAAAGGTGAACTCATAAGTAACACTTGATATGCTAAATAATTTTGCACTTGAGAACTTCAAAACATATTTTAAAAAAAAACTAAGTTGAAAGGAGAAATAGAAAAATCTATATACAATAGAATATACAGATCTCAAATGATAATGTACACCTGAAAATTACATAATTATATTAAAAACAATGTTACCTCAATAAACTTAAAAAAAAGAAAAATCCACAATTGTAGTTGGTTTCAAAACTCTCTTTAAATAATTAAACAAATACATAAGAAATCAGGATATAAAAGACAAAAAAATAATAAAATAACACTACAATCAACTTGACCTAATTGACATTTACAGAACATTCCACCCAACTACGGAAGAATACATATTCTTTTCAAGTGCATGTAAAATATTTACCTATATGCCACATTCTGCATCAGAAAACGTATAAACTTAAAATTACTCAAGTCATACAAAATATGTTTCATGGCCATAACAGTAATAACTAGAAATCAATGAGAAATATTTTTGAAACACCCTCAATTATTTGGACTCTAAATAATATATTTATAAATATCCAAAAAGTCAAAAAAGAAATCAAACTTGAAATTTGAAAGTATTTTGAAATGAATGAAAATGAAAACACAGCATATCAAAATTTACAGGCTACTGCTAAAGCAGTATTTTGGGAAAATCAAAAGAACTAAAGAAAAAAAATATCAAATCAAAGAGCTCAGATTTTACCTAAATTATAATTTAAAATGAGCAAATAAACTCAAAGTAAGAAGACTAAATAAAATAACAAAAATTAGTGCAGACGTTTTTAAAATACAAAAAATAAAAAACTTAATAAAATTAAAATTTGGCTTTTGGAGATTAATAACATGATAAACATCTAACCAGGGAGATGAGGTAAAAAAGAAAGAAGGCACAAATTGACAGTATTAGAATTGAGAGGGGAACATTACTATAGACTATGGATATTAAAAGAGTATTAAGAAAAGTTACAAAAAATTATTTAATAGTGACATTTACATGGGTGAATGTTATGGTATGTGAATTGTATCTCAATTAAGTTGTTAAAAAGAAATAAATATGAACAATTTTATGGCAATAAATGTAAAAACTTAGATTAAATAGGCAAGTTCCTTGAAAGACACAAACTAACAAAGCTCACTTAAGAAGAAGCTGATAACTTAAATAACCCTAGATCTATTAAAGAAATTTCATCTATAGTTAAAAATCTACCCAGAAAGTAATCACAAGTCACAGATGGCCTCTCTGGTGAATTGCACCAAGAAATTGAGAAACAAATAACGAATTCTACATAAAATCATCCAAAAATTAAACAGGAAATAATATTTCCCAACATTATGAGGCCAATATGCCCCTGATATCAAAACCTGGCCGACATTACAAGTAAAGGGAGTTACAGACCAGTATCTTTCATGATCATAAATGCAAAAATCCTTGACGCAATATTACATATTAAATCCTATAATATATAAAAAGAACAATACACATGACCAAATGCAATACTGTTTCAATGTTCACAAATTAATGTTATTTACCATATTAACAGTATGAAGAAGAAAAAAATGACACGGTCTTATTAATTGATGCAGAAAAATCATTTGACGAAATCCAATATCCATTCCTAATAAAACCTCTTAGAAGTAGAAATAAAGGAAACTGCCTTCACAGATTAAAAACAACTACAAATATTTTGCAGCTAACATTATTCTTAATGATAAAAGACCAAATAGGAATGAGACATGAATGTCGACTCTCACTATTTCTATTCAACATTGTACTAGAAATTCTAGGCAGTACAATGAGGAAAGAAAAAGAAAGGAAAGCATCAAGATTAGAAAATACAAGAATAAGTAGAACTACTTATAGCCTATCTATATAGAAAATCCAATGGAATCTACAAAGAGGTACTATAACTAATAAATGAATTTGTGAAGGTGCAGGATAAAAGACCAATAAGTAAAAAACAATTTCCATATTCTATCAACAATCAGAATTTGAAATTAAAAAAAAAAAAAAAACAATTACACCCGAGTACACCCAAATGGACATTTTACCCAATGGGACATACAGATGGACAACAGACATATGAAAAGATGCTCAACATCACTAATCATCAGGGAAACACAAATTAAAATCAGAATGAGATAACATAATTTTTATAAGTTAAACCAAAAGCAAAGAGAAAAAAGTTCCTATGGAAAGTTAATTTAACAGGAAGTATTATAATCAACATCTGGGAATATGCCAGAGCTAAATTAAAAACTGCAATAATAATTTTTTAATTGATGAGAATGTTGAAAAGTTATAGTTCATTTATATTTACTTTAAAGATTACTCTATCAGAAACACCTGCTTCATCTAATTAGGGCTTCATAAGTCCTACTATAATAATAAAAGACTCATTTTAAAAAAATCCAAGTCTGGTTTTACAATCTGACAATTGTTTTACTCTTGGCTTTTGATTATTCACATATATTTCATAGATTTAATAGAAGTTTGAAAATGTAATTCTAATTTATGTTTCTTACTTTTAACATTTATTGATTATTTTGTATTAGGGGAAATCTGAGATATAAACACCTAACATTTTGTAATACATATTA